>JAEIFV010000156.1:0-470063 GCA_018904265.1 Lordiphosa collinella | reverse complement strand
TTAGTCAACTTGACAGGCAGTTTAACTGAAGTTGCTGTCTCTCATGCTGTGTGTGGCGCAACCGGAGGAACAGACTTAACCGATGCTCGAGCACTGGTTAAAGTTAACCGCTAGTTCAGTGCCGATGGAATTATCGATATATTTTTATCGTTATACAAACAGCTGGCTCCAACATTGGATTTCTTTATTTAATAATTTGCTGCGGAATTTTTCAAATGAAGAGGCAGACAAGAATACAGAGAGTACTGATCTGGATAATGCCACACTTGTTCGATGATTCAGGTTGACAAAATCTACATGTCAAATAATTTATGCTAGATCAAAGCTTGGTTAAAGTCTTGACTTCGATTCGATTTGTTGTGACTAGGATTGTTAGCAGGACTCTGGCGGCACTTATTCGCTCTTATTCATGTGGCAACTTCCTTATCATTGCAGCTGACTTCTGTGTAGTCAGCGTTCCTTTGATAGGCCGTGCAGGTAACAAGTGTCCCAGCTATTATTTTTGATTCGTCGTAATCAATTTTAGTATAGTTTTCGCAAAAATATTACCAGCAGCATTCAATAACATTAATAAATCCCTAGCAAAAATACCTAATTTGTAGACCGTTTCTGGTCACCCTAATGCAGCGATAGGAATTTATCGATATTAGATGAAACTGCTGTTGAGAAAACCAAATGACTTGACCGCTTGTCAACAGGAGGAACAAATTTGACCGGCGGTTGGCCAACCGGAACCTTTGAGAAATCAGGCCTTAGTCTTATTTTAAACCTAGCTTTCACAAATCTCTAATTTTTACTGCAATTATAGAGAAAGTTAACTTTTGGGGAGGAATTGGCTAAAAATAGCCACGTGATTTGATGAACAAATTACAGCCAGTTTCCTAACAAATGAATAGTGGAATTTCATGTGCAGTGGGGCAAGAATGGGTAATGATATCGCTCACTTACTAACAGGCTGTCTTTACTCCCAACACACGATTTTTGTGTTAACTATGCAAAAATATTTCCATTATCATGTACAAAATTCATTTGAGTTTAGAATACAAAGTTGTTTCCGACCGACATAGCTCAGTTGTTATGGAGACGATATTGTGTGCTAATCGTTCCGCTTTCAGTAGATTTTTTATACCCTTGCAGAGGGTATTATAAAATTGTCCGGATGTTTGTAACGCATAGAAGTATGCATCTCCGACCATATAAAGTATATATATTTTTGATCAGCATGACGAGCTGAGTTGATTTAGACCTGTCTGTCCATCCGTCTATCCGTCTGTCTGTTTCTAAGCTATCTCCTCCGTCAGTTTGAAAGCTATCTGCACCAAACTTTGCACGAAGTCTTTTAGTGCATCTCTATTTAATAATATAATAATAAATATAAAGAGAGCGTAGGTTCAAGTCGGTCTGTCCGACTTCGATATACCCGTTACTCAGGGAAATAATGTCTTATATCTTCCCTTATGTTAGTTAACAGAGCATTAACATTAATGTGAAGATTTCAACATTATGTAAGCCAACAACGCCTGCGGCGCAAACAAGTATGCAAAGTTTTTTATAACTTTTATAGCTCTGCCATTTATTATCCGACTTTTAGGAAAATTTCAGAGATTGTAGATGTTGGACACATACACTGTATAACCACCGGACCGGCAGATCGGTTCAGCATTACCAGAAACTGTGCTGAAAATGTCAACCGTAGGGCAGGCAATTTCGGAATAGCCGACGGCCAGTTATTTCTGTTAACCATCCGGCAGTCAGCTAAGGGTAACCAATGTCCTGCCCGATCCGCAAACTGTACCAGAGTTTGTGCATTAAATGTCAACCATCCGCCAGGCGATTTCAGGCAGCCATCGGCAGTCAGTTTGGGATAACCGTACGCCCGGAAGATCCGCACATAGCCCCAAGGAGCCAGCTATCTCCTTCTCAATCTACGACCTCTTGCTTAGCAGGCAGATACAATACTCTCTGCAGCACACCAGGCCACAATAAGTACATCCAGATAATTGGTCTTTCTGATTCATTTATATCTTTTATCATTGGTTTTCCAAAGATTCGGTATTGTGCAACAATCGATCATATAGTTGGAAAGCCCGACAACAGCACCATTTCATCCGTATATATACCCCACCCTACCCACTGCATCACATCCGGCCACGACCTTCCGAACTACTGATATGCTTCTAATTTTTGCACAAGAGAAAAGAACGGCAAAGTTTTTAAGGAAACAACTTTTCCATTAGATGTCCCGAAGCAGGATTGATCGGTCGAAAAACTAGTTTTAGTAAGAAAAACTTTTTCGTTTTCAACGGAAATGCCTTCAAACTTTGTATTTATTAGTCAGCTATCCTTTTCCATAATTCCAATAGGTTTGGTAGAAAAAAAAAAATATAATTAAAACAGCACAAAAAAATAAATTCTGAAGAAAAATTGTTATGTTTTCAATTAATAAAATTTAATTTGACGAGGCAGCCAAGGTAGCGGCCAGACTAATCGATAGACGTTCGTGTCTAGTGGCGCAGTGTTCAAAAAGAGAAGCCATCTATTGGTCCGATTGGGAAATCACTCAGGTAGCAGAGTTCAAAAGCAAAAAATTAAATTGTTGTGAAAATCACTTAACATCTTTATTTATATAAATGAAATCTAGCTTAATGAGCCAAAGTTAGCTTCCCTCAATTTGTTTATTTTTATATCTTAAATTCATATCATAGAATTCAAATTTCCATATGTGCCTTATGTCCGAACAAGTCTGGGTGAGTCCGATTTCTCTGCGGACTTTTCCCCCATTTCCAATTTGAGTTATGTTTCGAGTACGATATAGTTTGATATGGGCTTAATGTCATCTCACTGAGTTTCGCATATGAGATATTAGATATAAGATATGAGCAAACAGCAAATCTGAGAAGCTCAAGCACTTTTCTGATAATACGAGAAGTAGCCTTTCTGAGTTCTCATTTTTTGACAGCCAACCCACAGGTGAAATTATATATTTTTCATACATATTACTCAAGTATGACAAAATCAAACTTTTGGAAAAAACAAGCGATGAAAGAACTCACACAAATTATATTACATAATATCTCACAAGATCAGCGGTGGGCACGCCCTTGCTCCCATTGCTCCAAGAGATATTTTTCGGGAATTGGAGCCACTCAGACGCATAAGAAATTGCCGACAGTTGCGCACAAGCGGACACCACGACAAGTGCAATTGCCAAGCTTCGAATTGAGCTTCGAAATCGAGTACAACGAATTGAACTGCAAAAACATATATATTCAGTCTGTGTATCGCTTGTCGACTCGAGCCTAGCTGTTAACGGTTGTTCCTATATGTTTGTGATGTTGCTAGACTGCTCCCAAACTCAAATATCGTGCCCATAGCAGTACCAGATGGATTAAAATCTAAAAGATATTTTGCCCCTGTCGTAAAAGAATTATTAAGCCTAACAAGCTCTAACTTTGTCTGCCCCTATCTGAAACTCAGAGAATTGTTCCACATTCACATATTGTTCTCTCCAAAATTTCTTAAATGAAATAAATTAAAATTAATTAACAAATTTTAAAAGCAAAAATGAATTTTTTGATATTTTAAGCGCGACACTAGCGATTTCCTAAGAACAAAACAGAAACTAGCGTATAAAAGCGCATACCTCATACTTTTATTAAGCATTTTTCGGAGACAGTATAAGTCCTTGTTGTTGGTGAGGGGTAAACTTAACACAATCAATAAAAAACTAATATTCCTATTGTCGGAAAGTGTGGGGCCAGAATTCTATGACGAAGTAATCTTTTACTAATTTGCAGTTGTGGAATATCCATTTAGTTGCGAAATGTGTCAGGGAATAATTGCATAAACATATTTTTCGATGCTTTATCTTAGAATAATGGAAATTTCTGAGCTCTACAAAGTTTGTAAAGTCTTTTTTCGTATAAGCAAAGCTCCAGCTTAGTTTCCTTAATATTTTGTTTTAGTCAGTAAGTTTATTATACTACATACTCATGTATGATTGAATAGTTCGAGTTCGAGTTCATGTCTTGATGAAATCGGGTCGCATATTTTATGGTTACTCAAGCAAATGAGCGATACGAATGAACGAACGAACGAAGAACGAACAAATACTAATGCAACGACAACAAGAATAACAACAAACTGCACGGGATATCCTGGTGTATTTGAATGTATGTATGCGTGTGCGTGTGCTTGTGTGTATGTCTAGGTGTAGGTGTGAGTTAACTGCTTGATAACAGGACATGTGAAGCATTTTTTGAAAGTGGCCATTAATTTTGTTTTTTGAGGAATTCGATTCGATTTCGCATTCGATGAGAATTTACGTTATGAGATTTCACCACTCAGCACAGCACAAATGAAGATCAAAATATCTATGTGTGCTGTAGAGGAACATTGCGATATCATAGATTGATATATATATATAAGATGTAATATATATGAATAGGAACTACTAATCATAGAGACAGTGATAGGGAAATAGTTAGGAAAGTTAGAGAGAGATTAGGAAAGCAAAAAAAATATGCAAGTTGAGCTCTTTCTGGAAATGTTTTTCCACAATTTTAGTTTAGAATTTTATACTGTAGAGTCTAGATAGGATTTAAGCCAATTTACAAGAGCTCAGCTTTAGAAGAGTTGGCACAGAAGAAGTGATTAAGTGGTAGGAACCTGAGGGTGCATATGAAGTATAGCATCTTTTTTATGTACATTTATGTTTAGCTAAGTATGTTGAGTAAATGTTTTGCTTTTTGTAATAAGAATATAAGTTTGGTGCAATTGAAAAGGAACAAAAAAAATGCATGCTTATATATACTTTATTCTACATTTGCAACACTGAAAATTTTTGGTGACCCCGACTCTATACCCAGTTAAAGGAAAAGAGTCCCACAAGTATTTTATAGAACTATATAAACAAGACTAACAAATGCAAAACATAATTATGGTCAAAAAATACTCAAAAGAAGCCACATGCCTTGCATCCAATACTTTACCTTCTCGCCCGAATCGCTGGGTAAATAAAATACCAACACCGTTAAGAATGTCAGGGCCACACAGGGCACTATTAGATTCACTGTATAAAACAAAGTCTTACGCCGCATGGTTAGCTTGAAAGTAATGTCTAACCAAAGAGTTTTACATTACAAAGAAATTAGCTTGATATTCCTTCAACTTACCTGAAAATGGCTCCAAAGTCTCTGGATAGTATTCCTCATTCTTGGTAGCAGGCACTTCAAGTATATCCCATTCCACTGATAAATAAAATTCGGTTAAGTCAATGCCCACCAGCACCAGATTGCTGCCTGGCACCTGAAGTTCAAAAGTTAATGCTGGTTTTACGTCTCGCTCCTTCTGTTCCTTACCTGATCCAAATGTTTTAAGTCAACCTGAAGGCCATTGTAGGTCCATGAACCGAATTTCATAAAACAAATTTGTTCATCGTATGGAAAATATTCGACATTCATTTCACAGGATGACTTGTAAATTGCTGGTGGCTCCCAAAACACTTCACCCGTATACTTAAGAGTGGCCTTGGTCATTAAAGTGACCTGAAATGAAGTTTACAAGTGGAACAAATAAAAATATAGTTTAGATTGGACATGGGATCCTAATCGGAGGTGTCCCAAAACCAAATTCCAACCCAAAGCCATTTCTCGGTGTCCTAGAAACCTCTTTCGGTTGGTTTCAAGCCTCTCGTATTTTGTTAGGAGATTTTGGCAAACCAACTTAAGCCAATACACAAACCAACCAAACCGAATACGTAAACCAAGCGACTTACCAAAGAAACAAACAAATGTTTCCAGCAGAGCTCGCAAAAAACTCTCACCACTTTCAACGTGTCGGAAAAAACAGTTTGGATACGGACACAACTAAAACCGTGAGCGAAAGACAGTTTCAGTTCTGTTTTTGCTCAATTCTGTTGCTCTCAGAACAAAGACTTTTTTCGTTTCTGTTTCTCTCCTTTTTCACTGACACTTTTGCCGAGATCAAACTTCTAAACTGTTTTTGTGTGTTGCGCTCGTGTGTGTCTTTGTATAACGAGCGTCACACATACAAACAGCCTACCAAACGCACAAAACAAAAACAAAAAACACTTTTCGCTGACACTTATTGTGTTCTGCTCATTTGCCGACAGTTGTTAGTGAGCGCTCGCTCAAAACAGTTGCTGTCGGAGGTTGTCGGATGACTGACTCGTGTGTTTTGCTCAACCGAAAACACGTAACAGGAAACACATGAGGTGCGAGAAAAAGTGTTCCGCTCAGTGAGAGACCGCTTGTGCTGCGTTTGTTTCTGTTTTTCACTGAGGCTGGTCGCATTGAAAAAAGTGTTAACAGTTTTTGCGAGCTATGGATTCCAGGGCTTGCAAGTCTTACTCAATGTAGAAAACAACAAAATAGATTTGCATAAAAACTGTTATGAATTATTTGCGAGACGCAGCCCTGATTTTGCTGTTGGACCATAATCTTATAAACAAAACTGCTAAGTAGACTTTCGAATTAGAAAATGAAATCTCTCGAAGTTCTGGGACACCGACGAATTTTCCGAGCGATTTGCAAACCAACCGAAACCAAAATCTCTAGAGATTTCCAGGACACCCTCGAATAAGACATAATAATACACGTATATCTTAAGATATACTTGCCCTTGTCTGTAAGTTTGTATGTAAGTTTACCCAGATATGACTGAACGGATAAAAAAAGTTTCCAGCCACCTCAAAAAGTGCAAGACGGATGAGCATAATGACATGACAAGAAACTTTCTTCACAAGCGGAGCTCAGAAGAAAGCAACTTCTAAGCCCACAAGCCGAAACATCAGAACAGGCGTGCAATCGACAGCAGCAGTTTTATGAAAACATTGCATCCCAGCGCGCTTCTAAGACACCGAAACAATCGCAATCGCGGCGCCATGAACAAGTTATGCGGCAGGCTAGACTGAGATCTGCAGAAGCACCGAAGCAGGCGAGCAATCGACGCCAACAATTTGCCAGACAGAGAGCTGCTAACATTGCGCATCAATCTCAATAAGTGGCAGGTCAGGTTTAGATCTGCAGAAACACCGGAGCAGGCTAGCAATCGACGGCAGCGATTTGCTTAACACATCGAATCCCACAAATATCTGCTGAGACTGCAGTGGAAGAAGAGACTCGAAGTCAATCAGTTGCTGGCCCAGCCGCGACAAACACTCGTAATACTTGGAGTGTTTTTAAACTAGCTGCCAATTTGCTAATTTATCGTATGAGCTTAGATTTTTATGAAGATTTGATAAATGTAAATTATTCAAGCTTAAATAGGACGACCGAACTGACCGAAAAATCATGAAGGCGAGTCAATGGAACGATTGTGTCACTTAATCAGTCTTGAAATTTGCAAGATTCTCAATACTAAAGCTTCGACGAAGACTTAATAGGTGACAACCGTAGAAAGAAGGCGTAGATTGAATGATTTAAACGAGAAAGCATACTAACTTGTTGTGTCGAAGTTTATATAATGAAACTTTTGAAAAGCAAAGAAACCCCGCCAAAGGGCAAAAAAAAGGCAAGCCAAAAACCTGACAAATGTAAATTTCGAATAAAAATTATGTCCCTGGAACACTGGACACTCTCACCTACCATAAATCCCACCATTCAAAGAATTTATTTTTTATAAAGAGTTTGGAATATAACTTAAAACAAATATAATGGGTAATTTGTTTTTTAAATCAATTCTAAACAATATTCATTATAATCAACAGATTCAGAAAGTTGCCAGTTCGTGACCTGATTTTCCAAATAATTCTTCAATAATCATCTAAGGACTTTAATGTGTTCTAGTGAGTGAAAAAAAATGATAATCACTTTCGAGCTCCATTTTCGAATTTGCACATTGTGAGGCATGGACCATCACTTCATAGAAAAGTTTGGAAAATTTCTCCAGTCAAGTGAATTAAAAAATTTTGAAGTGATACCTCGTCAACGGATTGTTTTATCTAATGGTCTGGGTAATTTGTCTATAGTATTTTTCGTCGTGGATAGTATTACAATTTTTCTGGGCCGAAATGCAAGGTTTACTGTCTTTTGGAAGGAGATTGGTCTTGCAGAAGTGTTAGGTTCATCTCGGTCTGGAATTGGTGTTTTGAGTCCCTCGAATTTAAAGGTTTGATGCAAAATAAACGAGCTTATTCTAGCCTTTTGCAAAAACTGATGCTACCGCATTTAGAAGGGTAGGTAGGCATCTTTCTCCTCTCGGGAGAAATCGGTTAAATTTACCACTTTGGGCTCGATTTTCAAAATGTAATAACGTGGAACGACCAAAATTTTATTTTCAGATTAATATTCTTCTGAGTCATATCTTTATTAGATTATAATTATTATGTTCTTAATAGATATTTTTCATGTTTTTTTATAAATCAGCTCATGCGTCCGTTATATTTTTTCAAGTCCTTTCTAGGTAAAATTTTGAAAATTAAATCCAATCTTATTTAGTTATATTTATTAGAAGGTAGATTTTTTCAATGCCTACACCAAGCATTTCTACGGTTTCTCTACTTGTTGCTCCAATTTATCTTAAAATGGCGCACATTTGCGCAAAGCTATTCAAAACCACCTCATTGTGCACATTTTTGCAGATTAATTTGACATTTATTGATGAAACTTTACCAGTTTTGCTGCACAAATTACAACTACTGTTAGGTTAGGTCGCAGGCTAAAACTTTGAACATCATGATAGAACAGCTTACAAAACCTAAGGAAATAATTTGTTTTTCGTTTTACCATCTGTTTTCTAAATTCTTGAATTTTCGTTTTTTCATTGTTGAAAGCGTAAGAACTTTTTACGATCGATCCGTGTAACCCAATGAAAACTATATTAGTCTTCTCCTAGACCTTTGTCGACCAATGTCATCGTATGCGCTATATGCAATAGTCATTCGTTTTGACTAAGTTTGGGGAAGATTGTGTCAAACGCGGGGGTATAACATAAAGTAACCAGAAGGACGCTACAGATTAAGACAGAGGTTATTATACTCAGCGGTATAATGATCCATTTGGATAGATATATCTTATGTAAAGATGCAATCTTTCAAATTCGTAGGAAAGTTCTGTGACAATTTTTATACATTATAAAAAATCCTTATACCATTTTAAATATATATTTTTACAATACAATTTTCGTATCACAATATTTGGACTTTTTCAGTTTCTCGTGCGATCAGCTACAAACGTATTTGCAAAGTTCATCATCAGAAAATATTCAGGTCTGTTCTCGTTTTCGAATTCGATTGATTTGAATTGTTAAGAGTTGCGATTTCTAAGAAACGATTGAAGAATTTGTTTGAAACGATTTGCCAACTAAAGTGTCAAATGAAAACCAATGGAAATTTAAAGTTAAAAGCCACGAAACATGTTCAGTTTTTGGAAGCGGAAACGTTTAACAACTCCGATTCCGCATGATTTGATAAAGATCGAAAACGGGAACAGGCTTGATTATCTACCTGACTTTCCAACACTGGAAAAGACGGAAAACTGAAGGAGTATTTAAAAAGAATCCTTATTTCTTTTCTATTCGATTGGATTCACAATCATTTTCAAAGTTTTAAAAGGATATTCAAAAATCAATGTATTTCCTGCTGCATTAAATGACATGGTCGTTATCTAAAAAGCTCATTCAATAATTCGTTTTCGGCTTGTTTTGAAACTTTGTAAGAGCCCATGGGAAACATTTTCATAATTGAATGAAGGGGTAAATTGCTTATATCTGTACAGAAGCTTAGATCCATTATACTTTTTAAACTGATATTTCGAGACAAGATAACAGAATAAAAAGAACAAGATTCTTTATACATTGTATCTGACGGTATTTAAGTAACCACAAGTTGTTCTTAGATAGAAAGTTTTGCATGGATTTTATTATAAAGACTTGTTCCTACTAAATTTCTACTAAATTTCGTGATTAAAGACCAGTTTTTGGACTAGATCTAATCCAGCGATGTTCCTCAATAGCCCCCAGGGGCCGAGCGCAATCGGCTATTTACACGCACACGAGCCGAGCGCATGCCGAAGTCGGGCATGCGCTCACTTTGCTTTTATTCGATGCCCAGACGTCGAGCAGGGCAGTTCAAAGCTGAGCTGTGTCGCTTTAATATCGCACACCAATACACTCTCACTTTTTGGCCTCTCTCTTCTTGAACATCGCTGATCTAATCTCTAAATTTCAATACTTTTGCGGAAGTGGCTCTGAGAAGTAGGCTATAAATCATTTTTTGTTCATACATTAAACCTACCTCATAATTGCCATCCCAATTATTATAGAGCACAATATCGGGTACCCAAATATGTTCAGAGGGTACATACAATTGCTCCACACCGCCATACTCTTCGGGATCCCAGCGTAGTTTGTAGTCAAACCAGCGCTAAAAAGAGAAACACATTATCTTAAGAGTTTTCTTGTCTAAACACTAACTCAAAAACACTCACCTGCTTAACCCACAAATTGGTGGTCATCACCTGATTCTTAAGATTCACTTCAATCAACTGAGACAACTTGAGACCCAACCATACGGTTAAAGTTTCCGTATTGTTTACCACAGGTCGTATCAGACGATTGTAGTTGCTTAATAGGTCATCATAAAGACGTTTTGTATCGGGATTGGCTTCAAAGCTAACGGGAGCTGGACCAGAAGTGAGAGAACAAAACAAATAATCAGCTGTAAGCATTTAGAATTTCCCAAACAACTTTTCTGCGCAGGCGCTTTGCCAAAGCCACGAGAGAGTTTTTCCCTGGCATCTGGATACAGCATCAAAGTATTGGAATTTTCACTTACGCATGAAAGAAAATTCTTTCATCAAAACTTACCAGTTGAATTTGCCAAAGGAACTAATAGAAAAATACACAACAGGCTCCAAAGCCACATTTTGGTAAAGATTTGGAGTTTCAAAGATGAATTTTGGTATTTATTTTGGTCCAAATTTGTGGATTTACTTAAAAGAGTTGTGACATTTTGTGTAGGTCACAACCTCACCCAGCCAGAGTTCAAGTCAAACTGAGTTGAGCCTGGGAAGCTGCTGATGGAGTGCAAGGGAAATTTTGGGAACAAAGTTTGGGTGTGAGAGAATTTTCAATTTACTCTTTTTGGTTCACTTGTTCGTTTGATTACTTTATAGAATCAAGTTGACAAGTAACAAAAACTCAAAAACCAAATGACACTAAATTATTGTCTTGAATTATTATTTCTTACATTTTTCTTAATTCTTAAGCCCGTTTACCTAGAGGACCTCCACAAAACCCAGGACTTAGCTGACATTGAGTGTGATACTTGTAAGGAACAAAATAAAAAATGCACAATCCCCGAAGGTGTCATTGGAAGATCCTGTGCAGACTTTGCAGATCATGAGTCTATTTCCA
This sequence comes from Lordiphosa collinella, assembly GCA_018904265.1. Classification (NCBI taxonomy): domain Eukaryota; kingdom Metazoa; phylum Arthropoda; class Insecta; order Diptera; family Drosophilidae; genus Lordiphosa; species Lordiphosa collinella. Next base: position 458,687 of record JAEIFV010000156.1, on the reverse strand, counting down.
AACAGCCGTCAAATTACTCAAGTCTGGAACAATGTTTGCCCGAAGGATATGGAATTCAACGCATGTCCTAATCAATAATATATTTACCATAATTTTCATATATTCTTACAGGCAGCCTTAAAGGTTTTTGTTGTCTGTGGTCCTCACTAATCGGTTGCACTCAAATAAAGCTACGGAGCGACTATTTGGCCGATTGTAGTGACTGTACTAGATTAGGTAAGGAACTAAAGCTGTTTTGTCCATGTTCTGCGTCAAAGACATATGTTGCCTTGATTTTGGTATGGGGTTATAACTTCTTTCAAATTGTTAATTAGTTCAATAAAATGTACATCAGCATGCACTTTTAAAGCACTTTCTGGAAGATCAAGACCAGATACGGGTAACCCTTGTCAACGAGAGCGCGGTAAGACTGAGTTCATTGCAACTTTGAAATCCTAACATGCAGTCTAACAATACAGGTGTTTTAGCAAATATGGCATTGTTAAAATTTGCTTTAAAAACAAGTATGCCAGATTAAAATTAGTTCAAAAATGTAAACAAAAGACCTGGAAAAGAAAAAGAAATCACACCTATGTAAAAATACGGTCCACTTAAAATTAAAATTATATCGAAGATTAAAACACTTAAAATCAATTGTAAACACACATGTTAATATCAAAGAGAAAATACAATTGTCGCCCTGCGCAATATGTTCAAAGATATTTGAACAAGGGCATTTGAATCCAGGTACATGCTTGGAAGTCAAATGTTCTTGTCACCTAAAAATAGCCGCACAAAACAAGCTGATTTACTTTGAACTCTGCTTAAGTTTGAACACAAGTGCAGAGGACATAGCATGTAAGAAGACCTATGCATTGATAATCTGTGCATTCAGTGCATGGGTCTACAACACAAATCATCCCTAGTAATATCACTTCTGTTAGCAATAATAGCGCCATAGCAACATATGTATATTGTAAATGTTGTGGGGGCAATTCAAAATGTTGCGTAAGATCTATCCTAAAATAGTATAAAAACAAAAGAAGAACTCAATAAACATGCATTCATGACAATAGCTCCTAGTTGAGCTGAATTGGGTCACTCGCAATAATATTGTGTTTTATTCAACGGGCAAACTCTGAACTCTGAAATGATTTCATGGATTCTTTCCTTTCTAAGAATGTGCAGAAAGCTATCCCTGTCATCGAACGTCACAACTTAATAGACGAAAGCTGTTGCAATTCGAATTTTTCATGACAAAATTAGTAATTTAGTAAAAAGACTGAAAATAGTGTTCATCTCCAGGCATGGCCCCTGAGGCCGTAACACATTCGGCAAATGCTTGCCGAAGTTGTGAATCACTGAGTGTCAGAGAGACATTCACATTTTCCGTCCTTTTTTCTTGGGAAACTCTGGTCTACCACATTTCACTCAACAATTTGGCAGCTATTAAGTCACTCTTTACTCGTGGCCCCTGTTCAGTGACTCTTGTTCAGTAACTCATTTTTACTTTTAGTGACTTTCAGTGACACCTGTGCAATGACTTTTGTCCAGTGACTCTTGTTCAATGTCTTTTTTTTAGTTACTTGTTCTGTGACTCTTTGTTCACTTACTATCAGAGGTCGCAACGACCGGTCCCCTCAATGCAGTTGTCTAAAAAAACCCCAGTTTTGTGCGGCACATTGACAAAGAGGTACGGAAACAACCTTTAACTACGCTCTCTGATAGTGGTCGATTGGGTGAGGAGAGAAACAAATTTGTTTTGGTTTTTTCGCTCTTGGTCTTTTGCCAACCTATTTGCAGAGACCGCTTGCTGAAAAGGTCTTTTTTGAATGTATGCTATCAGTGTGTGCTTCTTAGGCTACCGACATCAACGCACGTTTGTATGTATGCGAAATACTATGTGTAATCTCTCATTCTCTCTCGCAATGTTACGCTCTGCTCCACTTGACTTTGTTCACAGCAACCTTTTTGAAATAACATTTTGGTCTCTCGGTCTTCAAACAACTCACACTTTGGGACCGCTTGACTGAAATGAGCCTGTTATTGGGTTGATGTCAGACCGACCAGCCTGAGCCTGAAGACCAAGCCCGTTTTATTTTTATTTTTTCGGTTGCGGTCGTGAGCAGAGCAGACCGAAAATATGGGTTGAGAGTTATTTACGTGCTATGCTTACTTTGTTCAGTGACTTATTGTTTACTTAGTCTTGTTTAGCGAATTATGATTCAGTAACTTTTGCTTAGTGAGATCTGTTCTCTAGTTTTCTCTCTTGATCAGTGACTCTAGTTTAGTTTCTTTAATTAAGTGACTCCTGTTTAGTGACCATAGTTCTGTGACTCATTGTTCACTTCTTCTAGTTCAGTGATACTTGTTCAGTGACTCATTCCTTACTAACTCTTGTATAATGACTCATTTTCCAGTGATCCTCTTTCAGTGATTCTTGTTTAGTGACTATCATTCGGTGACTCTTGTTCAGTTTCTCTAGTAAAGTGACTTCTGTTCAGTGACTCATTGTTCACTTATTCTTATTGAGTGACTCATTTTATACTTACTATTGATTAGTGACCTTTGTTCAGTGCCCATTGTTTACTTACTCTTGTTTAGCGACTTATTGTTCACTTCTAGATCAGTGACACTTGTTCAGTGACTCATTCCTTACTTACTCTTGTATAGTGACTAATTGTCCTGTGATCTCTTTCAGTGATTCTTGTTTAGTGACTATCATTCGGTGTCTCTTGTTCAGTGACTCTTGTTCAGTTTCTCTAGTAAAGTGACTTCTGTCAGTGACTCATTGTTCACTTATTCTTATTGAGTGACTCATTGTTTACTTACTCTTGATTAATGACCTTTGTTCAATGCCCATTGTTTACTTACTCTTGTTTAGCGCCTCAGGGATTCTTGTTAAGTGACTACTGTTTGGGTCTAGAAATAATATTTAAATTAAGTGTTCCAAATTCAACATTCCTAATGAGTCTAAATCTCTGTTAAAATAAGAAGGCGCTGCTGAAGCTGCCCATTGTTGTTGTTGGATAGCAAGTTGTAAGCCGACTTATCTTTGTATACAACTTTTTAATGTAAACGAAGAAGCGAAGTCGAATGCACACGGAGTGCTCAATAAGTATCTAAAATTGCCAACCTGATAAAAGGAAAAACTGTGTTCTCTCTTGCGAGCCACCCCCTACTAAACATTTTGGTCCTTCGAGCCGGATTTGCTCTTCCTTTTCTTGAGCACAATCTATCATCCTTGCCTGGTGATCCAGGTCGAGCGATTTCTTTGCCTTTTTCAGCAGTTCCTCGGCGAAAACATCTGTTATCGAGCTGATCATGCACAGAGGGAAAAACGTGGTCAAAAAATAAGATTTCATCTCAAAATTGAACAGAATGTTTCTCTTAAATATTTGAGCACAAATTGGTTCTAATTGCACAATTCAGCTCACCTCAACCACCCCACCGAAAGTAAATGTAGGCATTCAGACGTGCGTCTTTCAGACGGGGATTCGCCTAACCGCCACCCTCCACGGCGTCGCGACTGCCGCCGTCGTTGCGCGCACCAAAGGTCTTGGGCTCTACTCCCAGTGAGGTCCGACAAAAACTTTTATTTAAAGGCAATAAATAACCAAGGGGGTGGGTGTTGTACAAGCGATGTCTCTGCGGACCTGAGACCGAGAGGCCGGCATGGACGCGATGGTCCTGGCGCAGTGGACCTGGACATGGACAGTGGATCTGACAGTGGACTTGGACAGCGGTGAGTGGACCTGGATCTGGAAAGCTGGACGGACCTTCTGTACTCACGAGGTTCTTTCAAGAAGCCTCAAAGAAGGGACATTCAACAGTTCACTCATTAAATCACCACAAGAACCACATAAAAGACAAGACCAACGTGATGATCATATATCCAGCCTCAAGCATTGTTCCCTTTTCACAGGGACAATAATTGTACTTCTTTTCTGAACCATAACGTACCCCGCTGGAACAATGAACACAATGCGAAACATCATCTTTGACAAGCTGGATGGCAGTACAACCTGTTTTTGAGAACAGACTACAACCAAAGCTTCTTATTGTCTCTGAAGAGAGAAGATTTTAAATTTTAAGCATTTCTTTATTACAAAATGGATGTACCTACCTTGCATTCCATATCTTTTTGGGTAACATGCTGTAAATGTTCGGTATCATTTGTGTAATGGTGACTATGGCCTCGGAATCTTATCTTTCACATTTTCCACCGACTTTCCTTTGGGTATGGTGCAGTCTTTGTTTTCCTCTACACAAGCTTGACACTTCCAGTTCTTGGAATCTGGCGTTGGATTTACAGTTACAGTTTTGTGACTTTGCTGAAAACCAAAATTGGTGTTTATAAACTCGAGTGGGTGGGGAAAGAAACTTTTAAAATGATTACTTACGCTGTCGTAAACAGGAAGTACACAAGTATTGAACGACAAAAAGTTAATTAAGTAAAAGACCACATAATAATTTGGTTTCATTTCTAAGATTTTTAGGCGAAACTTTGGAAAAATTTCAATTTTCTTGTTTTATAGAGAAGTTTATTGATTGCCCACTACGCAAATCAATGAGGTTTGATTTACAAAACTTGAACAAATCTTTTACTTTTGAAAAAGGTCTTAAATAAGAGGTAGTCATTAAGTGCACTAAACAGTATAAGCTGCTACCCACTACAGCATAGTAAATAGGGGTGATTGGATTCCAACCTTAAAGGTACCAGACGGACTGACGACGTAACAGAAAGTTTTATTCAAAAAATTGAGAGAAGAAGAAGCAGGCGTAACTTTTACGTTTACCCCCGTTGGAGTCAAAAGGTGACAGCGCTAAACAGAGCTTAACATCTCATACGTGGACTCAATGTTAATAGGCTGTTGGCCTTATTTTGCGATGATCTGCTGGTGCAATATTGTTGCCCACACAGATGTTACGCGCTGTTACTCTACATCAGGGCCCGCTCCCATATAAAATACACGCGCGTGTTGTTGTTACAAAAGGAGATAGCCTGCGCGTATACATTTTGCGCGAGCCATAAGGCCTGCAAAAACCAAAAACAAATCTTATGCGTGCTTATATTTTGTTGTTGCCGCGCTCTGACCTGCAGCAACAACTCATATGTGTCTCTATTCCCTCCTGTCTTTCGCAAACTCGAAAACAACAACAAAATGCTTATGCCGACGACCGGAACGCGTGTCGCTTTCCGCGGCACACAAAAACAAAAAAATTCTGCCTCTCTCTCTATCTCATTTGGCTGTTATTGCTTGAAATATATTCGGTGTATGTGTATTAGTTTTTACGCTCTGGTAAGCTCGTTCTGGGCACCCCTGCTCTACATGTATGCCATCAATCAGCTGGACTTAACTAAAATAAAACTATGGCAGACAAATCAAAGCGAAAAGCCGTTTGAAAATGTTTTCGCATGAAGACAAGGTTGCGCTGATTTCGGCGTTGAGTCCGGGATGCCACTTGGGATTTATCCCACCCCAAAACATTCGACTCAAGGCAGGGAGTGAAATGGCCAAGCTTGTTTAAAAGTAGATCTGTAACATACGGGATAAATTGATTCAAATTTCTACCAATATGTGACAGTTGCTGATTGCCTAACTGGTTTAAGGCTTTGCGGCTTAAAGCTATTGCTATCATGGCAAAAGCAATAGCGTAAATCACTTGTCATCAAAACAAAACCCACCTGATTTAGCGGTGTGACCCTCCACCAGCTAATTTAAAAATGCCACGAACCCGACAACGCGATTCGGCGGCGTAATTTTTTTGTTAGTTCTGGTCACACTAGGCATACGTTCCTTGTGGACGCAATATGTGGTGGCGTATGCTGAATTACTGGCGTCAGTCAAGTGCCTAAATGAAAACGGAAATAATCTAGTAATGAATGTTTGTCTGTCTGTAAGTCTTTCTCTTAGAGAGAAATTTTGATTCCCTTATCAACGCTCAACATTTATAGATTCAAACTTATATAAATCCATTTTGAATATATGTGTTTAACGACCTGTTTGATTTAAGTCAAATTGAATGTTAGCAGGCTTAAGATCGAGGTTTGATTATAGTTCAATAATCAACCAGAAAAATTCAACAGAGAATACAAATAAACATGAACAGTTGCTGAGGCTGTAGACTGCCGTTGGCTGCCGTCATGGCAAAGCCTTCGTCAGTACACTTTCAGTTGCTGTCACACCAACAGGATATTTGCAAATCCTATTTATATTACCCAGCCGGCGAATAACGAGTTGAGAATTCCAAATGCACAACAGCACGAAACTTCAACTAGCTTTAAGCTCCGCTGTTTTAGGTAGCTGAAGGTATATGCATTGGCATTGAAGGTCGTTCTACGTCTCAAGCACAAAAAGACAAAGGCAAAATGACCTTCTGAAACAAACGAGCAACGAGATTCAAGATTGGAAACTGACCGAGAATTTGATCTGAGCCCGTTCATCGGAATCGAACGAGCAACAACGCTTGCCCGGAAGGTATCAACTAGAAGAAATAGGCGGAAAATGGTCAAAAAAATCACGGAAATTTCCAAAATGTTCGATTTTTATAAAACTTTGGGGAATGGTTTTGCTTGCCCGAGGAGGTTTCTAAGGTCCAAAAATCGCGAAATTTGCAAAATTACCTTATAAGTAGGGCTGCTGCTTTGCTCGATGACGGTGTAAATTTTATCAAATGCCGACTCCAGGCTATCAATCAGGTCAATAGGCTCGATAAGTAAATCTTCCAAAAGTTAATATACTAAAAAGAGAATTACCCTCAGAAAATTTTATTATTTAAAGCCGGGTATCCAGCAACGTAAACCAAAAATTCCTGCCAAAGTTCATATGAAAAAATTGTGCCAGGAATTTTCTGTTTACGATTTCGTTTGTTTAGTATCCTGCAACTTGACCAAAAATCACACTTTGTATAGATAGCGGCGTATCGATAGCGGCGTTTCTAAGGCGTATGTGGAACCCAAAACAGCTATTGCACAGCTCAGGAATATATTGTTGACAATTATTTTGATGATGAGCGCATAGATGGAGGCAAATAAGGGGGTGGAGAACAAAGCCAACGCCACATAATGTTCATATAAATATAATACAAGATTTAATTTAATTGAATTAATAATAGCGGTTTCTGTTTTGTAATAGTTTCATTCTCCTTATTGCTACACATGCAGCAGATTCATTTGCCCAATGTACTGACCCGGCTGGTGAGCTCTTGTTCTTATCTTGCATTCAAAAATAACAGACTCCATTTAATTGGCTACCAACCATTGAGTCTTATTTCTTTTCGGGGCATACTGCGTCGGCCCAATAATTTAGACCGAATTGTGAGAGCAATGTGGCTGATGTCGAGGTGTGATGTCATCACACCCGATCGCTCAATCAATAATAAACCACTAGACACGTCGTACTGAAATTAAATCTACAATGATAGACCGAAGTTGGTTTAACGTTATTTTATAAAATTTAAATTGAATTCAAACTTGGCCAAAATATTTTACTTAGGTTCCACAAAATCTAAATAAATATCAAATTCCTGGCAGGAATTTTCCGCAGTGCTGGATACGGGCCTTAAGCCGGGTATCCAGCAACGCAAAAAAAAATTCCTGCCAAAGTTTATATGAAAAAAATTGTGCCAGGAATTTTCCGTTTACGATTTCGTTTGTTTAGTATCCTGCAACTTGACAAAAATCCACACATTGTATAGATAGCGGCGTATCGATAGCGGCGTTTCTTAAGCTGTGGAACCCAAAACAGCTATTGCACAGCTCAGGAATATATTGTTGACAATTATTTTGGATGTGATGAGCGTATAGATGGAGGCAAATGGGGGTGGACAACAAAGCAAACGCCAAATAATGTTATAAATATAATAGCGGTTTATCTGTTTTGTAATAGTTTCAGGTTCCCTTTATTGCCGGTTTTGACCCGACTGCTGAGCTTTTGTTCTTATCTTGTATTCAAATGTAATAGTCTTATTTCTTTTCGGGCCACACTGCAGTGTGAGCAGTGCTCAGCCATTGGCCCAATAATTTAGAACGAATTGTGAGACCAATGTGGCTGATGTCGAGGTTTGATGTCATCACACCCGACCACTCAATCAATAATAAACCACTAGACACGTCGTACTGACCGTACTGAACTAACGTTATATTGTTTAAATTTATTTAAATTACAACGAGAATTCAAAACCAGTATTTAGTCAAGTTTCACACCCTAGCCAAGACACCACACCAAAAATCTGGCTTAGCCCATGCACCAACCCCAATATTATTCGAGTCAACCACCAAAACGGTAACGTTGGCAACCCACAAAATGTCAACAAATAGAATAAATAAAACATAACAAAAACTGTCGAAAATTAGAGCAAACAATTTGTGTAGGTTACAACTCTGAAGAGCACACACACACCACAAAATGGGTTACAAAAACGACTTTCCGCAAATGGTGCGTGAAACGGGCTTTAAGCTGCGTCAATATCGAGATGGACCCTTGGATTGGCGTCTGATGGGTAAGTTGACTTAGATTTGCATAACAAAATGTGCAAACAATGAAATTTTCACACCCCCTTTCAGGCTCATACGAAACGGACCGCATACTAAAAGAGCAAAACTTGGAAATGGTGGACAAGGCACTGCCCCATCTGTCAGAGGCTCCGCTGGGTACAGTGCTGGAGACGCATATACTGGATAGCGGCATAGCCAAGTATTTTGTAATGTCTCAATATGCCATCCAGTATCTCATGTGCTGTCGCACCTACCTGGATGAGAGTGTCGGGGATTTGCGTGAGGCCAATACGACGGCACAGCAGGAGATAGCCAATTTACGTAAATCCCTCAGCGAGTCCAGCCATGAGGTGATCCAGCTGCATAAGAAGATAACCCAAATTGAGACCATAAGAGAGGTGGTCTATCCGTGTCATTTGTGTACGAAGAATTTCATTAGCAACGAGGCACTCAATATACACATTGGACGCAAACATCGTGTGGGCACGCCCCCTATTACGACGACAGGTGCAGGTACTGTTACTGTTGGTGGTGGTGGTAGTTTGTTGCTAAAGGACAAGGATAACGATGTGCAGTTGATCAATACGATTAAAATGGAATTGGAAATAAAACAGCTGAAGGAGCGTTTGAATGCCGCCGAAAGGAATATCAAAGAGCGCAGCTCCTCGAAACGTTTGGGTTCGAGTCAGCAGGATCAGCGTGATGTGGGCATACAGAGTAATCTGGCCGAGCAGAAGGAGAAGGATGATGTTAGCAGTGAGGCAATGGATAGCGAGGCTAGCGAGAGGAAGGAACAGATACATGGATTGGCCGAGAGATTGAACCATTTTGAGACGTGGCAAACGCAGTTGAAGCAGAGCAATGAGAAGTTCATACAGGTGGGTGAATCGGGGGCGATCGGGTGGCAAAGGCACTTGTTTTTTCTTTCTTCCTTAGGGAAGTATCCTTGCTTCTTCCTTTCTACTTCTTTCTTGCTTCTTGATTCTTCTTTTCGTCCCCATTTCTTTCGTATTTCTTCTTTATCCCTTCTATTTGCTTCCTTCCGTCTTTATCTCTTTCTTTCTTCTTGCTTCCTTCTTTCCTCTATTCTTCATTCATTCTTCTTCTTTCTTTTTTTCTTCCTTATTTCCTCCTTCTTTCTTCCTTCCTTCTTTCTTTCTTATTTCTTCCTTCTTTCTTCCTTCTATCTTTCTTTTTTCTTCCTTCCTTCGACCTTCTTTCTTCCTTCTTTCTTCCTTTTTTCTTCCTTTTTCCTCCTTTCTTTCTTCCTTCTCCCTTCTGGTAATTGTCTAGTATAGCGGCCTACTCTCAGAAAATTCCAAAAAAATTCCCTTCGATAGATCGCGAATTATGAAGAATTTTCATGCAGAAAAAACGCGGGGGTCATCCGTGGTTTCTTTTTAAACGAATTTTAAAGTTGTAACTTTTGCCCATGCAAATACATGCTTGATCACATATGCTTTTCGAGTTCTGTTTGTGTTTTCAAATAAATATATTAAAAATATTATTTTCCTATGACTCAGGGGAACATTTGCTTGAATTTCAATGCGAAAGTGAGGAAATCTTTACACCTATTTGATCTGTTTTGAACTCTTTTCCACGCCACCTATTGAGGTAAAATTCAAGGCGCGTTTTTTTAACGTGGTTTCCCCATTAGGCCTACTCCACGTAAGCCAGTGAAGGGCGTTTTTTTTAAGTGGTGTCCCCTAAGGAAGGGCCTAATCCACTGTCGTCTTCCCCGTGCACTTCCTCTTCCTCCTATGAATTAATATGTATTTTATGTTCATAATTCGCGATCCATCGATGAATATTTTATTGTACTCAATTAAGTACAAATTTTTTTCAAAAAATCGCGCCAAATTTTAAAAAAAGGCGCACATTTCCCATTACTCACCTCAGCAAAATGAATTTCATTAACGATGTTTTCTTTTTCGGGATTATATAACTGACCAATAGCCAGGAAGATGTTGTGGATCCTATCCTTGTGACTTGGGAATCGTTTATAAAACATAAACTTGGCCAAATATCCTGGATAGTGCATTTTTTTTCGCCCAAAATGAGGCAACTCGGCCTTCACGTCCCGCCACAACCTTTCTATGTTTTGTGTGTGTGCTTGTGTAGAGGGATCCACAAAATTTTTGGAATGGTTCACCGTTTGGTGTAGAAACCCCTCATCTTCCAGGCAATTGTAAGCTTTCCAGCAATCCGAAATGACCGTGGATTGGTCGGCTATATTTTCCTTAATTATTTTTAAGAGTGTTTTCTTTCCACGGTCTTCAACCGAAATTACGAAAAATTTACCGGACTCTCGTTCCAATCCCCAATCATGGTTGTAGCAGTCAACTGTTTACGGCACCGAAAGAATAGTTTGCCGTCATCTTTTACTGCTATCTTACAGTCAGCAGAACAATTTCCACATTTTTTTTCTTGTAGTAAACATTTGTGACGCTTTAAATATTCAATAACCTCCATATTCGTCAAAGACAAAAATTTCGACACCGTAAAATTGCAATTCGTGCACTCCATTTTGATTAGAATTATTGAATGAACAATAAAAATCCAATTAAATTTTAATTAAATTTGACACATTTCTCAAAACACAATATGTTTTATTAGGTAAAAAATCAAATTTTCAAAATTCGTTTAAAAAGAATCCATGGATGACCCCCGCGTTTTTTCTGCATGAAAATTCTTCATAATTCGCGGTCCATCGAGGAAAATTTTTTTGGAATTTTCTGAGAGTAGGCCGCTATACTAGACATTTACCCTTCTTCCTTTTTTCTTCCTTCCTTCCACCCTTCTTCTTCTTCCTTCCTTCTTCCTCCTACTTTCTTCTTCTTTCTATATGGGGGATACGGCGATACGATACGATTCCTCTTATTTCTACTTTGTTCTTCTTCTTTCTTCTCCTTCTCTTTCTTCTTTCTTCCCTATTTCCTCCCTCCTTCCTTCCTGTCTTTCCTAACTCCTTGCTTCTTCCTTCTTTCTCTCTTCCATCTTCTCATTTCTTCCCAAATTCCAACCTCCAGGACATTAATCAAAAGTTGGAGGGCCTTAGTGTTGCCCTAGAGCAAACCAAACGGACTTCGCCCACGACTCCACCCCTGGAAGAGCGGGTAAACACACCCTGTTTAGAGGATTTGGAGCGCATCCTTACCGAAAAGGTAACCGAAATAGGCAAAGCCAGCGCCCACAAGCTCGAGGAGGTGGTCTTACATCTGGAAATGAGTTACAAGGACAAGTTGGAGGCCCTCGAGCGTGAACTCAAGCAGTTGAGTGTTCGCCGACCACAGGCGGAACCTCAAGTTGCTCCACAGATCACTCCCCCGGCCTCCAAGCTACCCAAAGCCGTTCAACGCAAAGAAGAAACTAATATGGAACGAATTCGGAAGCAGGTGGAAAGTGAATTTGAACAGAAAAAGCGAGACGATGACACCTATTCCATTGAGGAACCAGCCAAGCTGGTGGTTACCCAGGTGCAAGTGGAAGTACAAGAGCCTAAAGTAGTCACTGTTCCGGCCAAGCTAGAGTTGAAGGAAGCCACAGATATTAGCGAGAGCTTGAGCCTTGAGGAGGAGCTGGAGGAGGAGGATCAGCAGGCGGCAGATAGTCAAAGCGATGAGGGCAGTGAACTACTCACCTCTGAACCGGAGGCCCCAGCTCCAGTTCTGAAGCCCTTACCCCTTCGACCTGCTTTGAAAGTCAGGTAAGTCTAAAGTGTAAGCTCCAGCTGAAACTTTTGTTGATCCAACTTCCTCCAGGACACCCGCTAGACCCCTTACTCGCAAGGATGCGCGCAAACTGGTTAACCGTAAGCTGCTGCCTCATGGTTTTGATCTCAAAACGAAGCACATTACCCAAACCTCCATGAAAAGAATTAATGTGGAGTTGTCCGAGCAGCGTCACAAACTAAAATTGGTAACCAACTCGTCTTATTTCTTAAAACCAAATCTTCTCTAACGTTACCCTTCCTCTCCAGCAATATCCACATTTCTATGCCACGCGCAATCGCATACGTAAATTTGTGGAGAAACTCTGTTCGGCCAAGTTACCCCAGCAGGCTGAGGTTCTGCTTAAGCACAAGACCCCGCTGCAACCCATTGAAGTGCCCAAACGTGGCAGAAATCTGCGTCGCTCAGTTACCACCGAAGAAGAAGAAGAAGAGGAGGAGGAGCTAGAGGCGGAACTGGAAGGGGAGGAGGAAGACTACGAGGAAGAGGAAGAAGCCACCGCCAGCAGCCGCAGTTCCAGTCCTCAGAAACCAATTACACGCGATTTCAAGGCACATCTAGAGCAGATTCTGGTCAAGCCGGCGGAAAGAAATTCCAAGTCTTCCTCATTCAGTGCACGACCTGTGCCTTTGCCACGCAAGCGTGTGATGTTTAACACCCTGGGGAGTGGCAAGAGTTTCAATGATAGCGAAGAATAGTTTAAAGTTAAAAAGTCAAAATAAAACAACTGGAAATTCAAATTTTAAAATCAGCGGCCTTTAATTCAACGATCTGGCAAGGCTGTCATTTAGAGATGAGCCACTTGGCGATACTTCTGAGTCACGGCTAACAAAAATTAGAGATGAACCAAGGCGATATATCTGAGTCACGACTAAAAGAGTGGGAATTCAAATTTTATGAATTGCCGCCAGTTAGAGGTGAGGCTTACGGTTTTACTTTTGAGTCGCAGCTTCCCTGTGATTGTTTTTATGATTTCATAAGCTTAGCTTACTATAAATTAAGTATATTAAGCAGACTTCATCAGCAGAAATAAAAGCTAAAGAGTCGCAGAATTTGGAAATTATGTTCGGTAAACAAATATAGCTTTTCTACGATTTGGCATACTTCCCTAAGATTTTGTAATATCAGGTCGATATTGGTATAATTAGAAACTTCGATGGCCTACAATATAAACAAAAACCATCCTAAAAACTGTATATTTCTTCAGCCTGAAAGTTGTGTCTTTGTCCGACAGCGACAAAAAGTTTCAGGAAAGTCAATCAGAAAATAATTTTTTTTTTTAAGTAAGGGTACTATTCCAGCTTGCATTACACCAAAGATGAGACTTATAGATAACGCACTGTGGTTATCATGCCATTGAATGCAGCGGGGAATCGAAATCTAATTTCGCCATACTCCACCAACCAACTAAATCGGAGAAGATTGAAATATTTCATTATTTCTGGCTATGGGATTCAAGAAAACTTTTATTTATAATGTAATATCGGATGTAAAGATTGGAGAGAAAAATGGAGAGAAAGCTTGGATCCAGAAAAAAATGCTACTTACACATTTCTGAAGAAAGCCAAAATAAAGACTGAAATTGTGAGTCGCAGGGGCTGAATTTTTGTTGGCGGAATATGAATGTCATTATTGCCTTTTTCTCCCACTAATAAGGAAGCCGGCAATAATGGGTGAAGAGCGATCCAAGTAAAGAAATGAGTTTTACAACGTTTTCCGACGCCTTACCTTCGAACTTAAATAAAAACCTTTGTTATCTTTAAGGGTTGAGATTCATCGAAATTAAAAGCAATCCTAGAACAGAAATTTGTGTTGTCATTTTTCTAACTTGCCGTAAATAAAATTTTTTCACAGATTCTTGAAAAAAAGAAAAGGTTCATTATACTTTAGGACGAGCTTAAAGTGTAGAGATTTTTTCCGAAATTGGAACTTAGTGTAAGGGTTTTCTTTGCTAAATTTCATGCCGAAATCACAATATTTGGATCTTTTGACAAATTTTCGCGCTTTCTGATTAAAAATATGTTTGAGTATCGTAGAGCTATTCTTTTTACTAAATTATGCCAAGTTTTTAGGACATTTTGCATTGTTCTTCTACGATTTTGTTCTTGGAAATTCTTATTTTAAACTCATTTAAAGTAAACTTAAAATTTGTATAGCTGACTTCCTTAATAGGCTATTTACACTAGGACTGCGTTATGCGCTAATAGCTAACAGTTAGCAGTGTAAATGTTGTAAAAATTTAAATATGACTTACAAATTATTTATTCTCAAGTGATTTTGTAAAATACCTGCGACTTGTCTTCTAGTCACTGTCATCTCTAACAGTTCACCGCTCCTGTGTGACCATATTCGTTGTAGTGTGACCTTAAGCCGCAGTGTGACCGTCGCAACGCTCAAATTTATTTAAAGATCACAGTTGCAAGAAGTATAATTTAAACTAAATTATCTTGCAAACATTTTTTTGCACACATAACTTTCGTTAAGGTAACTCCCATTTAATGATTAATGAATGTGAAAAGTGAACTCTGTCACAGTTCAATCCATTGACCAGGCTACACTATGGTCTCGATATTTCCCATCAAGAAGTCGAACAACCGAGAAATATTTTGCGGTTTTCCTGCTGCCACTCCATTCATTACTGGCAAAAAATTACCATCATTAGCCATGAACTCTGTGCAGGAAAAATGATTAATGATTTTGGATGTTGTTGCCTGCCAGCCTGCCTGCGCCTGCGTGTAAAACTCAAGTGCAACACGCATTCGACCGAGCGAGCCATTGAACCGTTACAAATAAATCAAAATCGTAAATTGATTGAATTTTGATGACATCACACGACAAAAACGACGAATTTGGTCAGGGCACAGTTTGTTTCTTCCACTTTTTTTTTTACGTTTTTTCTTATTTTTGGATTCTTTATCAATGTGCTCTCAGCTAAGAAATTACTTTCATTTATGATTTATTTCTTCTTGCTTTCTTTGTTCCCCTCTTGAAAAGACAAACAGCAAAGGCAGATCGATTACTGTATCTGTCCGCTGTTACTGTGTAGAGTAAAATGTAATCAGATATAATTTGGGTTTAGGCTTAATACAAAAACGTTTAAAGATCATTGAAGCGTATGTTGATCTTATAAAATCTTTGAGACAAAGTTGTATTAAACTGTTTTTTTTTATCTGATGAAGAGGGCTAAGACAAACCGCAACCACAACCACAATCGTTATCAGTGATCAGGATGCATTTATGGCTTGGAAATAAAGTTGCATTTTATTTGTTAAAAATATATGTTAAAAGTTCGCTGCCTAAAAATGTATTTAAGCACTTTACTCAATACTTGCATCCCTAAGTTTTGTAATCATTTAATAATGCAAGAATAAAAATAAATTATTAAGTTACATTTATATCAAGTAAGAAGCTTACAGGTGATAACCTGCTTCATATAAATTTCAGAGTCTTAGTCTCAGGTCTGTGAACCGGCTCAAAAGAATCAAAATTTACACAATCGGTATTTGATACACCGAGTCCGCAAACTATAGATAAATCATTATATCCCAAAGCATTTCAAAATCCCTTAAAATTATCCATGCTGATATGCTGAAATTTGTTAACATTTCCCTCATATGGGTAGTTTTCCTTGCAGGAACCGATCGATAATTTCACAAATAAGCGTCATCCTCTTAGGGAAGTCATTAAGAGAAAAGATACAAATGACCAAAATTTGCGTTGATTTATCGTCAAAGGAAATATCAATTATCAACTATATCACCACAAAAAATATCGATTTATAGATCCGATATTGACAACCCTAGTTTCAACTATCTAAAAAGTCTTTTAGACCCATATCACAAAAACCTGTTTGAAATCCAACTTGTTTTTACGGTAATCTTACGCTTAAACCAAACCAATGGTGAGAGAACCTAAATTTTAGGTTTATTATACAGTTGTATAATAATTGCCTTTGATTTTTAGATCCTTGCCTTCGCGACTTTGACACTTACCAAAGCTATTTAAATTATAAAACAACTCAAGACGTCATTAGAGCCTTGGACTATTGCAATAACTGTCTTATCAGTACCATCTACTGAAAAATGAGTTAATAGGGCCTTAAAACTGGTTTTGTCTAATCAAAAGTAAAGAAATTCTGATTTTTTTTTACATATAAAAATAAATGGCAAAACACTTCAATCCTAAAATTTCCGCAAAAAGTAGTCCGTTGACTATGCCAATAAGTGCGAGTAAAAGGGTTCAGCGTAGTAAGTGTGAGTGAGACGACAATAGAGTATGTTGATTAACCCTTAGATGGAGCATAGGGATTAAAGTTCCCTATTATAATAAAAAGAGTTGAAGTTTTATTTATAATTTAATTTTTAATAATTTTGAACTTGAGGCTGTGCATTCCAGAGTTTGCTCCCACAATGTTCTGCTCACTAAACATTTCGGTGCATTCATAAATTGTACACCTTACACTCGCTTGCGGCAAAAACTGCAAAGGGTCATTTTTCTTTTGCACAATGGTTAAAATTTAAAAAAAAAATTCGTTCTTATTGGTATTGGAGTGTATTGGTGTGCGATATCAAAGCGACACAGCCCAGCTTTGAACTGTCCTGCTCGACTTCTGGGCATCGAGTGCAAGCAAAGAGAGCGCTGCCTACGCTCATATGCCCGACTTCCGCGCTCGGTGGTGCGTGTAAATAGCCGATTGCGCTCGGCCCCTGGGGGCTATGGAGGAACATCGTTGATTTGGTAAAGTAAAAAGTAAAATGGATTGTCTAGTTGACACAGCCCCAAGGCTTGTCACGTTGACACAGCCCCAAAGGGCCAAAGCCGAGCTTCTCTCAATCTCTTGGCTTGTGCGCTTCTAATTTTCGCACAAGAGAAAAGGGACCTACAGTTTAACGCCAAATCCGACCGGCAGCTTGAGAAGCTTTTCATGGCTAATTACTACAAAGCTGGCGCCAACAGCAGAGAGGCGTGACCGGGTGTAAAGTTTATTCAAAGATGTTCCGAGGCGGGATCGAACCCACGACCTCTTGCACAGCGGTCGCGCACACTAGCCGCTGAGCCACCCGGCCACAAATCCAATACACTAGCCAACCAATAGCGACTTCACGAACCCACGCAATATATCACTGTTTTTGTAGTATGACCACCTTGCGAACTCGACTTTCGAACCAGACTTTCGAAGAAAACGAAATCTCTCGAAGTTCTGAGACACCGACGGATTTCTTTAGCGATTTGCAAATCAACCGAAGCCAAAATCTCTAGAGATTTTCAGGACACCCCCATTATAACCAATTTATTCCTCGGGTTCCATTTTATATTGTGTCAAATTTTCGGATGACTAGTTACAAAGATATGACGGAAAAACAAATCAACATAAGTTTTGAAAAGTCCAAATAAGTAACGGTCTTTAAGTCCAAATAATAAACTGACATCTTAATTCTTTCAAAAAAGCCTATACCCTTCAAGCTATAATGCTTTCAATCTATAAAACATTTCCACTTTACCACCAATCACATTTTTCACAAATTCATTAAAAGTTAAGAATTGCTCAGCTAAAAAATCAAAAAAGCACACTTGTACTGTTTAGCCTTATTGCCTGAGAAATGTCCCGTAAAACTTTTCAAAATCCAATTAAAATTTGTCTTTCTTTGTTATCGAACACCTTTGACAACACAACATCTATCCCAAGTTTCTTTTGATTCATTCACAGGGATCTGTGTCAACATACATTAGATACTGTCGAAAGATCCGCTTGACTTCTAATCCTCATTATACAAAATCGAAACATAAAATAGTTTCAAAGAAACTTTAATTACGGGTAATTATTCAAGCGTAACTGACAGACGACGGAAGGACTGAGCGAGATATCCCAAGACAGGCAGGCAAAGTTTTCTCGTGGCGTGTCACAAATCCAGGATTAAAACATATGTAGTTCGAGTTTAGGGGGCTGATTTTTTGTTCGATTTTTTTTTCTTCTTTTCCATCAGCCTCAGAAAACCACAGACACACGCACACACACGAATATTGCAGGACAATGCTTTGCTGCATACAACAGCATCCTTATGAGATTAAAAATGCAAATCAGCTAAAGGCAGCCGCAAGAAAAATATGATGAGCTCGAGGAGTAAGAATGACATGGCAGTTGGTAAGGAAGAAAATTTTGTAATTGTTGTCTGTTTGTTCAAAAACATGACAGCTTCTTCATGTGTAAGCGGCGGGCAGCTGCTGATCTCTTGGCGGTTTTTAGGGAAATGTGTAGACTTTTGGCATTGATTTTCATTAGCATTTACATTTTTTTTCCTCTATTTCTTTTTTGTTTGTGTCCTTTTTTTAACAGCCGCTTGCATGATTTGACATAATTTTGATAAATGATTTGAGTTGGTCTCAGGTTTGTTGCTGTAGCTGCTGACGGGCGGCAATAAGTTGATTTCGATGCGGTTTTTCGGTGAAATAAGTCAAGGATGGGTGCAATTTAGACTGTAGTTTGAAATAGTTTCCAAAAGAACAGCTATTGCCCATGGATTGCTTTACAAGAATCTTGCATACTCTAAGAGAATAGCAAAGTAGCTTGTCAAACAAAGGTTCTGGTATCGCCTATAATCCAAACAAATGCCACTAATTAAACATAAAATTTCCAAATACATTCACAAACAATTCAGTGAGCAGATTGTATTTTATAATTCCGCACCAATTGCAAGGGGTCGTAACCCCTTTTGACGTATCTTAAGAACAATGGCGCCCAAAGGGTTAAAGGTGTAAACATTTGACAAAAGTGTCACATCAAAACCTAGAGCAAAAGATACAATTTCTTCGACATCTGCCGACCGCTTCTTCCTTTTCGGTTTTTGTCATGTTAATGGGACAGCGAGGCTGATTCTGGAAAGTCCAACCGCTACACCGCTAGTAGTTTGACAGCTGTCAAAAGGCTAATAAGTCATATTCAATGTTTGTTGGTGAGCGGGCAAGGATTAAGGATTGATTGATATGAAGTGTGTGCTGGTATAACAAGTACCAGTAGATTGGTGAAGCATTATCCTGCCGTATAGCGGTAAATGTGGGCAGCTACTCCACTCCAAAAATAATCATTAAATTCTCCCGCCTCCAAGTTGACTTCAGAAAGAGAGAGAGAGAGAGAGTGCGTAGCTGGAAGCAATTAAATCAAGCAGCAGAGCAACAAATTGATTGATTTCCCCTCTACCAGAAGTGTCAGGTCCTTCAGCGTAGATAAGCCAAGTAGCAGGCGATGCAGACGGCTGATACCTACAATTCCCTTACTCTTACTCACATTCTATGCAAGTAGGTGAATGTAATCCTGTTACGATAAACTTTCAGCCTACCCCACAGAGCAAATGCGCAATTTTCAGCTTGACTTGGCGCATAAAACAAATTTGTGATGAGCAGAAGAAAACGGAGCAGACATGTCAACCTTAATTGAAAAAATAAAAAGATGTAGCAGCATCCTTGCATCCTTTTTTGGTGGCGGCTGTTCATTTACAGGACAACGCACCTTTTCTTCGCGTGCGATTTTTTCTTTTTTGGAAAATTGCGCTGCTCAATTACAGCGTTTTGCCTGCCATTTGAATCTTTTACCGTTGACTTGGCCAGAACAATTGTGTATATGTAGAGAAAGCGAGCGAGGGGGTTATGCTACTTACTACGTTTCAAATTAAAACCCATTTAATGCGCAACAAGAAAACAACAACGTAGACCTTTCTGTAAATTAACAACAAAAGGGAAAAGGAGGAAACTCAATGAGTTATTTTCTTTTTTCAAAAACGAAACGAAACTTTATTTCGGTGCTTTACCATTTGGCTCTTAAACCTGATGCTTAAGTTATTCTATATAGTACCTAGGATTGCCGGATATTTAAAAAATATCTATATCGATATTTCTTTCAATATTGAAAAAGAATAAAATAGATAAATATAATCGATACTTTCGATATTTTCAAAAAAGAGCAATTTATTGAGAAAAATCAAGTTTGTTAAGGTGGTTAAAGTGATATATACTGACACTCATTAAGAACCAGGGCTGCAAACCGGTTTTGAACCGAACCGGTTCGAACCCGGAATAACGACTATTAATTTACTGTGAACCGAACCTTGAACCGAATCTCTTTAATAATAAAAGCTGAACCTAAACCTGTTCTGAATCTACAGTTTAGGTTCGGTTCAACAAATATGATAGACAAAAAACTATTGTGACCTACTGCCTAGCGACTTTTTCTGTTATCTGGTCGGTTTTGGGCAACTGAGTCTTAAAATCGTCAGAAAAGTTCAATAAAAAAAATCGTGGTAAACGTTCAGAATTACTTTTAAAGTCCCCAATAGCCTCTGCCTTTTTGAAATCTTCGACTTCAAAGCTTTTAAATGACTCACATAAACAAGAGCTTAACATTTCATTAGTAAGATTTTTCAGATTACGAAATGAAATTGAACTTAACAGTAAATTATATTTTGAATATTCCCATGATATCTACAAGTCGCGTCCGATTGAGAGGAGCTCTGCTTTGGCCCTTTGGGGCTGTCAAGCCATAAAAAAAGCGTCTCGCGTCACGCTGACTTACATATTTTGTAGTGCTGTTGTTTAGGGCTTTAAGGTGGTCGTGTAGGGGGAGTGGGAGTACTAAGTATTGAGTACTATGAATTAAGTATAGAGTATCGAGTATATTGTATCGAGTATAGAGTATGGAGAAAAGAGTATCGAGTATAGAGTATGGAGTATCGAGTATAGAGTATCGAGTAAAGAGCTAAAACAAAAATATAGCTGAAAAATATTACCAAACAAGAAAGAAAGTCAATGAAACCCGACTGTAATATACTCTGTACCAACGAAAGTGTATGCTCAGTATAAGTTTTGATGCAGCAGCTGAAAGCATCGAACATTCTTTTGCTCATAACTTGGCAACCGTTTGTCCGATTATTACCAATCCTTTGGCGGGTCGATAAATAGTCCCGATTAATAAATATGTCCGGAATGCACCGTCTTTCTATCTTTAAAACTGTTGAAGATATGATGTTTTTTCCAAATCGAGGGGGCGTGGCAAAAATTGAAACTAAACTTGATCTGCAAGCAAGTAAAAGAAGTTTTGGTCCGTACACGTCAATCTTCTATCTCAAGATCTTCCATCTCTGAGATCTGTTTATTCACACGGTCAGACAAACAGACGGACGGACGAACAGACAGACGAACGGCTGTTGATGCTGATCAAGAATATATATACCTTATAGGGACGGAGATGATTTCTTCTGGCTGTTACATACTTTTGCACAAACTTAGGCCCGTTTTCTCTTCTGTTTTTGCAAATACAGGTGGATTTTACGCGTTTGCATAGCAAAAGCAGGAACATGAGAAAACGGTCATTAATATACTTAGTGTTCCTTTGGTACAAAGTTTAATAGTCGTATAATAAATATCATTTCAAAATACTGCTTGTCATCTAACAAAAAGATCGCTATACTTACCGATTTATTGATGAATCGACACTAAATTGACAACCCCATATGTAATAGGATCTACATGGTCTACCAAAGGGATGTACGAACTTGAACATTACATTTGTTTTATCGATATCTATCGTATTTTATCGATCCTGTTTGGTAAGGTTTGACATTTCATATTGATTGGGCTCCCGGTTCCAGAATGTTCGGAAAAAAATGGTTGAATAGCGATAATCTTGAGAAAAGCTAGATACATATTAGGCCTACTAAGAAAACTTTCAAGAAAATCTGACCTAAAATGTAAATGATGATTTAACTATTGCGATTAATTCATGAATTTTGGAAAAATTGGATAAATTTCTCCTAATTTGTGTACAAATGTGGGTGGCCATCCAAGATCGAAGGCAGATCTCA
Source organism: Lordiphosa collinella (assembly GCA_018904265.1). Lineage (NCBI taxonomy): Eukaryota > Metazoa > Arthropoda > Insecta > Diptera > Drosophilidae > Lordiphosa > Lordiphosa collinella. Next base: position 436,626 of record JAEIFV010000156.1, on the reverse strand, counting down.
CCCATCTTGAGTTTAAAGAAGTTTCTTTTCATTTGATCAAACCAAAATCTTCGTTAAGATTGCGCAATTATCGACAAGTTTTTAAGTCATTTTTGACCAATTCGATTCATGGAACGGTTCAAGATATGTACTGATCTGGCTTGGTGAAATGATATACCTGATTTCGAAAATAATTGTGGTGACCAGAGCTCGCCAATATCTCTCAACACTTTCAACGTATCGGCAAAAAACAGTTTGGTTACGGACACAACGAAATCAGAGAGCGAAAGGCAGTTTCAGTTCTGTTTTTGCTCAATTCTGTTGCTCTCAGAGCAAAGACCTTTTTTTCGTTCCTGTTTCTCCCCTGTCTTTCACTGACACTTTTGCCGAGAGCAAACTTCCAAACTGTTTTTTGTGTATGTATGCGTGACTGTGTGTTGCGCTCGTGTGTGTCTTTGTTTAACGAGCGTCACACATACAAACAGCCTACCAAACGCACAAAACCAAACCAAAAAAATTTTCGCAGACACTTATTGTGTTCTGCTCATTTGCAGACAGTGGTTTAGTGAGCGCTCGCTCAAAACAGTTGCTGTCGGAGGTTGTCGGATGGCCGACTCATGTGTTTTGTTCAACCGAAAACACGTAACAGAAAACACATGAGGTGGGAGAAAAAGTGTTCCGTTTAGTGAGAGACCGCTTGAGCTGCGTTTGTTTCTGTTTTTCACTGAGGCTGGTGGCATTGATAAAGGTGTTAACATTTTTTTTTTTGCGAGCTATGGTGGTGACAATCAATTTTCCTGTCCCAGAGTCTTTGAGTATTATAAGAGTTTTTAAGGAAAGACGATTTACCTGTTTTATATTTATGAATATTTGTGTCTTGTTTAAGGTTCAGGCTGCATTTGCCTAAGAAGGGAAATGGACACTGACAATCATAAGGGGTAAGCGGACATACAAATTGTTACTTTTTGTGTGTCTAATTTTTAAAAAATATTTAAAAAAGGTCAGTTGTTTGAGCAACAAAAAGATCAGCTTATAAAATTCAAATGAAATCCTTAAAATCTTCACGAACTTATTCTGTGATCAAGCCAAAAAATTTTTCAAAGAGTTTCTTTAATCATTTTAAGCCATAAAAGTTGTACCAATTAGCTTATTCCATTTATTCCATGGAACATTCTTTCATTACCTACAATGAAAATATTCTTGCTCTTTTCACATTGATTTGTAGTAATTTCCGTTTACAATCTGTATAATTGCGAGCATACATAAGGCAATTTGCTGCAGTAGTCGGACAATGACCGTTTGCCCGCTAACCAGGCCCAGCACATGTCCTGTAAGGGAATGCCTGGACTTTATAGTTTGCGTGTCGAATGAAGGCAAACTGGCAAACAGACATGGTACCCGCCGCGCAATTGTCCTGGACACGAGACACGCGTCATATTTTAATTATGACAGCCGGCGTCGGTCGGTCAGTCAGTAAGTCAGTTGGATATGGACACGCAATGCTTCTAGCGAGCAACCCCTTTTTCCGGTCGATGTAAAAAAAAAAAAAAAAAAATACCACGACGACGCACCTTTGTTGACAGATTAGTGGACAGATCCTTGAATGGTCCATAGACTCATAAACTTGACAATTTTATTTGACACATTGGATTGGTCTAAGCTTGTCATAATTTCGTGGATTTTTGTAGTGGCATTAAAGCCCACATATTCATAGAGCGAGCACGTTCGCTAGTTTTGCTTCATTTTTGTTGGGGCATATAGTACGAAGAGAACATGCTTCATTGTCCTGGCCAAACAAACTAGAACTAATGAGAAACAGAAACAGTTCAAGTTGTGCAAAAATGTCCAATTATGCGGGCAAAAAATGAAGTCAAGGTGCAAAAAATAGCGCGGCACTTGACGAGGTCATTGCAGGGGTGACTCTGCACATGGCCAAGCAGCGGGCAGTCCTCCCTCTCCAGACCATTGTATGCTCGCTTTAATTTCATTACGCTGCATTTTCCTCATTACAGCGCTTATGTATATTTTAATGAACTTCCCTGGGTCGAATCGAGTCGCGTGTCCTGTATCCTGTGCTGGATTTTTGGTCAAAGCGCAGGCGCAGACAGTTTAAGTGCTGGTCACTAAGTGCACATTTTCTACATTTTTATTTAGGGGTGGACAATGGTCAGCAGCTTGAGCTTTGTAAGCGAACTGTAATAGGGTACAGCATGCCAGTTTGATTGATTACTGAACTGACCGTTAAGTGTACTTAATGGTTATCAAGCCTAATGTCATTTGTCATTGCACTCATTTTGGTCTTTTTTAGGTTAGATAGACTTGACAAGGGAATTGATATATTGAATTGAAGTCCTATATGAAGGTATACAAGTGTGGAGAGTAGCGTATATAATATTAAACAAATGGTAAGCTGTAAACAAATCTTCGTTAAACGAGTGCTTGGATAATTTCAGAACTATCATAATTTTTTCGGAAAAGTTTTCTATTCAAATTTGACGAAATGCTGTGTGCTTCTCAACATCATCATGCAAAGTCGAACGTACTTTGCTGGTATACCAAAGTAGACAGGGCTTCAAAGAACTTTGACCTTATAGGTGTGTCGAAAGCGGCTTTAAAATCAACAAAAAGATAGTAGGTTTTGATTTCCATCTCATGGTATTTGTCTCAATGTAAATATTTGGTCTATGGTGGATTTACCAGGTCTTAAGCCACACTGATCAGTTTACTCATTCTCGGCTTTAAAGGTTCACATAAGATTCATGACAGAACCTTAAATGCAATGGGTAGGAGACTGATCCCGCGGTAATTGGCGCAGACTGCAGGGTCTCCTTTGTTGGACAGAGAACACTTAGACACAAATCTTCGGGCATGCTCTCTTCGGACCTTATTCTGCATAGGAGTTGGTGCCAGCACCTTACCAACTCCTCGCCGCAAGCCTTGAACAATTCAGCGGGCAGCTCCAGCTGATTTGTTATTTTTTAGCCTTTTTATGGCTAACCAAACTTCGTTATGGTACGGTGGGTCTATTTCTATAGATTCGTCATCGTCATCGCCTCCCAGCATGTTGTAAAAAAAGTTTCTCAATTTGTCTAGTGCCACTTGTGGATCTGTGACAAGATTTCCGGCTTCGTCCTTACATAGTGAGGCTGCGGTCTTAATACCTTCGACTAAGTGCCGAACTTTTTGGTAGAATTTTCGAGTCTCACCCATGCCGAACAGGCTTTCGACTTCCTCACGCATACGCCTTTCCTGCTCATTCTTTTTCCTTCTGCAAAAGGCGCTTCTCCTCGCTTCTTTTCTTCCGATATCGCTCCTTGACAGCTCGCGTTGCTCCCGACTGCAGAGTTCTCCTGTAGGCAGCGTCTTTCTCTGCAGTAGAGCGGCGGCACTCATCATCGTACCATGACTGTTTTTGGGAGTGCTCGGCATATCCGAGATTCGTCATCGTTGGTGGTCCGTATGCGAGGCGTTTTTGCAGTTTTCATTGGCGGATGAATTAGATCATAATCGGGTGCCAAGCCAGATGTACCGCCCCCTATTTGTCCCAGGAATGGATCGCAACTCACGTTAGCCTGCAGCTTTGCGGATGCATCGCTCTGTTACCAGGGGTTAACACTGGGAGATGTGAGTCGATTTGAGACGAAGTAAGCCAGGATCGCGCTGGATTTGTCATGTTAAACCGATCAGCAACTTTACCTCACAACATACGCCCCCATAACCACAGGAGAGTTCCTGCCTTCCAAAGAAGACTTTATCGATTTCGCTCAAACTATATTTAAACAACCCATTTTTTATCGTACTATATGATTCGTTTCAAGATCAGATCGTTTTCGTTGCGATTAAGATATGCGCTTGTTCAGGTGAATTCCTTTCAAAGCATCTCAGATATTTAAGGTGGGTTACTGCTGATGAATGCGGAACATAATGCTTATGGCGGATTTAATACGTACTAAATATACACAGAGTTCATTAAGTTTATGCAAGAAGGAAGCATCTCCCAACCTACAAAGTACATATATTCTAGATCAGCATTAACAGCTCAGTCGATATAGCCATGTTCGTCTGTCCGTTTGTCTAGTTAAACGCAAGGACTTCAAAGATCGGATGAACGATATTTACCTTTTAACACACCTCGATTATTCTTGATCAGCATCAACAGCCGAGTCGATATAGCCATGGCCTTCTATCCGTTCGACTGTCTGTCCGTATGAACAAACAGATCAGAGATGGTAGGAGATAGAGGTTCGCCATGTATGGGACAAAAACTTCTTTTACTTGCAGGCAGATGATCCCGTCCCAACAATTTGGAAAAAAAACGCCATATCTCCCACAACTTCATAGATGGAAGGTTCGTTCATTATGGACATATTTATAAATCAGCAGCAGCGATTCCTTTAGCTGCTACTGTGACTTCAAAATACATCTTGATGGTACATTTTCGTTGATACAGAGTATATTACAGTCGGGCTTGGCCGACTTTCTTTCTTGTTTCTAGCTGATAATCTAAATTCCAATTCTAGACCGACTTAAATCTTCATTGCTCTGAAACTAAATTAACATCTTAATCTTAAAAATGTTCTCCTTTAATAAATTTACAAAATTTTATTCTCCAACGAAAAGGTGTTTTTGCCATTTCGTTGAACAAATCCATCACAAGTTCCCCCTCTACTCATGGCATGACCAACCCCACAGTTAAGATTAATCAACACACAAAAATTGCAAACAAATTGGGTCGAAATAGAAAATATATTTCCTGTGAAAGTGAAAATTTTAATAGAATTTTCTTTTGCAAAATTTGTTTGCCAAGTCAATCAAACGGCGGGTAGGTAGACAAACAAGCAAGATCATTTCCAGACCGATATTTTTCAATGTCAAGAAAACATATCTGACATTAATCTTGTCTTGTGGCTAGGCCAAGTGAGGGATTTTACGCTAGGCTAACAAAGATGATGGGATATCAAAGATATGTAAAAAACACCCCACAAAAAATAATGAAAAAATTCCGACTACTGTTAGGAGTCCAGGACACATGACGCGTGTCCTTGATAGATAATTGTGGGTTCCACCGACAAATTGTAGGAAATTAGTTAATTTCCCTCAAGGCGTAATTAGAATAATTGAAAAAGGCTAGCCTAACGAATGAGTGAAAAAAGGCAATTAAACAATAAAAATTTACACAAATGAACTCATCCAGCGAAAGAACGGGTTGTTGGTGGCTTAACTACCCCCGCTCAGATGGATGGACGTACTTTTGATTTGGCTTGATGGACAGGCGTCGCTTTTGTCGCACACACAAACACACACACACAATGCATGTCCTGCATACGAATGCCCAGTTGTGTCCTGTGCTCTTCATTAGCGAACTAAGCAAATAATAAATGCAACTGACTGGATTGACTGACTGAATAAAAGTCGCTGAAGTGTGCTCATTAGTTAAAAACCATAGGGGGAGGAGTACTGACAAAAAGGGTTGATCCTAATGCCGGTCTTTTTAACAACACAGACACGTTCCATGCATATCCCATCCCTTTTATCCCAGCTCTGCCCCTGAAGCGATCTGTGATAATACAAAGCTTATATCTTGATGTTATGAAAATTCATGTCCAACGCTTAGTTATGGAAAATCATCATCATGCAGCATCCGTAAACCATTTCCATTTCACTTTCACTGGCACCGGCACCTACTTCAAAGTGTTTTTGGTGCTGGGGTGGTGGTGGGTTTTGCAAACACAAAAAAAAAGGAAAAAGAAATTGCTTAGATGGGTCATGGATAGTTCGTTATGACAGCTGCCGCTGCTGACCAGTGGAGGAAAATGCTTTGTTGAATCCCAAATCAAAAGTAGAACATGCCGTTATGCAAACTAATTGGTTCAAGGGAGAAAGTGAAAAAGTGTTCTAGGGAATGAAATGTTGAAAAGGTAGAAATCTTAAAAGTACTTGAACAGTTATAAATATTCATAAAGAAATTAATAATTTATTTATTTTTATCTTTGCAGGTAAGCTTGATGGCATCACTGGATACTCAGAGACAACAAAAACATGACTAAGTCAAGTGCAAACTGACATCATAATTAAACGCTGACTCAACGGATTATCGTCTTATCCAACTTTTTCAACTCCATAAATCTTTATAAATTGATCTCTTTTCCGACAAGCGCTTCAAAAGTCCTGAGCATGTCGACAATTCTCAACGCTAATGTGCTCATAAAACCGTCACACTATCTCACAACACCACATAAAATGTCTTAAAAAATTTCGCAAAATGTCAAAATCAATTTTTTTTTGCGATATTAAATTTTGCACGGCATTTAAAAAGAAAGAACCCTCCTCAATATAAAAATTTGTTGTTCCAACCCCTTGAAAATGAATTGGGTTACAAAATGGGGAATTTATTTTTGACAAAATTTTTATTTCATTTTACATTCTCGCCCAGGGATACTTTAGTTACGTAGTTCAACAAAGAAATCATCTTTGACTCCTTAAATTTCTTGTGCCACTTTGACCTTACAGAAGAAAAATTACTTGAGCATGCTATCTGGGTTTAAGAAACACCCTTAAAATATGTTAAAATCTTTATATCACCTGTACAAATAAGTTTTAAAGGATTTTTTAAGATGGCGTTACTTGTGTTAAATCGAATCGGACTATGTTGCAACGTACTTCATTTTGAAGATTTATCATCAGGCTTTCCTTTTCATTATGTGTCGTTTCACTAAAGTGTAAACAACATAGATTTTGTGTGCTCCGAATATGTCAACTTCTGTGCTAACAAAACACCATTTGCGGGAAAGCTGCTCCAGAGGCAAAAAGGAGAACGATTTTTGCATCGTATTGTCACTGGTGATACAAAATGGATTCAATACGATTAACCCCAAGCGTACTCGAGAGCGTCAGTTAAAGTAGGTCGTGCCCGACTTCGATATTCCCGTTACTCAGGGACATAAATGTTGTATAGCCTTTCCTTATGTAAGTTAACAGAGCATTAACATTAATAAGAACATTTCAACATTATGTAAGCAAACAGAGCATCTGGCGCCAAAAAGGATGCAACATTTTTATAACTTTTACAATTTTGCCATTTACTATCCGATCCGACAATAGGAGTCTACATACTAAATTAGACCAATTGGGCGTGGTGTACTATAAGCTGCTACAACCGGATGAAACCACCACAGGCCAACTCTACCGAAATCAATTGATTGCTTTTGAGCATTCAAGCCAAAGCGGCCAGAAAACCTGCAAAGGACCTTCAAGGAAATTTTTTCAACATGACAACATGCCGTTAAGGATCAGCAGGTTCGCTCTTTTGAAAAACTTCAAAATTGGATAGATTCGCTTCGATTTTCGCGATGGTATCCGAAAATTGTCAGCAAGATGGGAAAAAGTAGTGGCTATCGATGGAAAATACTTTGAAAATTAAATTTTTAACAACTTTTTCACAATAAAGGCCTGTATCCAGATGTGAATTAATACGAAGTAAAGTAAAATTTTCATACAAAAATGACAGAAGAAAAGTAGAAATAAAATTTTGCTTCAATATATGTTTGAAAAAAATCCCTTATAACTTATTTGTACAGGGTAATATATAAATATCTTAGCACGACTGATTATTAACCCACATCCAAAACCGCTTATCCAAAAGATGTATAATTTGACGTTGACCTCCGATTAGTTAGCGTGGACAATAAAAGAATATTGCAAAATTCGATTCAAAAGTAGATGAAATTGCCCGGTTTCGTCCGATTGACTCGGTTTGTATGCAGAGTACGCGGAATATTTGGAAAAGAGTTTTTTCCTATTTCAAAAAATCCGGCCACTAGGGAAATGGCTAGATTGAATGTTGAAAAGTCCGTTCACAGGGTCAAAATAATTTGAATGGGAACAATTTTTGTATACCCCTGCAGAGGGTATTATAAAATTGTCCGGATGTTTGTAACGCATAGACGGAAACATCTCCGACCACATAAAGTATATATATTCTTGATCAGCACGCCGATATGAGTTGATTTAGCAAATCATCCGTCTTTCTGTTTCTATGCTATCTTCTCCGTCATTTTGAATGCTAAGTATCTTCACAAAATGTAGCACGAAGTCTTTTAGTACAAATACGCTGCACATTTTTCGGAACCGTCCGGATCGGATGACTATAGCATATAGCCACCATAAGAACGATCGGTTGAAAAACTAGTTCTAGTAAGAAAAACTTTTTGGTTTTCAATGGAAACGCGTCCAAACTTCTTATTTTTTAATTTACTATCCTTTCCCATGTCGTTACAAAGTTTGGTCAAAATCGGACATCTATATAGTAGGGCTGTCATAGAAAAGTATAGTCTGAAAAGTAGTCTTAGCTGGGAAACCTTTATTGTTTTCAATGGAATTGTTTTTTAAATTCGCATTTATTTATTGGATATCCTTTCAGCCACTTCTTGCAAGTTTTGCCAAAATCGGATGACTATAGCATATTTCTGCAGTAGGAATGATCGGTCGAAAAGAAGTTTTAGTTAGAAAAACTTTTTTGTTTTAAATGGAATCGCCTCCAAAAAATGTACATGTTAGTTTGTTATGCTTTTCCACGATTCCACTAAGTTTGGTCGAAATCAAACATCTATATAGTATTGCTCCCTTAGAAAAGTAAGGTCCGAAAAGTAGTCTTATTTAGAAAAACAAACTGCAAGGGTATACATAACTTCGGTAGAGCCGAAGTTGAATCGCCACCAAATTTCGTAATTGATAGTTGTTATGCATGTTAACTAAATCGGACATCTATATAGTATAGCTCCCTTAGAAAAGTAAATTCCGAAAAGTAGTCCGAGTTATAAAATTTTATCCGATTGACTTGGAACTCGGATTTTACAGGGTGTGAAAATTCCCAAAAAATTTTGCATGGAAAAATCAATATTTCATCCGATTAGCTGGGAACTCAGTTTGAAAGCTAAGTAAGCGAATTGATTACACATGCTTTTGCTGATTTTTGGAAACCGGACAATTGATGACAGGGACCGAGGTGGATTTGAGGCCAAACTGTATTTTTAAGACTTCTGTATAAAATTCGAATTGTAAAATAAAAACGAATATTAAAAATATTGTTATTTTGTTCCGATATAAATGAAAGTCGGTTTGTTAGTCCTTTGGGTCAAGTAAATAGATAATTTATTCCCGTACAAATTGATTATGACAATGGAATCCCATTTTCTATTCCGAGTCGGTCTCTTATACATTCCCCAGCATGTAGCATGTCAAAATTAAGCCTCTCCTGATGTCTTCCCTAATATGTTTTTTTTTGAACTCCTAACTTGTTTGGAGTGGTTCATTCACTGATAAAAAAAAATGTTTGAGTTACAAAATAAGCGAGAAGAAGAATTCTGAAGCGAGAAGAAGAATCGATGCACCACAAACATAGTTTAAGGTAGGCAAAAAAATTAAAGCTGTATTAAAAATTTCTTTATGCTTCCAGTTTATTGTAAGAGTTCGGTTTCTCGGTAACTAAATAGACAAATTTTTTCAGTTTTCGGAGCTATTAAAGTGTTAATCAATACCCGAATAGACCTTGTTCTTTGACTACTTTCTTTACTAAGGCTTACAATTAATTAGGGACGCGTTTCGGGTCCTGTTATTGGATTCCGAGCCGGTTCTCCGTGTTTCGGTTCAGCGCACGTTTGAAGCATCGCATTCTTATGAAAAGAATATTACATAGTTCTTAGCAAAAGTGACTTAAGTATATATTGAACCGAATCATTGTATTTTTCCCCGAACCCGTCTCTAAACAGTTCTGCCTTTTAATTTCGATTCAACTTGAAAATATTCCAATTCCCATTTACGCCGTAACCCTTTAACGATTTTGCCAACAGATCATAAATTTCATCTATCCGCAAAAAACTCATTCCAAAGTAATGAACGAATTACAAATTCATAATTTTATAATTTGCATGGCAAGAAGTCACTCAACATCTAACCCTTTTATGCTCTCCAACAATTACAAGCACATTAGTTCTCACGCCCAAATAGGCTTACTAGAGCAGCAACAAAAACATCAACCCTTGCCATAATTAATAATTCATAGTTTTGCCTGGCAAAAATTTGTAAAATATTGCTTAAGGTTTTTGCCAAATCCAATTTTTGGCAATTTATTTTAATGAAGCGTAAAAACGCCTTAAGAAATCCATGAAATTGGGCAAAAGGTAGGAAGAAGACAAAACGCTATGCTATAATTTGCTAGACATGACATAATTATTAGAAGAGGGAACACAAAATGGTGGATGACATCGCTTGACTCCGCACATTATCAGCGTTTTTTGCTCTCCTCTGCACTTTTTTTTTAACAAATTGAGTTGATTAATTTAAATGTGGGAGAGGGAAGCAGAGGAGGGAGTTTGGGGCCAACTGTGCATGGCCAAAGGGCAAAATTGCAGACGGCAGAAAATCAATAATTTGAATGGGAGAGCATTGCGATTTTCCCCCACAAATATAGGAATATGAATTCCAAACAGACATATATGTAACGAGTATGTGTGCAACTGTGGCTGTCTGCTTGTTAATGCAAATAAGTTAAGCACCGCATCGACTTGTATGTATGTAAGACTGTATGTATGGGCCCCCAAACTTTAGCATCATTCCTGTCCCCTTATCAAAATAACAAAACTTCGTTTGAAGAGCCTTCAGCAACAAGGCACTCAAATTTAATTTTGTTTTCTCAAAAAATTACTTTAAAGAAGTACGAGCTTAAAATACCCTATGATAAATAAGAGAGTTCACAAAGAGATACTGCTTTTGTAATGAGAGAAAGTCAACTCTGCCACCGTCTATATAAACGAGGGAAGCTTAGTAACTTAAAATGCAACACTGCTTAATAGACTACTGTCTACGTACGTTTAGCTTCTATTTGGAAGACATTGAAGGCAGACAACCTTTCGAATTTCAACAAAAATTTTAAAAAGAGACAAGATTGCGCGCAAAAAAGACCTGATAAGTACTATGGAGGCTCTGCGCCATTAATTTGAATGGTTACATTGTGCTCATACCACCATCAGCTTCCATGAGGGATGTAAACCTATTCTGAACCGAAGCAACCCGTTATCAAACCGCTTATTCAAGCTGATAAACCGAACAGGCGTCTATTCGAAAATTCCGAAATACCAAAAACTACAAAGCAAAACGGTTCCGTTCAGTTCACTATCGAGTCTTAGACGTAAAACGTATGGCGTATATTGTATAATTTTAACCGATTTCCTCAGAAAAGATTTGTCCGACTTTCGGTTTCGCTGTTTGACCCTCTACAAGGTAGAACAATCATAGACCTAATTGATCTTTAACAATGCAAAATTTATGTAACCCTTAAGGATGTTTTTTGAACAATTTAACAACATGTGATCCTCCTTCAATTGCCGAACGTACTCTTAATATGCCTGTCATCAGACGATACAAAATTGAAAAATTCCTAAATTCAACTACTTCAAATCTTAACTGGGGGTCGTGATTACCCTAATTGTTTCCTTTATTCTTTTTTAAATATCTTGTGCATTTATATAGGAATTTATTTTCAAAAAGAGTGCGAAAGGGTTGTTGGAAGTTTTGCGAACAGTTTGATTTCATTTCGATCGTTTTTTCTTTTTTCTATATGCAATTTTTGAGGTACAAGTTTGAAAAAAAAATTATTCTAATTGTCATTGACTTTTCATTCCATTCTACCTATTCCGATTCCACCGGATCTGATCGAAATCAAAGACGGGAACTGGCCTGATTGACTTTATAAACCAAAAAAAATGTCGAAAAAAACCAAACTTTAAACGCGATTATCTTAAAACCACTGTTTATACTATGTACCAAAGGTACACAGAGTATATTAAGTTTGTGCATAGGTTGTAACAGCCAGAAAGAATAATTTCCGACCATAACAGCATCGGTCCGTCTGTATGAACGCGTAGATCTCAGAGACTATAAGATATAGGGCCATGTAGCTAGGTGTATGCCATACTTAGATCAAGTTTGTTTCAGATTAAGAATACTTAGTTTTTCATTTTTTATCGAGGCATTAACAAATAAAGGCCAGGGGTAGGAACTTCCCTTAATGTATATAGGGTGATTTTTTTCTACTTCTGTGATTAATTTATAAAATGTTATTTTGTGAAATTTTATTTGCCTTTAAAGGCCCAAACACAAAAATTCAAGGAATAGAAACGCATTTCTTTCACTTCTTACAGTAACAATAAATAAACTTGAGGAAATTCGCGGAATTGGTGGTTTTTGAGAAAAGATTTTGGTTCAAACCTTGGCTCGGTCCATGTTTTTCCTAACTTTAATTGATAAGCAAAATTCAAAATAGCATTCAGAATACACTTACTTTCGACCAGACAAATCTATAGTAGTTTTAAGGTGAAAATAGCTTGATCAACTGAGACTACAGTCGATGTTACTGATAAGGCAGTTAGCTTTAACCTTTGATACGATGTCCACATCTTTAAAACGATCTTTTAATTTCATCGAGGGTTCTAATAGTTTTGGTATTTTATTAAGTAAGCATTAAGATCGCTGAGATAACTATCGTCATCTTCTGATTTATTAAATTTTTTAGCGTTAGCATCTTTTTTTTGTGAATTATTCAATCAAGCTACGAGTCAAGAATGTTCGAGTCTAAAACAATTTTGTTGAACCGATCCTACTATTTACGATCGGAACAGGTTCAGGCTGAGCAATTTTCTTTTATGTGGTTCGGTTTAAGGTTCGGCTTACAGGTGAAAATAAGTTGGAGTTGAGGGTTGGAACCAAAGTAAGTAGACAGCTCTATTTTAGCAATCTCAACAAGACTTTCCGCCGTTTTGTTACCTCCATCGAATTTTGCAACAGTTGTTGAACACAGGCAAGGAATAATAATAGTCTAAGCAGTGAAATTATCTGATCACAAGATCATGCGGACAGTGTTTTGAAAATTAACCGATGTAATCAAACCGATTATATTAAAAGGAAGCTTTTGGATCATTTCGAAACTGATTTGAGAAAACCCGATAGCATTTGGCGAGAAAAAATAGGGTTTTCCAATATGTCAACATGTGGGTGCATAAATAGCAGGGATGCAAGCCGGTTCTGAACCGAACCAGACCGAAACCGAACAGCTAATTCCTTTCAAAAATGCTGAGCCGAACCGAAAACCATAAATGAAAACGGGTTGGTTCGGTTCATTTTACTGACGAGTCTCAAGACTTACAAATCGAATTGCTATGATAAGTTCTATGCTGATGCCGGATTTATGAAACATGTGACACCTCCTGCAATTGTCCACCGACCTCTTAATATGCCTGTCATAAGTTAACATTCCTTCTTTGAAAGTTGCTAATCGATTTGTTTGCGTATCTTATTTCCTTCACTTCCGATATTCTCATTAGTCTGTCGAGTTTCTTCACCTTAATCCAACTTTAGACAGGATTACAGCTTTTAAAGTGATATAATTATGGAGGAAGCCAGCATATAATACTATTCAAATGTTCTCTAGGATTTTAATTTCGAAAAGCAAAAGTTCGGGGAAAAGCAGCTATAGGTGAGCTTTAACATTGTAAAAAGTTTTTCGGTATGAAATAGCTTTCTCTGAGAAACTTTCGATATTTTAAGGATTAGCTAGACCAAATAGAGTTGGTTCAAACAAAAACCCGTGGGTGTAATACCTCTAAAAACCAGAACTAATACTGTACAATGTGTTCGAACCACCTAGGTTTATAGTTTTTCAAACTTCTGCAGCTTCAAAAGTAAAAATAATTACTTTCTGAACAGATTTAAGGGCATTTCTAAATGTTAGACTTCAGTATGAGCTTAAAGGGTCCAGATTCGGTGGAATTAGAGGCGATCCTAGAACAAAAAGAAGTTTTTACATTATTTGAATTTGCTGCAATGGCAGTTTTAAAAATGACTTTTCGGGCTGACTTTAGGGTTAGTTGCGAAACTTCAGAGAAATACCCTTTTTGAACCGTAATGCAGACTTGGGGCCAAACTTTTCGGGAGCTTTATCGAAACTTAAGAAACGTCTTAAGGCTTGAGCAGACGACGGGCAAATTTGAGACGTTATCCTTGAGAGAAACGGTGTAGAATTTTGACAATTTTTAGCAATATTTGGTGCTAAAAGTCATACACTTATAAAACAGCCTCGTACTTAGTTCTAATCTTTTCTGCAAATAATCCAATACCAGTTTTTTATTTCAGCTATCATACTTCCTACGACAGCGACAATACCCGCATATCCACACAGTACCTTTCCCTGTGACGTTAAATAAAAAAAATTTTCTTTTCATTCATTTTTTTTTCTTTGCCTCGCGGCTATTCACTGCCAAGTAGATTGAACGTAAATCGCTGCCAAGTCTACGGCCGCTGTTGCTTTTTTTACCCGAAAAGAAATAACAAAATTATAATGATTCCCAGTGAGTATTTTTCTTGAAACAATTTAATTATTTTCGCTTTCATATGCAAAGTTCAATTATTTACATATATGCGATACGTAAATATACAGCAAGAGCACAACTGACGCAAGTACGGAAAACGTCTATAAATTTTTCGCCAGACTCAGGGTCAGTGGGACGTGAAGACGAAAGAGAGAAGAAGTAGGAGATTTGGTTGGCCCTTATATTTTGTTTATTCACAATTGTTGCGTTACCAGCGAAAACACAACGTTTGTTGATAGTTTTAGTATGGGAAAGAAATACGAGTAAATTGTGTAATATGCGAATATACTCGTACATATGTATCCCATGATAGATGATATTGGGAATGTTCAGGCCCCACGATCTAAATTTAAAAATAATTGAAATTGCCAGTGCTAATTGAGTTTAGCCAATTGGCTTGTATGAATATTCAAATGCAAGTGCAGAGAAGCAATTAAAGTTTGTTTATAACTTTTGAAATAGAGATGTCCACATATGGGAAAATGTAGATGGAGGGCTATTTATATGGAAAATTTGGCAAACATTACTAAATTTTGTAGTGCGAAATCTCACTCTCGATTCTCATCAATAACATAAACATCGGGACACGGTAGGCATCGGGGGCAACGCTCTTACATAGATGACGCATTTTCGCTATTTAAGTCAGGCCAACTATAGAATCTACGATACGAACGCACTATTTATTCAAAAGGATGTAAAGAAGTCCAAAATCAAATCAAAAACCTAGAAAGATTCGTTATAGTGGACTCTATAAATATGAAATTTATGGCCCACATTCGCCTGATTTTGAGATAACTACTAAAACTGCAAATATGTAAATTTTGTTATAAATTTCATGGCTCACAGTCTATAAATAAGTGTATAAACATTATAATTTTAAAGATTTGATGAATCATCAAATTGCCTCAAGCAAAGAAATGAGAAACACACACTGACCCACTAAAGCAATACGGGGAAATGTTATACCACACAAGTCAAGCATCATTCCTGCATTTATGATGTAATTTTCCAAAACAAATTTGATTAAATAAGCCGTAAATATACTCAACTAAATCAAATGAATGAGTTGTCATCTGTTTTGTTTCGGATGCGTTTGCGTTGTGGAACATGATAAATCACAAGTTGACTCAACCCTGGACAATGATATTCGCATAAGGGAGGAAGCCCCCCAAATCAGAGTGTGAAAGTCACCATGATGAACCTGATAAGCCTGGCAAATATTTGCGCAACAACAGGAAAAAGAAGGGAGTGGTGAATTGCAGCTAACAGTGGGAGTTGTAGAAAAGTATCAAATAACTTTTCAGGCTGTGTAGGATTTGGTGGTTAGCCACTGACCAAAGGGAAACCTAATTTGTTTGCACATATATGCAATTAAAATTGCTAACGAATTGAGTTACGAGGAGAACTCACACACGCACACACACCCCGATCAAAGCACCCTCAAGTCAAGTTGCTTTCATCATTAGCCACGGGTGCGCGGTATTTTTTAACCCTAGATAGAGCTACTTTTTTGGTATTTTTATCTTGATGACTTTACTGAAACTGGTACAATTAAAAGGGAAAGTGTAGCCTCTTGGGGAGGTATTTTGTAAACCCATCCACCTACAATTGCAACCCCTCGTGTGCAACATTCGTCAACCAAATCTGGGCAAGACTAAGAGGGTGTGCCTTCAGTTTCGTCAGGTTGATTAGAAATTCCATTAAAATTCCATAAAAAAAGTGGACGGCATTTTCAGTAGCCAGCCGCACCCTGTCTCCTGTTTCTTAATACTTAAGTGTTAAGGGTGGTTCCTTGCCCTTCTCACCCACCCAAGTTGCATTGCAATTGCGTGTGACAACTTTTCTTTGAATGTGCTGATGTCGTCTAATTAAGTCGCAAAGTGTGTCCCTGCTTGGATTGGTATGGTTTTTGCTTAAAGTGCGGCATGTGGCACCGATAAGTGCCGTTAGCATGTCAAATTATGTACCAAATAATGCAGTTCACGTGTCGCATTTTACGGATTTTTGTAAGATAAAAGGATATCGAGATTTTTCATTTGTAAAATTGTTAAAATTTCGCTTAGTTTTAGTTCTGTTTGTAAATGTTACAAAAGAACCAGATTTGAACTGTTTTTTTTTTCATTTGAGCTTGATTAATTTTTCTTGAATGATGTTTCTTATAATCGTTTCAATTTCGCATTGAAAGTGTTTGCATTTATATGAAGTGACACAAATATGTTTGGTTACTAGATCAGAAAACAATAGTTAAGCGATTTTAAGCGGCGACACTATTTTGTTTGTAGAAGAATTGAATCCAAGGGAGCTGAGCTTGACAAATTAACTAGGTGATGGAGACATTTTTACTTCAAAAGATGAAAATTTGTTTTCTTATTTTTAATGGAAACACCTACGATGAAATAAAAGCGACGTTTTTCTGGCAGACGGTTCCATCGACTGGGATAAGGGTACAATATTTTTGGAATCTTTGGAAAAACGAAACACTTTCACTTGGGATTGCCCCAGAAAATGTACTGTTTCCCCACAATAACGACCCAGCCACTTAAATTGCTGCCCCATCCGATATTCTGAATCTCTGCAACTTTTCTTTGTTTTTCCCAACATGTATAAGAAAGTCGGTCATGCCTGACTGTAATAAAGGTGATGCGGAATGAAATATGAATATTTTCCCAAAGGCACTAAGGCTGGAATGACACTTTCAATTTTTAGGTACAATTATTGTCGCAATTTTTCGTTTAATGGACGGAACTCGATGTTGGGAATTATCTCATACTTTGACTCTCTTACACAACAACTTTTCCTCGTAGAAGAAAAATTGTGACTACAATTGTCACTAAAAATTGAAAGTGTCATTTCAGCCTAACAAAGTTTCAAGGACAAGCTGAAAACAAATTATTGAATAGGTAATGGAACATTGCATCGAAGATGAGTTTTCTCGATAACGAACAGTAGCGATCATATCATTGAATGCTGCAGCAAAACTTCGAAATCTAATTGGCATTCTAATTGGAATTGGCATCTAATTGAAATATTTAATTATTTGTCGGTTATGGGATTCTTTTGCTCATAACCTGAGGATCGTTCATCCTCTCTTTGCCAATTCTTTTTGCTGATTGATACATAATAATGATTACTTAATACATATGTTTAGAAGGTACAAATCATCTATCTACAATACTGTGGGAGATAAGACATTTTTATACCCTTGCAGAGGGAATTATATAATATTCCGGATATTTGTAACGCAGTGAAGAAAGCATCTCTGACCACATAAATAATACACTTATGGACAAAATAATAGGTGTTTTTTTTTTTTTTAAGTTTTTATTTCTAATTAATATCTTCTCTAATCTCAACAAATCAAAGTTTTTTCAAACAAAAAGTAAAAACAGTTTCACAAACCTTTTAATATACAACTAAATTAAATATTTCCTTAAATCCGTCAATTTTGGCTGGACACAATAATAGGTGTACGAAGATAAATGTTTAAATTAAATCAAGATTTCACTATTTTTGGTCTTGTTTTATATTAAACTAAGTATCTGGCAACTAATAACCGGTATATCCGCCATTATCTCCATTCGTCTTGGCATGAAGGATATTAACTTGCGACAAGTTCCAATTGAAATATTGTACCATGCTCTTTGGACAATATCCCAAAGTTGATTTTTATTTTGACAAAAAGTCTTTCCGACCTCTGCTTTTGAGTTCACCCCAGAGATTCTCGTTGGGATTGAGGTCCGGGAATTGACTAGGCCACTCAAGAACATCCACATTTTTCTCTCGGAACCAATCCTTTACTACTCGAGAGGCGTGCTTCGGGTCATTATCCTGCTGGAACTTCCATAAAAGTGGCATATTATCCTCGGCATATGGAAGCATCACCGTCTCCAATAGATCTTTGTATACGAATCCGTCAATTATTCCGTCAATACGATGAATCGGACGAACACCAAACCATTAGGCTACCACCTCCATGTTTCTCAGTTTTATATGTGTTCTTGGGATCAAATTCCTTGCCTTTCGTACGACGAATATTCCTTTTGGTATCATTTCCAAATAAATTTATTTTGGTTTTGTCTCTCCAGTGGATATTACGGCATGTTTTATACGATCTAATGCAAATTTGTTCCTCATCTGTAAATTTGGCGACCGAAGCAAACGAACCCTGCGAGCAATCCTACCTGGTAGGTTTGCTATTGCCAATCGTCGCCGAACGGTCCTTGATGACACAATATTCCCAATTTCACTGGCAATCGTCCTGGAAGACTTGAACTGGTCGCGTTTAACCAACTGAACCATGCAATCGTCGGTCTAAGATGATGTTTTTTAGGTGCTCCCCGAGTTTCACCTATTTTTTTGGTTACGAAGTTTTGAGGACGTTTCATTAACATGACAATGGATTTATACGTTTTTTCTTCATCTCGGAGTGGTCGAATTAGCCTTCTCTCCTCCGCACTGCAGTGACGCCCACGGCCCATCTAATACAATTTTAATGGTTATTAAGTCCCCATTTAGTTATATTTTCCTAATGCCTTACCTTCTGCAACCAAATAATTGTATTTATAAACTACAGGTTAATGTTTTGCTTCATACACCTATTTTATTGACCAGACGAGTTTGCAGTCTAACCAATAAAACAGTCCACAATTTTTCCTAGTAAGCTAATTTATTCCGGGAATTCACCCAATTCGTACCGAAACAGTGTGACCATATTAAAAATTACAGCTTCCTTATTAAATGTTATGTTTACATCGATTTAAATTGATATTTAAGAAAAAACTTCCCAATTTTACTGGCAATCGTCCTGGAATATCTACAATCTCTGTAAGTTTCATTAAGATCAGACAGAGTTATAATAGTTATAAAAAACGTTGCATAATTTTTGGCGCCGCATGCGCTATTTGCTTACATAATGTGGAAATGTTCTTATTAATGTTAATGCTCTGTTAACTAACATAAGGGAAGGCTGTACAACATTAATTTCCCTGAGTAACGGATATATCAAAGTCGGGCAGGACCGACTTTAACTTACGCTCTCTTTTTTTCAAGGTTAGGTCAGTTTTATTGACATAACTTCCGCAAACGCAGACCAACGCAGCTAATTTTACTAAATTTAGATAGATAATTGATATCTCTAGGCTATCTTAAGAAAAATAATATCAGAAACTTTTTGAAACTTTTTTAGTGGAAGCCTACCAAAGTTAAAAAATGCGACACATATATAGAGTATTTTCCAAATGGCGCTATATAAAACTTTGTGTTTTTTGGAAGCCTGCACATTTTCTTGCAGACTTTTAAAAATTAACACTTTGAGAAGCTATATCTCCCACATTTGTTAGACGATCTCCAAAAAAGTTCCGATCGGTTAGTTTGGAATATATCTTTATCGAAAAAATTAACTTCTTTTGTCAAGCGCTTCAGTTAGAAAATTGATTTTTGCGGCAGAGCTCGGGCATCTACCAACAAAAATGCGATAAAAATCAATAGCAATTTTGTTTTCTTAAAATATGTAAACTTTTTTGATTAATATTAGTCTTACAATTTTTTAATCATCCTTTTTTTGGATATCCTGATCTAGACAGCTCGTTTAGAAATAACTTAGGCATAGTTAATCTGGCCGACTAGTATCCGTTTATTCTCCTATGTTGATTTGTCTAATTTGATTCCATTATTTAAATATTGTGAATTGAAAGCCCTCTCCTGACAAAAATTTGACTGATGGCATAAATCGCATTTTGTTGCACTTCCACTTTATAATCATTTGTCCCGGTAGTTCCACAATTTATCTATTGCATAAATCCTCAACCGAATAACAAAAACAATCGACAAATTATTGTGCATAATAATATACAATCCAGCAGCAGTGGCACATGTTCAGCTCTCGGGAAGTGAATTCATATTGCAGCCCACTAACCGAAACCCCCCCAATCCTAAACCAAGCAATAACCACAACCACCGCAGAGACTACACGGCGGCGGGGTCCAACAAGACAGACCCCTCCAGCAGGCATTATTATTATTATCATCATTGTCAGCAACAGCATCAGCAAGAGCAGCAGCAGCAGCAACAGCGTTATTTATTATTGCATTTTGATTTCCGTATGATGAGGCCCGTTCTCTTTTACTCACTTCTCTTTGAAATATCAACCCCCACCTTCTCTTTGCTGTTGTGGCTCTCTTTATAAAATGTTTACAGAGCTCTGTTAAGATATAGGCCGTCATATAAAATGATAAATATTTATTTTAAAAACTAGTGAATCAATCGTTTCTTAACTAATCTTTTGCTCCATAAAACATTTCCTCAAAGTGCAGTTTTTAACATTCACTTTCGACTATCTTACCTGTTAGCTTTAACATGGCACTGTTAACTCACCCTCAGCCTAAGCGGCGGCCGCCTGTGTTGTTTCACATTTCTCTCATTTCAGTTGTGTTACGACTAGCGCACTGCATGGGCGTATGAAACGGAAAAACTTTGTGTCGTGTGTTTGCGTTTTAGGGTCTTCGCGTAATTTCGTCGTATTTTTTTTCGATTTAACCACAAGATGTGACTAAAATATTAGTCATTTATATAAATTTGTATAAAAAAACAAAATTCAAATCGAATACTCGAAATTTGGCAAAAATGTGTCGAAGGAAGCCAAAAAGTGCAAAAACAAAATAACACAAAGTTCTATACTTAACACACAAATACACACGAAAAAGGATTACCACAAACATAAACAAAGTAAAAATAGCAAAAATACTGCAAAAGAATTAACAAAGGTGATGTTCATTGCCAACACGCGCCTAACGAAGACCTAGACAATCGGCGAGGGATCAATTCTCTCTTTTGCTCATTTCTATTCAACATGTTGGCCGTTAAAAATTTCTTTTTGCCGGAACGTACCAAGGCTCCGGAAACACCGCAAAGATTTTCACGCATGCCTGAAGCTTTTCTACGTTCCATACGCAGACGTTCGTTAAGAGTAAAGCGCGCTAAAAGCCTGGTGGTACCCGATCGGAACGAGAAACGTAAATCAGGTGAGGTACAGTGTCGATTGAAAGCGACCAATGTTTGATCTATAAAGAAATTCCTTTATCAAGGAATCAACAGGATTTTGTTAAGTGCAATCAAAATTGCATCATACTTAAGAAACTAGGATTTTTCATTGAACCTTGAATCTTAGCATACTGTTTGGTATTTTCACTGAATTTTGATTAAAGATAAGCACCTTCTTTTCCTTCTCAAACATATTAAACCAACTACGTCATTCAGCGTCATTGAATTTGCCCCAGTGTCAATGTTTGCTTAACCAACCTCCTCCCCCCATTCTTGCCATTCTCGTCAAGTAGCCGTAGCCTACCCGCACCATTTGAGAATCGATAATTAGCAAAATTGTCACCAATCGTTTAGTCAAGGCTACTTATCATCATCATGTGAGCGCTACAAACCCTAAACCCTTTCTAAAACATTTAAGTTTTTATCTACCTTTCACTCTCCATTTCATGGTAGACAAAAGTCTTGCAAATGATTGTTTATATGCAAAAATGCTTGTCGGAAATGGTGAGAAAGCGTCCAAGTGAAACTATGTCAAATCGCATTATGTTCCTACTTGTTACAAAACACCCAAGTTTACCTCACACTGTGTTGTTTTGTCTCTTTTTTTGACATATGACATATAACACGCGATGTGCCAATTTTTTTTGTTAAGTTTTTCTTTATTTTATGATAAAATGAATAATGAATGAAAACTTAAGCAAGGTTAATTTGTTTATGGGGTTAACATATTACCTCAATTATGAAATTTAACTATTATAAAGCAAAATGAATGGTGTTTCTGTCTAAGTTCATATATAAAAGGTAATTGAAAGTCTTTTGAGGCAAATTTTTAGATTTAGACTCTGAATAGATTTGTTCACGCTTAAAAATCATTTAAACTGACAAAAGTGACGAGAAAAAACTGCTTAAGTGTTATACAAAACCGTGTGACTCATACTAGTGTCACAGGAAGTAGGTGTAAGCTTTAAATTACGAGTGTGTTAAACTCTTCTTCGACTTTTGAAGAAACCAGGAAATGTTATAAATACAAAAATAAGTTTTCTTTGGGAAAGTTATGACTTTTTCCAAAACTTTTTCTTCGAGCTGATTTGCGATAGAAAACAGTAAAAAACTAAAAATAAAATAAATCTTTGGCTAAATGGTCTTTCGTGTTTAAGTCAGGGATGCAAACCTTAACTTCAAACCTCCGATTCACGGGTTCGAATCCAAATTGAACAATGGTTAATTTTTGAAAATTTGAGGTTCGATTTAAGTCTTTTCAACTTAGACTTGGTTCGATGATTTAAGTCTTTAGAAACTCAAATAATATAACTTTAGTAATATGATGACTGTCTAGATCAGGGGCCGCGCTTGCTATCTGGCGTGCATACAAAAATTCCAAAGAGCGCTGCAACACAGTATAAACTGTAAAGCTCGCTCTTACGTTTCGCGACGCGTCGTGCTACGGAAAAAGAGAAATTTTGCGCTGCTCACAATGCAAAAAGTGAATGTATTTCTTGCCTGCCTTGGTCTAGATCGTTCCATAAACTTTGGATATACAAACATAAGAGTCTGTTCCGAAAACGAGTGGAATTGTCGCAAATCGAGTTGATTGCGTTTTCAAAAGTGTGCTGTCAGTGGAGTTAAAAGAAATTGCTATTTAAAGCATCCCCAATATTATAAACTGAAAATTCGAATAATGTTGAACATTTTTGATATCGTTTTACATCATTTCTCAAAATGTTTAACTTTAAAGTATATTTTTAAATTTACTTTTTTATAAACATCCTTAAAATATTGCATGAAAAGCAAAACCGAGCGGACGTGACCAAACCGAGCTGTTCTGATTTCCACTTTATTTTATAGTCGATTTCGATCTTCAATCGATAGCTGCTAGGGCTTCATCACATGAATTAATGTAATTGGACAGCACTTTTTCTATTTTATGTAGCTATGTTTAACCATATTTGATTTGACATATTAAAAAGTAATATTTAAATACTGGTTTAAATGAAAATAAATGTATTTAAAGGGTAAATAAGAGCTTTGTAATATTAAATTATAAAGATGATGACAACCAGCCAGCTGTTTTCGAAACCGAGTTCGAAAAGTCAAAGCGCAACCAAATCGTTCGGAATTGGGCACAGCAAATAGTAAAACGCTCGTTTTCGTTTCGTGTTCACTTTTTGAAAACAATCGGAGTTCGGAACAGGCCTGATAGTCTTTTTTAGGTGTCGGTTCTAATAACTCTATGTAGAATTTTTATTAAGATCGCATTGGGTAGTTCGTTTGTAAACTCCGAAAATATCAAAAAACAGATCCATTTGGTCTGGATATTATTTAAAATGCTTTTTTGATAATATAATATCCTTTTGACCATTTTCAGCTCCGTTGGATGAAAACCTAAGATCAATTTAACATTAAATAGATGCTTTTTAATCCAAAAAGTATACTGATTACTAACCAGTTCAATCGAATACCAAAATCATCCAATGAATCATCAGCGATCTTTTTCCATTTATATCTCTGTGAAGGCAATTAATAGTTCATATTTTGTAAAGTATACCCAGTCGTACTTTGCAGAATGTGGTTTCATATTTATTTTTTCGGGGAAAAGTCACTACTTATATACTTATTTTTGTATGATAGAAGTTAAAGAATCTGTATGAAATTGTCACTAAATTCTTTTTTATGTACTTGGAAGGCAACAAGTCACTTTAACATGAAACCGTCCCTTCCCTGGGTTGTGCTTTTGGCAGCAATTCTTGTACTTTCTCAAGGAAGCATTTCTTAAATGTTTCAAGCCTTAACAAACGCGTATGGGACTTTTCACTACTTGGGAACTACTTTTTCGGTAAAAAGAAGCATGAAAGATGTGCCTATTTCATGGTGGCAGGTCCGACTGGGTATTTTTTGTGAACCCAACCCACAGGTCTAAAAAATTTTCGGCTTAAGGATCAGTTCACAGTGAGCAATAAGTCTTAATACCGGGTTCGAACCGGTTTACAGCCTTGCTTTAAATATTAACTTTTTAATATTTAAGGTTATTAACCAAAGGTTCGGCGTAAAACACGTTTTATGGATCCAACTTAACGGCGATTTCGGATCGGTTCAATATCAAATTTTCGAGCGTTATACTTTTCATTAGAACCTTTAGACTCTTAGCTGCTATTTCCGAAATTCATAAGAACAGAAATGTAATAGATATCGTAAGAATCTTGAAAAGGACAAAAATTCTTAGTTACCAGGACATTCGGGAAAGCAAAACGTCGGATATTTGGCCATTCTAAAACAGAGAATATTGAAGTACAAATTAATACCTTTCTAGCAGGGATTAATACTGAAACACGATGATTACTAATTCGCATTCTAAACGGTTAAAAAGAAGCTTTCGGCCAATATAAATGCCTTGACTCAAGTCGAAATTCGTTTCGGTACTAATCCTTGCTTTCTAGTTAGATTTTTCATATGATTCAGGAGACTCTCCAATTTCATCTGCAACTTACTGTTCTGTACCGGTTTGCATCCCTGCAAAAAAGTCACATAAATTACTCAATATTTTGTAAAAAGTATTCTTCAGAAGTTACGTGGTCTGATCTACACGCTAGATGAAAGTTATGACCATGTAGAATCTATTTTTAAGATCGAAACCGAAGTAACCGATGTTCAAATGGTCGTTAACTGATGTGTTGAATTCCCATTTTTATTTGACCTGCGAAATTTGTACTGCAAAAACTGTCCAAAAACTTGTTTGAGGTTGTTAAATATTGAACAAGTTAAAAACAATCATAGCTCTTAAGCAAGTTATATTAAAACCAGGAATGCAAATCACTTGGGAATTAAGATTGGTTCGGTTCAATGACTCACAGAGACTTCAAGCCATCGGGTGTGGTAAAAACACGGTTTTTGAAGCTAATCGTACAGCAACCCGAAACTGTGCGGGTTCTAGTTTTCCAGATTCTAGGGCATCGATAAAAAGCAAAAGTTTTGGTGGTTATGTTGTGGAAACATATTATTTAAAAGGCGACTAGAGAGACTAGAAGCACCAAATAAAATTTTTTGGCGATACAAATTGCAGAATCTAAAAATGTCTTTTTAAATAACCAACTTAAGCCCACGATTAGATGCTATTAAATAACCAACAAATGATCACAATGTTATCAAATTACGTGTTCGAACTTTTTATCAGAGACTTTGCTTTCTAAATAAAAAATATTTCAATTCAACACTTTAATACAACACGTTAATGAATAAGCGATCCATTTTCATTTGCGGTTTTTGATTCGGTTTTGCATTGTTGAAAGAATGTCGGTTTGGTTCGAGGTTCGGCTTACGAGCAAAAGTGAGAGGATCGGAACGGCTTAGTTCGGTTTGGTTTAGGTTTAAAATTTGTTGAACAGCCATAGATCTCAAAGAAATCTATATAATTTTATGTGAAACGTAGATTTGTTCACTTTAGCAAGCGAACGTTCTACAAATCAAAGTAACAATGCCGAAAGTAAGAAACTAGAAATCAAAGCAAAAGTTGTGGTAATGCTTTAAAAGTCATAGATAAAGGGTGAAGTGATCGTAAATATATGTATGACGTACCGCATATCTTTTTCTGTAAATTCTATCTATTTAGGTAACTCGAATGTATTTTTTCCATATCTTTAATCTAATCACCAGCAATCTTATCTTTTTATTAGAATTGTGTGAATCTTTTGCGATAGTTCATGTCATAATTAATAGTAAACCTTTCCCAATAATTGATGACACATAAAAAACATTTCTTTTCAGAATGTAAATTTTTTGCTACTCAGAACGATTAAATGTCAAATTTATGACATGATGCGTTCGTTCCTAGCCCAAATATCATTTTACAACGATCAACTTAGTTTTTTTTTTTGCCTTTTTCCCACCCAAAAGATGATTTTTTGTATAAAAAAAAAGACACCCGGCACAGTAGGCAGAGTTCGAGTCAATCAAAAAAATTTGACAAAAGAAGAAAGCAAGTGAGAGTCAGCCAGGAGTAGTAGAAGTTAAAGCAGGCATTCTTACAACTCCCTGGTGGTGGTGGTTGGTAGGTAGCCTGCACTCTATTAAATATGACATGTTTATGAAGTGTCAGTACCTTAAGGAACAATGCTCAGGAAAAGATAGCAAAAATACTGTGATTTTTGCCCAGAAAAGAAAGAGAATAGAGAATGTGCCTTTCTGGGATACGTATTCAACGAACGCGTGTCCTCGACAGCATTCAGCTGCTGAATTTAGAAAGAAATTGCATTCGTATTTGAGTTTAATATTTATGCGGTGAACATTTTATGATGAGCTGCGGTTTTACGAGGCCGAATTTGTATAGCCTGGGAACCTTTTATATATCCTACGCACTACCAAAAGTTTTCAAGCATAACGAATTAAAAAAAAAACAAATTACCAAACATCTCATCAAGGAAAGAGAATTTCATTTAAATCCATACCCAAGACAACCTGTCAAATGGTAAAGAAAATTTAAATGCATATGAAAAATAGCTGGAAAAATATGCAAATGAATCGAGAGAGACATAAAAGCGACACGTTTCAACTGCCGCTTCCGCTATCAAAGAGTCAGTGGATGGTCACTTGTTGAAGGAAACCACCACCATATCAAACAATCGGCGGGGGATTTTCTCCCCAAATAAAGCCAAACAGTTAAAGTCCATTCTGAATATTAAAACCAACAAAATTGAATTTTGAGCACCCAGTTGACCATAGCTTGCGTTGAACTCTCACAAAGCCCTTGGGCGCCCTTTGTTCCCAAATCGTATCTATCCCACTCTTTCCTATGGCACATACAGCGGAAGTTGTTATTTAGGTTCCCAATTGAAATTCTAATGTTGCATTGAGCACCGCCAAATTCCATTGTATTTTCCACAAATGGCAATTCCAAGGTTTGTTTTTTGTTTTTATGCTTTTTGTCTCTATGATCATTAAGCTTGAGTATCGAATAGCCCATAGAGGAATTCCCTTTTATTACAATCTCTGCTCAAAGTTCAGTCACACTCAAGTGATTCTTTGCTGTGGAACTTACATGAATCTTACAACACAACCGGTTCAAGTTTTGTATGTTTCTTTCTGTTTCTCTCATCTCAGTTCGCAATTTTTTGGTTGCCTTATGGTGGGTAGTGGATGTGAAACTTACACTAAGCTGCGGGTTCGGGTGATGATGACGATAATTAAATGAGATATTTGATACGATAGAATAGTCATTAGAGGTTTTAGTAAGCGCGTTTTAACGGCTCGAGGTCATCTAGTTAGAACAAATCACTGATTTATATGCCCCCGGATCCTATCTTCAATAAGCACTATTTAGATTGGTGTGAGAAAACTTAGGCTAAACACCAAATTAAATATTAACTTATTCCCTAATATTCTTTCAACATTTGATACCGAATCTTTTTCGGCTGGAAACCGTTGAAATTCTCAAGAAGTTTCCGTCAGGCGATTCAAAAGCTTCAGGTTTGTGGACCTTTTTTTAAGAATCCAACTGTATTTTGGTTGGAACCTTGGTTTACTATTTATTAAATCGCTTGTAGAGATTGTAGAATTTGTAGAGTAGCCTTACAATCATGTTAATCCAATAAAACAAATCATAAGTAGCTCTCAGTGCTTCTTTATCAATATTAACACCGATTTGGAGAGTTTGTAGACTTTACATAGTATCCCTAAATACACTTAAATGTATGTAACAATTAAAGATGTCAAATAAAACATAGATAATGAGATAGAAATGTCATTTATACAGTTTTGGAGAGCTTGTAGACTTAAAAAATTTTGCCTTAAATCATTTAAATCCAATAAAATGAGTCTGTGGGTGTGCGGACTACGCCAGAAACGCCATTAACTTCTTTCTAGATTTTGTAGACTTTGTATAGTTTACTTATAATCCCTTAAACTTGGTCAAATAAGTCGTGCTTAGATCAGATTAAGACAGAAATACTAGTAGTTAAATTTGTAGATTGCTTAAATTACTTAAATCAAGTAGATACGATTGAAACTGGTTTGTAGACGTTAAGCTCGCTGAAATCTGATGAAACAAGTTATGGATTGGTTGAATCGCAGTTTTTACCACTTTGGAGAGATTGGTAATTTTGGAAGACTTTGTAGCAAAGCAAATGAAATAGCTCAAATAGGTCGTGGGATGGTCTAAATGAAATGTAAATGTAGTTTTAACCGTATTTGGGGAGTGTGGAGACTTTACAAAGTTTGCCTAAATCACTTAAATAGAGTTGAATATGTCATGCGGTGAAAAGCTAAGCCAGGAAAAGCATTGTCAAATTGGTAGAACTTGTAGACTTTGTAGAGTTTGCTTAGAATCACTTAAAACTGATCAATTTTGTTGGAGAGCTTGTTAAGTTTGTAGACTTTGAAGAGTTAGCAGGATTGGATCATATAGGTCGTGTTTAAACATTTTTTGGAGGGTGTGTAGACTTTACAAAGCTTATCAAAAGCCAAGCCTAAGGAGGCATTGAAAAATTTGTAGACTTTGTAGAGTTAGGTTAAAACTGTTTAAATCGGATAAAATAAGGTAATGTGTAGATTTCAATTCAAAAGTTTGCTAAGCCTAAGAATACTTATAGTATTGAAATGCGGTCATTGCGGTGATGAGGAACGTAGTTTAAATACTCAACAGTAGGGCCATACTTTTATGTATTGTATGTACATTGATTTGTAAATGAACCGTTTAAATTACAAACATTTCTTTTACCGACTAGTGTAATTCAATAACCTCTCACTCAGTCCGCTGAGACCCGTGCATTGGCGAATATGACTGACTGATAGCAGCAACTTGTAGCCCGTAAGTGCCTTCGTAACAACTAATGACCACTCAGTCATTGAACCGCAACCGGCTGACAGATCAGACAAACCTACAGATCCAGGCTTAAATTAATTCAATCTTGAAAAAAATGGCAAACATTTGCTGTTGTTTCTTTTTTTTTTTTGCCTGGGTCACACACGTTGCTTGTTTATGCTGACAGTTTGGTCCAGCCTAACAAACTGCCCATAAATAAGATTGTAATAGATGTGCGTGCCTGCTCTTTGATAGAACAATGGGCATCATAATTTTTGGCCCAAGAACAAGGTTTGTGCCAAAGAGAACAAAAGCTGAGATTTCTAGGTAACAGATGACCAGAGGTCGAACGATCTGTTATAGTTTAAAACGCTACTAAAGAGCCAGCAGCGAATGAAAGAGATACAGAGAGAAAAGTAAAAGTAAGCAATTTGCCGATTTGTTGCGCCTGACCGACGACTATCGGCTGCTAAGTAAGAAAGTGGGGAAAAAAGTCAGCTGGTTCAATTGGTCAGCTGCAAAATTCTTTGCTTTTGCGGCGACTCCTTAGCGTAAATTAGGCGCCTGACCATGAAAAATCAATTTATTGAAACGAAATTTATTAGATTTTATTATATATGTTTTTTTTTTTTAATTTAATTTGCAAATATTTTTAATGGACTTGATGTAATGCTATGCCCTAAGTAGTAAGAAGAATGGATTTTAGATTAGACTTTGTAAAATTTATATATTGTCGAAAAATATTCACACATAAAACTGGCCATCATAGAACACAATATTCTTGTTCGAAATAGGGTTGTCAATACCGCATAAATAAATTGATATATGAATGTTTTTGTTAGACGATTTGCCATATTCCGAGATGATATTTTTTGCGGCGATAAGGTCGATAATTATCGACTATATATAAAGTCATTGTTCATTTTTTTAGCCGTTCAAAGAGGTAAATTTATATTCTACACGAAAACAGATGCTCTTTGTAAAATAAGCTCTTAGGGGACCTTGGCCCACCTGTATATCGTATTTCTTTGGCGTTCAAAGCACTGAAAATGGTTCTGTCTCGTTTTATCCAATCGGAACATGTTAATATCGATCGGTCCTAATATTTTATACTTTGATTTGATCAATTTCAAAAACTAAACTTTCCACACGTGAAAGAGCTTACTGAAGCGATGTCTTATTTCAGCAAATCCCATTCAATGTTTCTTTCTTTCTTCACTTAAAATGTTTTCAGGGATCTTAAGCTTTGGAAAATAACGATTTATCGATATTTTGTGAACTTTACGTTTTACAGAGATTTTCCACCCATTACATTTATGTAGCTTTTCTACATGCCGCGTTTACTTTTCTCATTTCTACATGCGGCACGTAGATTTCGACACGCCTCGTTTAGGGCCAGCCCATACCTTTTACTCAAGGGAGTTTGGGGAGGATGGTAATGTGGGAAGGAAGGGGCAAAAGAGGGCAAGGTCTGCCTTCTGGAAAAAGGACAACTTTAATTTTATTTTTTCACTTACCTTGTCTGGAACTCGAACCCACAACTTACTTACCTCGTCTCGGAAACTTAGACATATATGCCGGCATCTTTGCCCATACGACTATCAACCATTCGAACGCCAATGCCACAAATCACAGCTATAAAGGGAAGCGGCTCATTTTGAGTTACAGTTTTTTTTTAGAATTATGCATGTAGGCTTTCAACATCTAAACGTTTATATACGGGTGTGTCCCAGAAATCTCTAGAGATTTGTGTATAAACGGTTTCATTTCGAATTAAAACTTCTTGCCTTAGCATGTTAAGTGTCTTTAAAATGCTAGGCTACTAGATTAGATGACAAAGGTTGAGAGATTTGAAATCGACTGCTCAAGTAGCCGACATTATTCTTGCCACTTTACATATAAAGTCCTCCTAGTTAAATTAAAAATCTCTTCGATTATACGAAAATCCCTAGAGATTTCTGGGACACACCCGATAGAAACCCTAAATTTTCGTGTTGAATATGACACGAAGTGAAAAATGTATGAAAATGTAGAAGTTATTTTTAAATAAGCTGGTTTTCTCAAGTCGTGTACTATTTGCCTTCACGCAGCATTTAACTTTTCAAAATGTTTCGTTTACTTTTTTTATTTCTACATGTAGCATGTAGTTTTTTTCTACTGGCCACGTTTAAATTTTTGTATTTCTACATTTAGCATGGGAAAATTAGCTAGGGCGAACTACGTTTCGTTTAGGATTGCCGTATCTACGCGCGGCGTGTAGCTAATTTTGATTTCTCTGTGCATCAATTGATGTTTTATTTTAAAAAGTTCTGCTTTCCATGTCTATTTTTTCGCCCGAATAGATTCCTTTTTGTCAATTTACATCAGCAAACTTGTTTTCTAAACGCTATGCATGACTTTCACCTTTTCCCCAATTCTAAATAACCCAAAATTTTCATCTTTGATAAAGACATCACATAAAAAAAATTATCATATTTTTAATAACTAAAAGTACCACTTAAAAAATTCATTAATTACATATTACGTTAACAAAAGAAAAGTAGAAAGGAAAATTTTATACAAAAGATAATTACAGGTAAGAAGAAAAGGTGCATTTACTTTGACTTTCAACCGTGGCGCGTGCGCAGCTCAAAGATAACAATAAAACACAAAATAAAGAAGATACAAACAACAATATTTAACACCATTTATTGAGAAGAACCATATAAAGAGGAGTCACTTCTAGTTTGCCTCTAAATGATTAATGATCTGTAGATTATTCTTGCTGATCGTTACGCGTGCGCCGCTTCATGACTGACACCAAACCCCCAGCTTGCTTAGTATGACTCAAATGGTAGAGCTGGCTTTGCCCAAACTAAGAGACAAAATCCCAACCTTTTATGGTTACACTGCATCTATGCTTTAATGCTTTTTCATGGCTAGTGGGCGTTTCGAAGTTAATTGACGTGGGTTGAGATCATTAATTCGACTTGCAAATGTTGAGACTTCATAAGTCACAGTTCAGGCAGAATTTGTCGTCAGAACTTGTATAATATAAACTAAGGGCACGCGTCGAAGTGTGTAACTAAGGAAATTGACTCATCAAAAGGCCAGAGCGTGGGATGAAGACTAATTTATGGGAAACATTCAAATAATTATAAAGACATTAGATTTCACTTTTCATATTTTTGACTAGATTACTGACCTAACTAAGAAGACATAACATAATCCCACTTAAGCAAACTAAACAAGTTCATGACCCTCACAGAGAGTCAGTCGCATGTGTTCATTATTATTATTGTATAACAAGACAAATTTTGTCATGATCTCATGTGC
Organism: Lordiphosa collinella; assembly: GCA_018904265.1. Taxonomy (NCBI): domain Eukaryota; kingdom Metazoa; phylum Arthropoda; class Insecta; order Diptera; family Drosophilidae; genus Lordiphosa; species Lordiphosa collinella. The sequence continues at coordinate 404,085 of JAEIFV010000156.1, read as the reverse complement.
CGCCCCAATTTGCGCATCTGCCTAATGTCTCATCATTTGGATTACTAACAAAAATTAGAGATGAGAGCTTGGTTTTGTAGTATGAATTATTTTAATTCGGCTGCTACTTAAATCAATTACCCCTTTAATAGTGTGTCTAAAGTTACAAATGAGAATGCAGAAATGTAAGCCTTGGCATATGACAGCATGAAACTAAAAAATACATACGAAAACTACTCAGAAGAAAAAAAGATCCAAAAAATATCCTTTTATCATCCAACGGAGCTGAAAAATCATCCAAGGGATGATCATTTTTCACATCCTTTGTATGATTTTTCAGTTCCATTGGATGATAAAAGGATATTAAAGACATATCCAGTCCAAATGGATACGGGAAATCATCCAATGGATATTTTTGCGTATCCTTTTTTTTCTCTGTGTAACTACATCAACAAAGCATGTTACATTTTCGTACATGTGACCTCTACGGGAAGCAATAGAGAGACACTTGAGGGCTTCTTCTTCCAAGTCAAATTATTAGAACACCCAAAAAAATTCATTCTTGTCTCTTCAGCTTGTTGACTTTTATCAAAGGTGTCGACTTCCTCTCATTAGTATCTTATCAGAGTCCTCATTTCCGCTTTAGTCAAGGTCGAAATTGTGATCTCCTATCTTAAAATTGGCATAAACTAATTTCGAAGTGCGTATATTTTATTCTGAATGGCTAAGCTTAACACATTTTGCACATATAAAAGATTCGTTTTATTATATTTTTTCTAGCCCGTCAGTAATGGGGCTTAAGCCACGATAAGATAAGAGTGAAAACAATTTGTTCTTATTATACGCTGGGAGAGGGTATTACAATTTTCTACAACGCACATTTGGCCCAATAAACTATATTTAAACTTGCCTTATCAGCATTTGTCTGTTTTTAAAGCAACTAGAACCTTAGTTTATAAGATTTATGAATAAAACAGATGAAAGAATTTATTTACCCACAATTCTTTTTCTGTATAAATTTATGTAAATTTAGTTTTATCTTTTTCTACAGAAAAATGCTAAAATTGTTTGTGTATTTCGCATTGGTTAATGCCGAATGTTCCGTGCTTTTAAAAAATAATTGTGCTGAGTTTTTAGCACCTCTAAAAAAGATTTTCTTCACTTAATTCAATATGTTAGAATAATTTTCAATGTGTAAATTAAAAGCGATTCTCCTTGATTTGAAAGAGTACACAGAGAAATAAATATGTCAATATCAATTTGATCTGGGCTGGTTAATTTTATATTTGGCCAATATCAGTTTTTTCATATCATTTTGATCCTAAAAATTGTCAAATTGAAGGTAAATAATATCATTTTGATATTGAAATTCAGAAAATTCATCAAATTGATATGAAAAAATTTCACTTTTATATGAATTTCGGGTCATTCGGTACAACTTTATCATATCGGCTTTATAATGATATTTAAAAATATAACATTGAGCCCCAGATAATACCATTTTTTTTTCTGTGTAGCTTTTAGTTTTCCCACTAGCTTAACAAATTTGTTATACCTTTAGCAAAGAGTATCATAAATAATAATTTCCCCTTATACTTCCGTTCATTCACTTTGCTGGCCAATTTGTTAATCAAATAAAAACTCTGTCAAAAGACACTGCCGATAAGTGGACATCTAACCATATACTCATACATATGTATAGGTATACATTCATACAGAATAGACTTTCGTTATCCAAATGTGACTTCTGAACATTTTGAAGACCTTTTTGAAGTAGGTAAATGTGCTATTTGATATGAATAAATTGTTTATTCCAGACTTTTTTATGTTCTATCTATATTTGGGTTGTTTAACTTTTTAAGTGCTTGCTGACGAGGGAGCGACGCAAACATCAACGAAAAAGTCATTTAACACATTTTGTGCGAAATACAAAGAAGCAAACAAATATTTAGAACGCAAACGAATAAAAATGTGTATAATTAAAAAAAAAATCGCAATTGTATTTGCCAGCTATATACTATAAACTTGTTTTGATATAGCTCTCTGCTTGCATACATATGCTTGTATGTATTAATGATTTATAAAATTAGAGATGAACAACTGCTAAGACATTGCTACATCTGTTTACTTATATTTAGAAAACGGTTAATCTATGTGATCATTTGGACTATATTAACACGATATTGCAAATACCTCAAGAAAGATATCCTGCCATAGTTGCTTCTATCTAATTCGTTACTAAGTCCCAATGTTTACAACAAAGGAAAGCCGTTGCGCAAGAGCGCTCAGTCAGCTTGGATCGAAGCTGTCCAAAATAGTTAAATACAAGACGAAAGAACTATACGTTTCGCGCCAGCCAAAGCGAATGCTGAGCAACCTATATTCTACTCCTTCTTCAACGATCGCTACGATTCGGGAACAATATCAAATATTTTTATAGCCAGGGTGGAGGCCTAAGCCTAGTACAGAGAACGCAAAAAAACGCTCGCAAAAAAAATCTTCATATAAAAATGACACTGTAAAACCGCTCGCAAAATTTTTGAGGCAAAACGTTTTACGACTAGTATGCTGACAAGTAAACAGGGGGGTGGTAAAATCCACACGGGCGTCGTCGCGTTGCCAACTCTCGCAACGTTTGGATTTTATTGAACAGCTGATAGAGTCTTGTTTTGTACGCCCAAACTAATTAAATTTATTAATTTTGTCGTCAGTAGAGCAAAAATATGCCAAAAAAAAATAAAAATTCGATTGAAGTTCATGAGGGAGAAAAAAAAGCTAATTATTTGGGGCCTCATCAATAGTTTGAGTATTTTTAATCAGTTGCCATAGACAGCCTCGAAGTCCACAAAGAGCAGCAACAAATATGTTGCTTGCACCGGCCAATGCCGATTAAGAGAAATCACAGTAATGTATACTAACTTTTACGAAATAAAAACAAATAAATTATGAAAATGTGTAACGTTTATTATTAATCGCATCTGCACCGGGTGCTTTGTTTTGTAGACAATTAAATCTGTTGGCGCTCATTTGGAAGTTTTAAATGAACCCTTCTGTGACTCGAACTATTGGGTGAAATCACATTAGATCTTACAATCTGTTTTAGCTTTGTCGATAAACTCATATCGTTAGCAAATCTTTCAAATATGGCAACTGAGGCGCTAGCGTCTGCTTCTTATAGGCAATTTGTGCGGCATAAATGAAAACTTGTGTTTTCAGATACAAAATCTGTAATATAAGGGACAACTGCCTCTTGGCAGACTCCTCCAGAGTCGTAAACGAAAACTTTTATCGGACCAAAATTCGCTTAAATAAAGATTCGCTTTACTGCGGCGACCAGCGAAGGAAGCTGAATTCAAAGAAACCCCATTTTAATTTCATTCCAAATTACTCTAGATTTATGTCGCATAAAAACACCATTTCTGTTTAGACTTTTAAATGAATAAGAAAACGTATGTTAAAGTCGACCCTGCCCAATTTTTATATACCCGTTGCTTAAAGGAAAAGTGTTTAAAAGTCTTCCCTGATATTAATTAACAGAGCATTGACATTTACGATAACATACTAACTAGGGCTGCAAACCGGTTCGGAGTAGATTTGTTTTAACAGCCCGTACCTGAACCGAAGCACAAATAAACTAAATTTTAAAGAATAACACATTTTTAAAAAGTCCTTCGGCAATCGTTTTTGGGATTTTAAATGCTGGTTTCTGCTTTCGCAGATCTTTACACCAACATTTTCTGAATGAGGAAAAAGTTTACCTGAACCACGAGTTACCTCCTCCGGATTTCTAGGAGGTTTGCAGCCCTATGTTGGCAGACAGCGCATGAAACGACGAAAAGTATGCAAAGTTTTTATTAACAGACATGGCTTGCTGTCAATTAGATGACTAAAGGACATATTCTTATAGTTTCGTTATTTATTATCCGATCTTTATGAAAATTTAAAAGAATATTACTCAAAATTTTTTCGGAATCCAAAAAAGAGAGTATGACAGAAATATCTTTGGTCAATTGTCTATTTGACCGAAAATTGTAATAAAGCTTGCCAAAAAGTCGGTTTTGATTTCCGAAGAGAATGTTGCAATGATTCGCAAAAAGGCAGAAGAAAAACGCTCGAAAGAGTGCAAAACAAATTATTAAAAAAGAAAGGCAAACAGAAAAACAGACACCAGCGAATCGTGCTCTTAAATAGAAGAAAACAAGCCGACTGCACTTTTAATTGATATTTTTTAATTGAGAATATGAGAAAAATTACGATTTTTGGATTTAATAATTAATATTTGCTCAAAAATGGGGCTCATAACACCGCACAAATTTTCGAAATGTCAAGAAATAGTTTTTTTTTCAAAATTAAATGAAAACACTCCAACACTTTGTTCGAAAACTAATGATGAGCAAAGTTACATGCATCTATTAACTAAAATACAACATTTACAAAACGAAAAATATTGATTTTTGGCGATATTAATTTTTTGGCAGCTTTTCCTACTACTTAAAATGTGGCGCAGAAGAGTTGTGTGATTGCCTGCTTATATAGTATATTTAAATTTTGTTTTCTTCCCCTTCAAGTTTTCAATTACTTATAATTACGAAACAAAGAAAAGGCACAACAATAACTGAAGTAAAATCGTAATAAAATAATGGTTTTTTACATTCCTTTTTTAAAGAGCTGATAAGAAAAAAGGTCTGAAGTGTACGATAAGAAAGCTTTAAGAAAAGTACTTACATACACATTTGTATAGTAATTTCCATTTTTTTACTGCTGCTTGTTTTGCAATTATATTTTCATTGAGTACACAAACACACACACACGATTGATTAATGAGTCGTCTCCACACCGATAAACGGCCAAAAACCATACAAATCGTAAACAAAGAAATAATTTATCTATCTATATATGTAGAATGTTCATACAGTATATTTTTTTGTTCCAATATAACAAGTTTGCCAAAAATGGAGTTCTGGCCTTCAAGATTGACAAACTTTGCATAATTTTTTGAGCCAACCCAAAAGATGTTTTATTACCTGAGCGCACATAAATCTCTGAACCAATGACAGGCAACCAGCGAACAGCAGCATCCTCAAGAGGCCAAAAATTAACCCTTTAATTGCTAAGGGCGTGGTCTGCTTAAGGGTCTGCCAAGATCTTAAGGCAGTTGCCTTTGCTTTTAATATATTTTTCACTTTCGTTGACTCTCCCTTTCTCTGTCTTTCTTTTCCCATCTGTCTGTTTAGTTTGTTTGTTTGCTTATATTCTTCTAATGAAGCGTGCATTTTTTATGTCAGTTTTTCATATTTTTTATACCATTTTTGATGATGAAATCATATTGAGTACCTGCTTACGTTTACCCCCCGCTTAGTTCTTGAATTTCACATATAAAATTTTTACACGTGACATATCTAACTGTTCAAAGCATACCAACACACATATGTACATACCTATACTTACGCGTAAACAAACACACACCCACCCCTTAATTGCGTGACCGAACCTTGAAGTGTTGCTAACCATTCGTGCAGAACTTTTTATAGAGAACAACAGTTGGTACCCTCTCCCTGAATTGTTCATGTGTTTATTTGGATGCTTAATAGAAGCATTTATTTATTAAGATAACAAATTTAAATCCTACAAAAACCGTAATAGGGAGTGGACAAACTTTTAATCCACTGGTTATAAAAATATAGCTTCCCAAGACAAAAAAAACTTGCTAAATCGACAAAACAAAATTGGTGTATTCTATTTACACACTTTATGATCCGAGGAATCCAGTGGACAATTGCGACTTAATGTGTTACAAAATTACCATTTTTCCGTACACCCATTTCCGACAAATTATATATATTTCCGACAACTTTTAAGACAGTTTTAATGGCCTTTTTACTGTTAACTTGCACTTTTTACTGGCTCGATAACTTTAAACAGAGGCACACACCTCAACAAGGTTGATCGGACGCGTTTCATGAGGGACCAAATCCTCACTCATCAGCGATCTTGAGCCTGAAATGTCTATCCAAAGAGCAGCTTCTCCATGCCAGCGACGGCAAAACTGTTTGGGAACATCCTAAGACAGCCATTCCCCTTTGTAAGTGTGAGGACTCCATTGGACTTTGCACTCAGTGAGCAACCAACGGCCGCTATTCTGCGGCCTCTCCAAGTTGGTGAAATAATTGCCTTTGTTTCTACTATTTGAGCAGCTCTTCTATATAGCGACATTGTTAACTGGATTATGTGCAAGCCAAATTTCAAGCGCCTGTCAAGGTATACTCCCAGTTACCTGTGTCCTTGAAGATGAGCTAGAAGTAGATCTTCCATGAAGACTCCGGGGCAGTTGTCTCTTCTTACCGTGAAGGTGACATTGACACACTTCCCATGATTTATTCCAATATTCCAGCGCTTTGCCCATCTGCAAAAGCGGTACATGTACTGCTGTAGGATATCCGAGGGATGTCTGGCCAAAATGGCTGTGTCGTCGGCGAAAGTGGCAAGGAAAAGGTCCTGTGTGTCATTCCTGGGAATGTTACTTCCTGTGAGCATGTCCATGGTTAAAAGTGTGTACAACGTGGGGCCAAGGACACTATCCTGTGGCACTTCTGCTAGTATACGTTTTGTGCTCGTCGGTAAGGAAACTGCGCACCAGGTCAAAGATCTGTGGTGGGAGGAGGCTCTTTATCTTGCACAGTAAACCATCGTGCCAAACTCGATCGATCGCTTGCTTAACATCAACGAATACTGCCACGACGTACTCTTTTGCATGGAACTCTTCCAGGATAAAGTTAGTTACCCTGTTTAACTGCTCTGGAGTTTCGTGCTATCTTCTAAAACCAAATTGAGAGGGCGGTATCCGATGGCTGAGCTCATCCAACGCTAGTATCCCACACAGCAAGCACCTTTCTAAGATTTTCGACACCGACGAAATTAAGCTAATTGGCCGGTATGATTCGACCTCTGAAGGGCTCATCCAGGCTCTGTAGATCATAACGATCTGGGCCTTTTAGGCCTTCGGAATGTACCCCAGTCGCAACTCTGAGTTGAAGTTCAAGACTAGGAACAGTTTGGCTTTGTCCGGAAGTGCCTTCAGCGTTTTGTTGTCGATCCCATCTTCTCCAGGAGCCTTTTTGGACTTAAGCTCTTTGATTTTTTCTTTCACCTCCGTAAAAGTTATCGGTTTCGACATATTATACTTTAGAAAGTCGATCAAGTGGAATGAATTTCAATAAAATGAAGAAAAGAATTGAAGAATCGGTTTGAATTCAATCGTTTATTATGAAAATATCTACATATTTGCAGTATGTCTGCGAATAAGTTGGTTAAAGCCTGGGTCCTAAGGGCTCTAACCCATCCACTGTTATATCTTAAGAATGGATAAATTAATAGAGAAAAAGCAATAACTGGGAGCAGAAAATCTCTAAGAAGTGGGACTCCCAGAAATCAGTGAATGGAAACTTTCATCAAAACTTTCAAATACTGTGTGGAGCAAAAGTTTCGATTCAAACATGTGCTGCTTCTATGTTAACACTTTGCTCTTAGCAACAATTTGACATTACTCTGTTAACATCATTCAGCAACTGTTGTTTGCCTTGGTTACTTTGGCTCTTCCTGTCTCGGAGCTAATCTTGCTTGTGCGATCGCCCTTTTATTTTTGTACTTTTGTATATATTTTTTTGGTTAAATGAAATCGTTGTCGTTGGCTTTGCTAATTTTCTTTGCCTTTTGTGTTTGGGTGAAGAAAAAGAAAGAAAAAAACCTTCCTCTTGCCTGCCATCTCACTCAATCTCAACTACCGTTTTCACTGATCGCCAAGCGCTGCTGGACGAGCACAGACACAAAAGAAAGTAAATCAGATTTTGGAGCAGATGTGCAGAAAATACGACGCCAACACCAAAGAGACCTGAGAGGAGGCTGATTTATTGTTTGTTGTCGACACGGTCAGCCTACCTAAATATTATCATAGGCAAAAATAAGGCACATACAGGGCACATAATTTATATGGAAAGTTGGTTATTAAAAGAACATTTATCCAATTAATTTTGCGTTTTCTCATTACTCAATGCTTTATGATCCTTCAGTAAAAATGGACTTAGTGGTCAGCCATAGTTCAGCTGTCCTTCAAGCCACTTAAAATGTTCATAAAAACTTTTTATTATCCTGATGACATAGTTGAGCCCAAAAACTAATAAATGTATCTCTCATTTTTTCAACTGGCACGCTTCAAGGTGGCATAAACCATGACCTGGTTATACACACAGCTGCTTTATGGCACTGTCATAAAACTAAGCTATCTATATCTTGAGTTTGTTTTCCATCTACTGTCGGGTTAAAAAGGTCACCTGGTCTTACAACTTTTTAAGGAAATTTTCATATTGTACACTAATTAAAATGCTTAACCCACATCAAAAGACTTAAATCCCAGATGGGAGGCAACCTTCTTATCGAGCATAAATGCAAACAAACAAAAATAACAAATAAAACAAACCCCTTTCTCAAACGACTTTCTCCCCTAGAAAATAGAAGATAGCAGCAACTCGTTTGCATATGTAATTAGTTTGGGAATTTTCTTCTTCGCGACATTTGACATGATTTTGAGTTAGGGATGGCGGTTTGAACTTCACACATAAACCTTTACCCCTCCGGGCCCGTACATCATTAGTCAATCTTAAAGATGCATTTGTATCGAAGGATTTGTAATAGTTTTAATCTCTAATGACACTCATTAATTTTCGTGAAACGAAAAAAAAAGAAACTCATTTCTAACTGGTTGGCTGTCTGCCATTTGTGATTTGTTAGCCATGGCAAATTGCAAAACCGCGCTAATTTTTTGTCCACTCCGGCTGGGGCATATCATTGTCATCTCTGAAATCACAGGAAGAAATACGGATTCTGTGTTGTTTTTTAATATTATATAACAAAAGGCATATTTATTTCGTTTTAATTTGTAATTTTGCGCTCTGGTCAGCCAAAAAACCAGTTGAACTTGTTCCTGTTTCCTTTCAGTCGATTAACAAGGCCAGGAAACAAGTTCGCCAAAGAGGCAACCCTTGAGATATATATCCATGCCCATATCCATGTCCATTTTCGTGTCGCTGTCTCTCTTCAGTGTTTACTCAAGCCAACTCTTAACAACTCATAATAGAGCAATTTTCACGTGTCCTTGCCTTGAAAGTCCTAGTAAATCATCTCGAACGTCTGGTAGTGGTAGAGGCAGAAGAGGCAGTCCATTTGCCATTGTCACTCCTTCTACTACTAGGGGTGGTGGACGGTGGCCCCTTTTATTTTGCATTTGAAATTGATCATGGCACTTGGGCCTGGTTAATGGTTCGGGTTTGGTTTTCTTCGTTTGTTCACTTGGGAAGATATATTATGGCATTTTTATGGTGTATTTACATTTTCGCTTAAAGAGGTGAAAATGGTGCTTCGCAAAGCCAGACAAAGTCCAGTTTCAAGCGCTCATAAATTGTATACGAAAAATTATGAAATGTTTGAACAAGGAAAGAAATAAAGCGAACCAACTTTTTAATTTTTTCTACTTAGCTCTAGTTGTCTTTTGTATGTGCCTCAAGTTTAAAATCTTTGAAGAAAGCTCACACACAACTTTTAAAAACACTCCCCCATATAAACTTTTCCGGTAATTTAAATCCTTTTTGGGAAGGAATCTTCCATATTTTCTTTTATAATGCGCATCTACATACCTGGTCAAAGGTCTATGTTAAATCTTAAATCTCTAGGTGCGTTAACAACACTATGTCACAAAATCTAACTTTTTTTAGCCTCCTAGTCGGGATCGATGTTCTCTGATTCATGGGGGTCCTATGTAAAAAATATTTATAAAAATTCTGGGTAAAATATTTTTTTTTTAATTTTTACCCGAGATTAATAAAGGTTCCGGAACCATTAACAGGAATGAACCGTTTCAAATCAAGTACCGAAAACGCATCCGGAACCGTTACAAATTTTTGTCACAAATATTACGTACGTTTTACCGTTGAAGAGCGCATCTTAATTTTGGTCAGATGCTTGTAAGGAATCATTAGACGTTCCTTAAACGATGTCAGATTTGCTTGCCATTTTTCTTAAAGGGTTCTTAACGTTGCATTGATTGAAATGTTTTACACCAATGATCGAGATGACAGTTCATTAGCAGCTAGATGGCTCATTATAAAGACAATTTCTAGCAGCAATTTTACATAAACTATTAACCGATGGATTCCTCTGTTAGGTTTTCTTTTGTGGCAGCTCTTGCCACACTGATCATCGTTATCACTAGCCAGCTAGCGAAACTGCAGGCGCAAGTTAATACCAATAATGCTCGAGATGACAGTTCTTTGGCTGCGAAAGGCTATCGCTAGATGGTCAATAATATACTGACAATTTCTAGCAGCAATATTGCTCTTATGGAAATCACAATGGGTGAGAGCGAGACTCAGGGTGTTTCCCCCCGGGCCCGGAGCCCGGATTTTTGGCGAAAACTTAAGTTCTCAATAAATTTAACCTAGCGAGTCAATCTCGTAAAAGATTTTTCAAGGCTATTTACTTCACATTTGTCGCCAACAGCTGGTAAGGGTGACCGGGTGTGTAAGTTTTTATTAAAGAATAAACATTTCCATTAGATGTCCCGGAGGCGTGATCGAACCCATAACCTCTAGCAAACCCGCTGCGCCACACCCGACCACAACAGCATAGCCGATTTTTAAAAGCCCTATATTAAAAAAAGCTCTAAATAGTTCTATAAGTTAGATCTTTACACTTTGTAGAAGTAGGGGCCTATTTATAAACTAAGAAATTGCTCTGTCATTTGTTTTGTTTATGTGACTCTTATAAGTCCTTATAGAGCTATTGAATTTGAATTAATTACTATTGAACTGAACTGAATTTATTTAACATATTTGGACCAACAAAATCTTAGAAAATCGATAGAAATGTTTTCTTATCGTGATCATAAAGATATCGTATTACGCCAAGTTGTAGAATTTGTTGATCCAAATACAAATTTGTATAATTTTTTTCTCTGAGTGATTGCGACGCTTGCAGCGGCCTAGACCGTAAATCGGTTGTGATAGAAATATAAGGCCAAAGAAGAAGATTGCACCGCTTTAAAAACAGGTTCTTAAGGATGTTAAGAGCAGGATTTGCAAGGATTCACCGAAATAATGCTTGGATTTCTTTACTCTTCCAAACCATGAAGCCTAGAAAACTTATTTTTATATTATGGAAAATCTAAAAAAACTCGTTTCATTTTTGGGATTAGATTTAAAGAACGAACACGTTAAATAATATGTTCGAAATAATAATCTAAATCAGCGATGCCCAGCCTTATGCTCTTTGGCTACGTTTTGTTTTTGTAATTGCACCGAAGATAGGAAGCCAATGAGCGTATAAATGCAGGTCGAGCGTTATAGAAAACGACACAAATGCAAGCGATTTCGTCTGTGTGCGTCGCGTAAAACCAAAACCGGATTTATTCTTTTCTTTGATTGGCGCAAGCAAACTGACCAACAACAATTTTGTGTGATTTTGTTGTTGCCTTACCCAATTTCAATGTGCTTTTCTGTGAGAGTATTGGTGAGTGCTCTGCCCCACGCTTTTTTTGGACATGCCTGATCTAAATGATCTATATCAAGATTTCCCACACAGGATAGACTCCAATACAAATAAAGAAATTCATTTTAAAAGAAAAACAATCAGAAGAAGGAGATGGAACAAACGGTTATTGTCTGATGCCTATATCTCAGTGATTTATAAAAACAATTGTGCAACCAGGGCATTGACTTTGTTCAACTCTGATATACAAGCTGTATTTTCACTTGTCTGAGAAGTATAAAAATATATGAGAAGTAGTTCTCAAATGAGTTTTTTGACATCCAACTCACAGTTAACTGAGCTTAAGAATTCAAAACAGGCATACTTAAAGTAGTTTTTTGGTCAGATCGGTGCTCAAAACTGTGACCAGCAGAATGGACAATTGTTGGACAGTTTTTGGACATTTTTTATGCTCCACATTTTATTGAACAACCTTGAAAATGCCTTGGTAACCATCTCAAAAGCACAGCTGTGCATACCCAGATCTTAAGTCTGATTGAGCTGACAATGAGCTAATTCAAAATCACAAAAAGTGTTCAAGCAAACTGACAATTTAAAAGTTTGCACACGTTTGTCCGTCCCTTCTTCGTTCCCGAGAGGGAAGCAAGCTTCGGTTGCTTGCCACATTTATTCAACATTAAAGCTGTCAATCAACGACTGAAGGATACATTTGCATAAGAAGAATTTACTAATGATGATGGTAGAATGTTTCGCTTGTAGGTCAAAAAGATGTCAGTCCTCAAACAAAAAAAAAAGAAAACAAGTTCTGCTCCCAAGGAGACTAGGCTAATTACGTGGTGAACTTGTTTTGAACGAAAAAATTGAAACTCTGCTAATGATGCTTCGATTTTCCATTTCTTTAATTTCCAGATTCATTTGTTAACAGCCAGGAATGGACAATTTCACGCTCGGTTCCCGATTTAAGATTGGGCATTGTGGGTTCTTTGAACTCGGGCAAATCGGCACTGGTACATCGTTATCTCACGGGTTCCTATATGCAAGAGGAATCCCCTGAGGGTGGACGCTTTAAGAAGGAAGTTTTTATTGATGGACAAAGCTATTTGCTGTTAATACGCGATGAGGGTGGAGCTCCCGAAATGCAGGTAAGTTCCGCATATATAAAATATTCAAGAGGAAATGATGTATTTGCCTTTTGCTGGCCAGAAATGGGGGAGCAACTGAGTTGTTTCTGTTGTGTTGTACAAATAAATTTTACCCTTATCATCTTGTAAATATTTGAATTGAGGTCACCGAGGAATCAACCAGCGAGTGTGGGTGTGAGGGAAGGAACTTGCCTTGAACTTGTACAACTAGGGTTGTTATGAATTATAGTCATAAATATAAATTGATTGAAAACTACTTGGAAGGCAAACTTTAACTAAACTAAACGAAAAGCTGTTCACCACTTACTTATGTTGCAGGCCTTACAAGCTCTGCTAGTCGATAATGTTATTAAGAATGTTTCAATAGTTTGAAACTTTCTTTTGTCGCATTTCACTTCATTTTGGGTTGTCAACCAATTATCCAACTTTTTTCATCTGCCAAGCTGGCGAAACTTTGCCTTGGGACTGGACATTGTGGCCAGAGCATGAGTCACTCAATTGACCTGCGACCTTTGGCACGAAAAGGCCAAAACTTTGTCGCAATGTGGATAAATATTTTGTTGTTTTTTGTGCATACGTGTGTGTCTAGCCAAAGGTTATGACGAAACGTGATGCAGTCTGAACTGGCCCAGAGCCAATAACTAGGCAATACAATTGATTTCAACCCTCAAGAAGCTATACAACCCCTTGGATGAGAGTCACAATTGCACTTTGTGCTAAACTTTTTGCAATGCAATTTGAAATCTCCTTTGTCAATATCCGACAAAAGGTACAACGAGTACAGAGTACTACACACACATGCAGCGATACAGGCAACCATAATTAAAGTGAACTTAACTGCGGGCTATTTACATTTTTTGATTCATTGAGCTTTTTGTTCGCTTGTCCTCCTTTTGATTCTGATGATTCCCGACTGGGATAGCAGTTGCAATTTTTTTTTTTTGCCGGCTCAAATGGGGGTGAAAGCGGGGATTATAATTTTTAAGCTGCTTTCGCTTTTTTTCTGTTGTTTAGTTTTCTATTTGCGGTTCTATTTACACACCGGGGAGGGGCGGGTAGGTTGCTCAATAAAAAAAATGTGCCTGACACGCGAATTGCAACGCTCGCGACCCTCGAAATCCTTATAATATCCCTTTAATCCCTGACTGTCTGTCTACCGTTGTTGGCAATTTTTATTTAAATTGCAGTTTTTTTTTATTTTTTGTTTAACTAATGAAACTGGAAGTCAAGCATGTGATTGACCTAAATTTTAAGGATATGCTGAGGATTAACAGTTTTAGCAGCACAGTTTGAAAGCCGCTACAGTTGGAATGCTTTCAAACTGTATGAAGCTATTCAAACATAACATACATAACATTACATAACTACAGTAGTGTCTGGTGATAGTAAACACCCGATATAGTGAACACATTCTTGTTTTCCGCTCATAAATTAAAATATTTCCCTATTTAAAAATTGAAAAATTCCGTTAAAATCAGGAAATATATTAATATTTTAATGATTTGAATGCTTTTGATGATTTAAATCATCGGTGGGCACGGCCTTGCTCTTTTTGCTCCGATTGCTCTCAAGAGTTAGAGAAATTTTACAACCAACTACTTGGATATATATGAGTTTCGTCTGCATTGGGATTCCGACTTTCGTGTTAATTCCTCTGAGGTCGTGATTTCTATTCCCAGAGAAGGTAATAAAGAGTCATAACAATTTGGAATCTTTTTTATGAACGCACACTTAAACTTTTATAATGAGCTGTCAATGTTCAAACGTTAGTAAAAGTAAACATTTTCATCGTGGAAAAGTTCACTCATAAGCAACGATTGAAAATTACTAAAAATTATTACCGATATTCTGATTCGCTGGTCACAACTTTAAGTGCGCTTCAACTTTACGGCTCCTTCGGACGTAATAATCGTCCCACCCGACAGGCTGGTGCTAACGTGGATAAATTCGATTCCACATTTTCACTATTGGACGTTCCGTTGCCAAAAAGACTTCCGCTCGAACTGAAGAAAATATCGCAGCTGTAAATGCATCAATTTTAAATGACTCAAATCAGTCCATTCCATGTCGTTCTCATGAATTGGGCATCGCCCAAACGACACTGTGACGTAGTTGTGGCTAGAATTGGATGAACTTGACATTAACGATATGTATGGTTTCCACAAGATGGTGCCGTCAGATCTCGAGAAATGATCCAGTCGAATGACCGCCCCCGTTCATGCGATCTAACGCCATTGGATTTCTTTTTATGAGGCTTTATCAAGTCACTGGTCTATTCCAACAAACCAGCAACGCCAACGCCAACGCAATTGGGTGAGCTAGTGTTAGTCATATGACCAAAATCGAATTTCATACAATGTATTGCTTATAAAGTATAAATATTCTTGAACAGCATGACGAGCTGAGTTGATTTAGCCCTGTCCGTCCGTCTGTCCTTCTGTCCGTCTGTTTCTATGCTATCTCCTCCGTAAGCTTTAAAGCTATCCTCACCAAACATTGCAAGAAGTCTTTTGGTACAAATACGCTGCACATTTGTCGGAACCGGCCGGATCAGAAGACTATAGCATATAGCTGTCATAGGAACGATCGGTCGAAAAACTAGTCTTAGTGAGAAAAACTTCTTTGTTTTTAATGGAAACGCCTCCAAAGTACGTATTTCTTAGTTTACTATCCCTTCCCATGATTTCACTAAGTTTGGTCGAAATCGGATGACTAGAGCATATAGCTGCCGTAGGATCGATCGGTCGAAAAACTAGTTCTAGTGAGAAAAACTTTTTTGTTTGTAATGAAAACGTCTCTATCATTGGCATACACTTATTTTATATACTTTTCCACAATTCTCCAATTTTTGGTCGAAATCGGATGACTATAGTATATAGCTCCCATAGGAACGATCGGTCGAAAAACTAGTTCGAGTGAGGAAAACTTTTTTGTTTCTAATGAAAACGTCCTTTTTATTGGAGAAAACCTTTTTTGTTTTAAATGGGACCGCCTCCAAATTTCGTAATTAACAGTGTATTATGCTTTTCCATAATTTCTCTAAGTTTGGTCGAAATCAGACATCTATATAGTACAGATCCCATAGAAAAGTAAAGTCCAAAAAGTAGTCTTAGTTAGAAAAACCTTTTTTGTTTTCAAAGGGTGTACAAAACTTCGGCCGAGGCGAAGTTAACTTTCCCCCACTCGCATTGAACCTCTTTCTGGATAAGTATGCATATTATATGTGCTCTTTTAAAAATCCACTATCACTTGCTAAAACTAACCTCGTCTGTATCGAACTTGCGAAATAACACTTGCTGTCTTTGGAAATGTGAAGTTTCAAGTTAATACTTTTTTGTATCAAATTAATACCCAAATATTGATACCAAAAAATTGAAGCTAGAAAATGGTTTCCGCAGGAATCAAGTCAAAGTCTGAAATCTGTGTTTTCGAGGAATAACTTGATAAAGGGGGGTCAAATGCTCCCGCGACCCTACTTACTTTTACGAGACGCAACTTTCGTCCATACATCAAAAAGCTGTACGACTGTTTTTAATGTATTTAGTATTCTTTTGGTATCCCCCGTCGTTTAGGACCAAGTAAATTTGATTCTAAAATTTAGTCATATGCCTAATATACAGGCCTTTCCCGTTATCGATTTCGATCAGACCACGCGGAATCGGAATTGGTAGCTGTTGCCGTTTCCGAAAAACAATCAAGTAATTCGGTTTCAAAAGTTTTACTTAAGAGTCTGTGGAATAAAAAGTAAACGGCAATTTTCTTGGCATTAGTGATTCTTTTCATCTTGCAAGTATTTTTTTTAACATATTGTCGAAATTTTGAAGATTCCATAGATATATCGAGACTATAATTTGATTAAAATTCATTTTTTTCGAATTTGTACCTCAGAAATGGCATGTAGACGAAAGAAAAACGATCGAAATGAAACCGACCTGTTTCCAATTCCCCATCAGCGCATGCGCATTGCTGAATTAAAATTCGCTTACTATTCGAATTCGATTCGAAAAGACAATCGATTTCTGTTTCCCTCGGAAACAGGAACAGGAAAATGAAAACGATTCGGAATTGCGATCGTTTTACTTTTTAATCCCACTCGGAAATGGGAACAGGCCTGACAAGATGTTTCTTCCGTACAGTAGTAAAGTAAAGACTTGCACCGTTTAGAATGATTCCTACAGTTACAGAGTCATTGTAATCCCACATATTACTGCTACAGTTTTGAAGTCACTGCAACGAATTTTTTGCACTTCAGTGCACCATTATGCAATCACCCTTCTACCCATTGTGTTACATATTTGGTAATTGATTTTTCTTTTCAACTCTCGTATTTGTCACAGACTCTCTCTTTCTCATTCACAACTAATTTCATGTGATTTTCGATTTTAGGTTAACTTGTGTCAATCGCATCCTTGATTTGCAACATAATAAACCCATATTTCATAAAATAACCCTCGATTTTGTCTGAGTAGGCAAAAAGTTTCCTCCCCATTCAGGGCAAAAGGAAAGCCAAAACACCCTCGCACTTGGTAGACACATACAGAAAGTAACTTTGTATGAAATCACTCACTCAATGACGACGCGTCGCCACTCAGTCGCGTTTTTTTTAATGTTTGTTTGTTGTTTTTGTCAGAGAAGGATATCATTACCATATATGCAATAGTATGTGTACGTACTTATACATATAAGAGACGACAAAAATATTGTCGCTAGTCTTGACTTCGACTTGTCGATTTTACAAAGTGCGAGCAGAGGAACTGAGAGAAGAGGAAGGGATTGTGCAGTTAAAAACAAGTTTAAGAACAATACGAATTAGTTTGCTTTAGTTTAATACTTGAATTGAGAATTTCTTTTAAATCTTTTAAAACGGCCAAAGAGCTAAGCGAACCAAACACAGAAAGTCTAAGAAAATAACAAAATAAACTAATAACTACTTCAAAGAGATGTATACATCAGGCCCTTTCCTCGATTTCGATGAGGATAAAATGATGTGCAATCGGAATCGGAAATTCTTCCCTTCTTCGAAATTCGATTTTGTGATTCTACCTTTACTTTTAAATTTCCATTTATCTGCATTCAACTGTCTTAAAAGTTTTAACCGAATTCTTTAATCCGATCTTGGATATCGCATCTCTTGCCAATTCCGATTGATCGAAAAGAAACGAGAACAGTCCTGAATATCAGAATCGAAACATTGTAGCGGTACAGTTTTTTTAAGGGATACGATTCCATTCCATTTTGGTAAACAACTCTCAAATTTTAAAACCTCAATCAGAATTTTCAAATTCTAATAAAAGTGAAAATAGATTTTTGTAAATTTGTAAGGGTATAAAACGGTACGGCTTAGCTGTCGTTAGTTTAGTCCTTTTACCTGAATTTTACATCACACATATGTGCCATATTATGTCCAACTTTTGCAACACATACATATGTATCGAGTGAGTTCTCTTCTTGGTGACGCCATTTGGTGCAACTTTTGTGTTTTCACATTTTCCGTTCTCTTTTTCCATGCTTTTTTTTTGCTTTCCTGTTTCCTATGCATACAATTTCACAACAAATCATAAAAAGTGGCTATGCTGGCGGCAGACAAAATCCACCCAACAACCCAACCACCCACCCACCCAGCGACAAGCGCAAATAGAAGGACCCCGTCGTTGCCAGGCCGTGTATGCCAGCCGCCAGTTGTTTGTCGTCTGGCATCGCGTGCGGGCGGTTGTTAGCTGCTGTCGCAAGCTCTTTATAGTTCCATTAAGCGGTTACATAAATAATTCATTAGAACTTCAGGACTGGACAGGTAGACAACAACTAACAAATTAAATAAATAACTAATCAATTGAAGCAGTTAAATCGAAGGCCAGTGCAATCAATAGTTGAACTCAAATACCTTTCAATCCTGCGCAGAAGTTCATTATCCTCCGAGTGTTTATGTGTGTCTCTGTGTGTGTGTGTTTAAGGGAGGCATACAAAAATCATTAAAAAGTTCCTCTTGGCCAGGATTCAAGTGCTTCATTAGCGACTTTCCCAAGTGTATGTGTGTGCTCAGCCTCCAGACCTTGTGTATGTGGTGTCCATTGTTTTGCGCGTTTCCGCCAGACGCCGCAGTTTTGTTTACTCCCCAGACCCAAAACGACTCAGAAGCTTGCACAAAGTCAAGGACTTTTGGCTCGAGCTTTGTTTTTGAATTTCTTTGCCTTTACTCATATTATTCTTTCCTTTATTTCTTTTTGTTGGTTTCCTTACAGTTCGCTGGCTGGGTGGATGCGGTAATCTTTGTATTCAGCCTGGAGAACGAAAGCAGTTTCAATACCGTGTATAATTATTATACGAAAATGGCGCACTTTCGGAATGGACAGGATATACCCATGATATTGGTGGGCACGCAAGGTGAGTAAACTTTGAATTTTAGTTTTTAAAAACCGAAAAGGTGGTGCGATCCCTTTAAAAATGCAAAATCCAAAATTCAGAAGGAGATTCAAACTAGCAGTTTAGCAAACTAAGTACTTTGTATTTGAATTAAGTAAAAACCGAGTCAATAGTACGAAAATACTTGATTCAAGTTCAAAATTCTTACTTTTAGTACGATTTTTAAATTCCGAAATACTTGAAATACTTCGGGATATACAAGGGTTACTATTTATATTTCGGGAATAGCAAATAATAACAAACATTTCTATTCTTCATGAAAATTAATGCACATTTGCAATTAAAAAAAAAAACATGTCTTGACACAAAGGGCCAAAGCCGAGGTTCTCTCAATCTCTTGGCTTGTGCGCTTCTAATTTTAGCACAAGAGAAAAGGACCTACAGTTTATCGCCGAATCCGAACGGCAGTTTGAGAGGCTTTTGCATGGCTAATTACTACAAAGCTGGCGCCAACAGCAGAGAGTGGTGACCGGGTGAAAAGTTTATTCAGAGAAAAAACATTTCATTAGATGTTCCGAGGCGGCATCGAACCCACGACCTCTTGCACAGCGGTCGCGCACACTAACCGCTGAGCCAAACCAATTTTCGAAACACATTTTTCACTCCGATTGAAAAACGTGGGCTTTAAACGCATCAACAGCTTCGTACGGCTTAGAAATCGTTCAACACGCAGATTATTATTGATGTTTGGGAATAAAAAGAAATCATTGGGTGCTTAATTAGGGCTGTACGGCGGATGATCCATCATTCGACGTTACGCACGGCATCGATGATTTCTGGTACAACACACGATTTTGGAAGACATTCTCGGAATTCGTCGCTGAGCGAGTTACGACCACGATGGAATTGAATATACCAGCGATATACAGTTGTTTTTAATGGTGATTTTTCGCCTTACAAAATAGAGATAGTCACCGTCGAAAGTAGTACATAAAAACGATTTTATTGGTATTATCACATTTTAACTATTGACATTAATGCTACCTGTTCCCGACATATTCGGAGGTGTCCCAGAAATCTCTTCCCACCAAATTCCAACCCAAAAGCAATTATTGGTGTCCTTGAAATCTCTTTCCAAACGACTTCGCTAACCTACGCAAACTTAGCGAACTTAGCAAAGACACAATATAGCTATGAACAAATACTGCTAGTACTGTTTGTAGTTGGACCATAATCTTATACACACACCTTCTAAGTAGACTTTCTATTAAAGAAATGAAATCTCTCGAAGTTCTGGGACACCGACGGATTTTTCGAGCGATTTGCAAACCAACCGAAGCCAAAATCTCTAGAGATTTCCAGGGCACCCTCGATTAATAGTTCCCCACGTATTAAGTACATTTAGAATTTTTTATCCGCTGTTCCCATTAAAAATGGGAAAAGGGGATCATGAAACTGTGCAAAAGGACGTAACAGGGAGAAGAACACATTTCCGACCCT
This sequence comes from Lordiphosa collinella, assembly GCA_018904265.1. Taxonomy (NCBI): domain Eukaryota; kingdom Metazoa; phylum Arthropoda; class Insecta; order Diptera; family Drosophilidae; genus Lordiphosa; species Lordiphosa collinella. Next base: position 383,569 of record JAEIFV010000156.1, on the reverse strand, counting down.
ATAAAGTGTATATTTTCTTGATCAGCATCAACAGCCGGGACGATTAAGCCATTTCCGTCTGTCCGTCCAGTCTGTCCGTCCGTCTGTCCGCCCGTCTGTCTGTATAAACGCGTCGATCTCAGAGACTATAAAAGATAGAGCCACAAATTTATGCATGTTGGCAGGTGTATACCATACGCGGATCAAGTTTGTTTCAGATTTGAAAAATAACCCCCTTTAACCGCAAAAAACTGTCCGAGCCACAACTTTTTAGTTCGAGCTTCGTGACTCAGCATATAAAAAGAAAGGTTCAATATCTATCTACTCTGAAAAGTACAATAAGATCGGTCAAAAAACACCGAAGCTATATACGAATTAATTTTGCATTTAGTAGGAGGGGGTCTAGCATTGTCAGCTAGCACTTGCATGAGTGAGCGCGTGCGTGGAACGGACGGAACCTTTAACTGTGCTCTCTGATTGTGTTCGGAACGGGTGAGGAGAGGAACATATTTGTTTTATTTTTTCCCTCTTGGTCTTTTGCCAACCGATTTGCAGAGACCGCTTGCTGAAAAGGTCTTTTTTGTATGCATGCAATCAGTGTGTGCTTCTTAGCTAAGCCTAGGCTACCGATCTCAACGCGTGTTTGTATGTGTGCGACAAACTATGTGCGCTCTCTTATTCTTTCTCGCAATTTTACGCTCTGCTCCCCCTGACTATGCTCACAGCAACCTTTTTTGAAATAACATTTTGACGTGTTGGGTTTCGTACAACACAAACTTTGGGACCGCTCGACTGAAATGGGTCTGCTATTGGGTTGCTGTCAGACCAACCAGTCTGAGTGTAGAACAACAGTCGCTTAACAGCGAGCGCAATAACAGCACACAATCGGTTGAGGAAAGACCGAAACCGTTTTTTCTTTATTTTTTCAGTTGTGATCCTGAGCAGAGCAGTCTGAACAGTCAGTACAGTAGGACTACCATCCCGATCGATCTAGAACTCTGTCAGTTGTTTTTTTTTTTTGAGTTTAAGAACTTTAATAATTTTCTATGCTAGGATGCGTTTTAAAATCTTAAAAAAAATTTGACATTAAATTTCAAACTTTGCATATTTCCAATCTTTTCGAACTTGTAGAAAAAATCCTTATACAGTAAGGCATGTTTCTGTTTTGATTGATTTACTTAGTTTCATCGAAAATAGATGAATAATGTTTTCAAGGATTTGAGAAGAGTCTGAGAAGAAGGTACGCGAACCGAGCCTAAAACTTAACGATAAATTCGAACCTCCGAACCGAACCTTCTCTAGAATTTAAGATGTTTGCAACCTTGGTTAAGATACGTTCATTAATGTTATAACGTTTGGAGTCTAATCAGTTTCCATCTTTTAAAAAACTTTTTTTTTTAGATGCCATTAGCGAGCGAAATCCACGCGTAATTGACGACACGCGAGCCCGAAAACTGGCCGGCGATCTGAAGCGTTGCTCGTACTATGAGACCTGCGCTACCTATGGCCTGAACGTGGAGCGAGTGTTTCAGGATGGTGAGTTTATACGACCTGCGACATGCAACTGCAATCAAACCATTTATTTCGTTTCCAGCCTGTCAAAAGATACTCTCTCAACGCCTGCCCCTGCCCCCCTCAGTACAGCCTGCCCGGCCCACTACCCCCCAGGGAAATCGTCTAGGTCTGGCTCCCTATCAGCCACCCACAAATGGACAACAGCGTGGACAGCAGCAGCAGTTACCCCTAAGGATGAGTGCAGACTTTGTCCAGGCTGAACAGAAATTGTGGTCTCTACAGGCTAGCAATTCATCCGCCTCCTTTGCCCACACAGTGGAGAATAATAATATAACCAAATACAATCCAGGAGCAGCTACCTCCTCATCCCTACAGGGTGATTGCTCTCAAGTTCAATTAAGAGATCCACGTGACTTGGCCCCGCCGGCAGGCAAGGAGTTGCCCACGCCCACTTCAACGCCAACGACGAGTCGAAAGAGTCGTCGACGTTCAAATCTCTTCATACCCTCCTCTTCCAAGAAGGTGGACAAGGACAAGGATGGCAAGAGTAGTGAACTGGGCAGTGGACGTTCCATTCCGATTAAGCAGGGCTATCTATATAAGCGATCAAGCAAATCTTTGAACAAGGAATGGAAAAAGAAATATGTGACCCTTTGCGATGATGGCCGGCTCACCTATCACCCCTCTTTGCATGATTATATGGACGATGTGCATGGCAAGGAGATACCCTTGCAATATGTTACAGTTAAGGTACCAGGCCAAAAGCCCCGAGGATCCAAGTCCATCATAACCAACAGCGCCTTGACCAGTTCCCTGCTGGCGAATGGTCAAAGGGTTCAGAGTACTTTAAGTGAGGGTATAGGTTGTCTGACACTGGCCAAGGATAATCAAAGGAAACTTAATGAGAAATTATCTTTGTTGGGAGCCAGTGGAACAGCAGCTGCAGGTGGAGGAGGAGCAGGAGGTTCAGCGGAACCCCTGAAATCAAATAGTAGTCAACAAACCAGCGGAGATGAGGGCATAGCCATGTCCAATTCCAATTCACAGACTTTTATAGCTGGTGCTGGGGACTTGAACAAACTGGAGGCCCAGACACCGAATGTAAAGAAGCGACATCGTCGCATGAAGAGCAGCAGCGTCAAAGCCAACGAGGCCGATGACAATGATGGCTATGAGTTCTACATAGTCTCATTGGACTCTAAGCAATGGCATTTCGAGGCAGCCAATTCGGAGGAGCGCGATGAATGGGTGGCCGCTGTCGAACAGGAGATCTTTAAGAGCTTACAGAGTATAGAAAGTGGCAAAACCAAACAGGCGACCAGCACGGAGGTTGCAGCCATGTTGGCCATACGTCAGCGTGTGCCAGGCAATGGACACTGTGTGGACTGTGGGGCAGCGAGTAAGTAGAAGAGAAAGTGTGAGTGGATCAAATGATTTATTTACTTCCTTTTCAGATCCCGAATGGGGTAGCCTGAATCTGGGTGTGCTGATGTGCATTGAGTGCTCGGGTATACATCGGAATTTGGGTTCACACATCTCCAAAGTGCGCTCTCTGGGTCTAGATGACTGGCCGTAAGTTTTAAATGAAAGAATTTTCAATTTAAATTTACTTATTTAACCATTTATTAACCCACAGGTCACCCCATCTCAGTGTCATGCTGGCCATAGGCAATAGTCTGGCCAATTCCGTGTGGGAAGCAAATATCCGACAAAGGCTTAAGCCCACGGCACAGGCCACACGTGAGGAGAAGGAACGCTGGATACGCAGTAAATACGAGGCCAAGGAGTTTCTGACACCCCTGAGCCAAGGACACACCAGTCCCAGCCCAGGACAACAGTTGATAGAGGCTGTCATACGTGCAGACATCAAATCTATAGTAGCCATACTGGCCACTTGCCCGGCAGAAGTAAGCAATGCCAATGTGAGTGCAAGAGATGTGCGCACGCCCCTGCTGCTGGCCTGTGCCATAGGCAATCTGGCCATAGCCCAACTACTGATATGGGTAGGTTTACTTATAATTATGCAAAATAATCTTTGGTTCTAATGATTTCCTCTTTTAGAATGGCGCCAACATTAAGCACACCGATCATGAGGGTCGCACCTGTTTGGCCTATGCTCGAGCTGCTCAATCCCTGGCTACAGCCAAATCTATGAAGGCGGCCGCTGCCGCTACTACTCCTGCTCCCGCTCCCGCTCCAGCTGCTTATAATGGTGGCATACCAGCTCCGCAATATAATGTAGAGGATACCACCGCTTTGGTGGATCTACTAGTAGGTTTGGGTTGTCCCGAATCGGCTCCTTTAACAGCCAGCGGTACCCTGCCCAGACGGCGCGATACCTTGGGCACACCCTATGAGAAATCCGTTTCGGGAGTGATTTAAATGTACATTTTTAATTAGTTAAAGAAGAACAAACAAAAAAAAGCGGGTGTGCAACTTTTTCAAGTTTTACTTTTTAGTTATTGTACAGAGTCTTGTTGTAATCTCAAGTTTTTTAATTTATTAACTAAATATTATTATTATTATTATTGTTTTTATTGTGTGCAGGTTTATGTTTTTTTCTCTCTTAAGTGTCGTTTGAAAAACAACTAGTTTAATCACATTATATGTATAATTATGTAGTTTTCTTTTTAGCCTAAAGACTTGACACCCAACAACAGAACATATAAATATACGTACAGATATAGAGAGCAAAGAGAATCTAAGATAAAAGCCAAAAACAAAAAAACACAACAAATAAACACTTAAACTATACACAATATCTATACATACATATATATACAACATAATATATTATTTACCTAGTTGAAATTTGCTTGATAATCGATTAACAAAACAAAATCACGCCTCAACCCTCGACAAAATTCCACAAACAACAAAAATGAAAAACACGTTTAACAAGTATTTCAAATAGTTATAAATTCAATATATATACAACAAAAATATTACTATATGTATACACCAATCCCCTACCCCCTTCTCTATATTGTGTACACAGTAATTGTACTACTAAAAGCAAAACAAAATCAGAACACAAAAACTAGAACTCAATCTAATTGGATTAAAAGGCAGCACATGAAAATCACAAAATATAGTTTAAATAAAAGAAAAAACCCTCTTAATAAAAATTTATTAAACATTTTAAAAAGTTATTTTATTGGATTTCAAGATGGTTTGGACTTGTATTAGAAGAGGGGCAAAAACACACTGCACAGTGGTTGGACTTGTACGGAGCTGCGGCCATGTGAAAGTGTAACTCCTCTCCCCCCTCCCCACAAGCTTTTCGAAATGTAAACAAATGAGGTTCTCTAGTTTTTTCAATCATATACACTTTTTAAAAAAGAGACAAATGTATAGATTAATAAGCAGCAAAAGATGAACTGTCTTCTGCTTCTGCTTTCGAAAAAAAATTGCATTTGTGTCGGATCAGTTAATTAATTAAAAACTATGCCTCGTGCTAAAACACATCCCTATCGGAAATACTTTTTGCTTGATATTGAAGCATGTATGGAGCAGCTGGGTAGTTGATAAAGATGGAGGTAAATGTGGTCATCAAATTAAGGTAAGTTCTCATATTTACAAAAGTACATACTTATGTACCAGTGTTGCCAGTTTCGCTTTTTTCCCGTCAAATCTGGCTTTTTTCAAACCCGGACTGCGGGAAAATTTTTAAAACAGCGGGCAGCGGGAATTCTGGCGATTTTGGCTTTTTTCAGCTTTATTTTAGATTTTGAGTCTTTTGAGTTAAATCGATAGTTTTTGAACTCTCTAAGCTGTTTTAGGTCTCTAATAGCAATCTCCAATGCTGAGCAAACTGTCATTTCAAAGTGCATGCCAAGCTTATAGATCGATTGAGAAAAATGCCGAAAGTTTTCAAAGAATAATGTCGTAGAGTCTGCCCATCTATCTGATGGCTATCAATTCGCTAAAGAATGGATTACTTTTTCACCAGATACTGATATTGATACAACAAGATTTTGAGAAATTTGTTGCCAAAATTTATATCAAACTAGAAGAAGAAAATCGCGACCCCCAGTTGAGCTACCGAATTGTTGAGTTTAGGAATTTTACATTTTCTATAAAAATGTCAGTAGTATTGTTATGATTTATTCTTCTTGTTTTCGATTTTTGGAAGTATTCCTCAATTCAACAATTTCAACTGGGGTGAATACCATAATTGTATTAGGCAATATAATTGTTTTCAGGTTACCTGACCATATCAGCCTTCTTCAACAAGTTGACAAATTTTCTGATTTCAAAATTTTACAAGCAAAAAAACAAACCATTGTTTCCATTTTGGAAGAATTTCCGTAGAATATATTGGGGAAAATGGAGTGTTTTACATTTAGTGAAATGGAAGAACAACGGCGAAGTTACCTTATAGGCCTTACCCAGGCCTACGACAAGGATGAGTTCGAGAAACTATCAGACAGTTGATATTTTTAATAAATTATAATTATACTATAATAAAATTACATAGATAATCTGAAAAGACGTGCGCTTTTTTCAGCTTTTTCAATAGCTTTTTTTCCGCTTCCGTCCCGTCAAAAACAGCTTTTTTTCTCAAAAAAGTTGGCAACACTGTTATGTACATACATTTGCAAGGTATGTGTGTACAATGTACACACTGTGTACTACACAGTACATATGTATGCATGTAAGGTCATGGCACTAATTTGACAAAGCACATCAAGCTCATCATACTCTGCAGCTAGCAGTTAATGCGGTTTTAAAACAGAACTTTTTTGTCCAGGCTTGTTCAAAAGCTACGCACACCATCAATCAGCTAACTTATGGCGGACAAAAAAATCAAGAAACCTCCCATTGGACAGGGATAGGTCAGATCACGAGGTTAGTACCCACCGTGTCTTTATATACTGCCTAAAGATAATCAAGGATGGGGCAGATCACGCGGTTAGTACCCTACGTATACTTCCGCTCTAGCGAAAGAATACGCCGACAAAGTTGATGCAAATGTGATGTTGCAAGAAAATAAATTTAGTGATAAAATCACATTAGTTTTGTTCAACAAATAAGCTGCTGGAACTCATTAACATTTTTCTTGCACAGTAACGAATTCGAAACCATGAAAACATTCTAAAGTGGTGGTCAGAGTCCTCCACAAAGTTCTCATAATTGAATGAGATTTCAAAAGTTGTGCTTTCTGTTAGAGTGGAACGCCTATTCTCTGACGTGAAATTTATAATGCATCCGCTTAGAAGTCGTCTGGACCCAACCACATTGAATGCAATTATGTTACTGCGATAACCTTCAAAAGTCAAAATTAAATTCGAAAAACCAGTACATCATATAATGTATAATCATAATTTCTTAAATGTAAACTTCGTAAAATAATACGAAATGTAAAAAAAGCGTTTATTTTTACTTTAAATGTCAAACGACTGAATCTTTTATGTATAATCATAAGTTTTCTTACATGTTAACTTCGTAAAATAATACGAAATTTGAAAAAAGCGTTTATTTTTTACTATAAATGTCAAACGACTGAAACTTTTATGTTCAATATTGTTTATTTAAATTAAAAATGTATAAAATGAGTTGGACTTATCTCAGAATTTACTTTTAACAATATTTAAAAAATCTTTACTTATACCGGTAGGTACCGGTACGTGCCGATATACCGAAATAAAAAACTGGGTACCGTATCGAAACCGAAATAAGTTAAAAACCGAAATAGAACCTTTTTCCGAAACATTCATTTCGGGTCGTACCGGTACCTGTACCGGAAACGAAAATCTTTTCGGTATTAATCCCTGCCTGTTATCTTACCTTGGTATATTTTTTAACATTTACTTGTACCTTACCTAGGTAAAAAAAATGAGTACCTTTTCAATCACTGGTCGTAACCGTCCGTCTGTCCGTTTGAATTCGTCGTAAACTACGATTTTTATAACCGTTGGACACACTCTACTATATATATACTTTATAGGGTCCGAGATACTTCCTTCTGGCTGTTACGTACTTTTGCGAAAAACTTAATACATATACTCTGTATACCTTCGATACAGAGAATAAAAAGTATCAACCTGATAAAAGTTAGTCTTTATTTACTATCCTTGAAGTATTATTTTTATACTTTCGAAAATATCATCTTGATACCAAGAGTATTAAAGAGAAAATGATACTCAATAGTTTCAAATTGATACCTTAATGGTGGCAATTTGATAATTCCTTTTTTTTTCATTTACGTTATAATTTACCTAAGATAGAAAAAGGAATTCGAAAATAAGTTCTTCAAAAAACAGAGATATCATTTTTAAATATTTTTTCGGATATCGAATATTTGCTTGTGAAATTTTTATATTGCTTCATTGTAAGAGTAAATATTCCTTTAGATCTTAAAATTGAGCTACAAGGGATATTATTATGATTTTGAGAGGTACATCTATTTATTTCAACAATTCCGTAGCTCAACTGGGGGAAGCGATTTTCTTCTACTTGGTTTCGACTTGTAAAAAATTTAATAATTACTCAATTCAACAACTCCACAGCTCAACTGGGGGTCGTGAATACCCTAATTATGTTCAGAACATATGCACATCTCTATTAAGCATTTGGATCGTGCTACTTAAGGTTTTTGGTATTTATTTACATTCATCCTGCGGTCACACTGCGTAATTTTCGTAAGTCCCGGCTTTTAATTTACCTACTATGGCGTAAAATCCAAGTTCTGCCCCAATATATGTGCATTCTACATCAGGTGTGGGCACCATCATCAAACAGAAGGGCAGCATTAATTGCGCAGCAGATTTTTGTGGCGTATTTTGTTGTTGGCAGTCGAGTATTTTACTGCGCATTGCTTTTAAGCTGAATAAAGGTTCGTGCTGCGCGGGAGAGGCGGGCTATGCGTTGCGCATAGCTGTACTACATAGTCTTATTCAGGTGGTGAAACAGTAAGTAGACGGCATATGTTTTTATACCTATAGGTACATGTACTATTCTTCGCTTGCAGACCCGTGAAGGAAACCTTACTTTGCAGCTAAAATGGACAGAGCTACATTAGATTTGATGTTAAATCTAGAGGGATCTCCACATGAATATATTTCTGACAATAACTCGGTAAGTAAGCAAAGGCTTCACCGATCTTTGGGAATTGAAATGCATGTATGTATATTTTAGTTAGCCGATGATTTGGAAGGAAACTGTAACCACCAACTACAACGGGCAAACAATTTAATAAAACCCAGAGACAGCCAATTCTCTTCTTTGAAAGATGATCTCATAGTAGCCTTGAAGAAGTCAACTGAATTGCAAAATACCATCGGTAATCAGTTATCCAAATTGCATGACGAGTTGCTGTTTAAAGCCAACAAAATCGAGAATCAAAATCTCATCATCAAAAACTTTAAAAAGCAAGTGTGTGCCCTTGAGGAGAAGCATGAAAATTTAATCAAAGAAGGATCGAAAATTAAAGCTGCTGAATCCAAGCTTGAGGAAAATGATCAACTATTAAAGTTAAAGGATAACCAGTTATCCATAATGAATGACGATTTGTTATCCAAAGCCAACAAAATCAAAAAACAGAATTTAATCATCGAGAACTTTAAAAAGGAAGTGTGTGCCCTTGAGAGGAAGTATAAAAATGTAATCAAAAGAGAATCGAAACATAATGAAGCTGAAGCCAAGCTTAAGGAAAATCATCAATTATTAAAGTTAAAGGATAAACAGCTATCCATAATGAATGACGATTTGATATCCAAAGCCAACAAAATCGAGAATCAGAATCTCATCATTAAGGACTTTAAAAAGCAAATGTGTGCCCTTGAGAGGAAGTATAAAAATTTAATCAAAGGAGAATCGAAACATAAAGCAGCTGAAGCCAAGCTTAAGGGAAATTATCAATTATTAAAGTTAAAGGATAACCAGTTATCCATATTGAATGACGATATCAAAAAACAGAATCTTATCATCGAGAACTTTAAAAAGCAAGTGTGTGCCCTTGAGGAGAAGCATGAAAATTTAATCAAAGAAGGATCGAAAATTAAAGCTGCTGAATCCAAGCTTAAGGAAAATGATCAATTATTAAAGTTAAAGGATAACCAGTTATCCATATTGAATGACGATATCAAAAAACAGAATCTTATCATCGAGAACTTTAAACTTATAAAGTTAAAAATTAATGACGTATAAAAAGCAGCTGACGAGCAAAGACGAAAACTTAAAGAGAAAAGAAAATGATCAATTATTAAAGTTAATGAATTACGAGGTATCTATAATGAATGACGATTTGATATCCAAAGCCAACAAAATCATAAAACAGAATTTAATCATCGAGAACTTTAAAAAGCAAGTGTGTGCCCTTAAAAAGAAGTATGAAAATTTAATAAAAGGAGAATCGAAAGATAAAGCAGCTGAAGCCAAGCTTAAGGAAAATGATCAATTATTAAAGTTAAAGGATAACCAGTTATCCATATTGAATGACGATATCAAAAAACAGAATCTTGTCATCGAGAACTTTAAAAAGCAAGTGCGTGCCCTTGAGAGGAAGTATGAAAATTTAATCAAAGGAGAATTGAAAGATAACCAGTTATCCATAATGAATCACGATTTGATATCCAAAGCCAACCAAATCAAAAAACAGAATGTTTTTTCGAAGAATTATGGAAATACAAATTGTGCCCGCAAGAAGAAGAATAATAATTTATCCAAGAGGCAATTGAAAGCAGATAATGCTCAATTATTAAAGTTTGCCCCAGAAAAGAGCTCGGAAGTTGTTAATATTATTATACCTGACGTAATGTCTTTTATAGCGCCTTTAGAAAATGGCATAGCAGGGCCAGGTTGGGTGGTTATGCACCGTCGCTTTGATGGAGAATTAGATTTTACTCTGAAGACGCGTAAAGCTTTTTATGAAGGTTTTGGCGATTTGTATGGAGAATTTTGGCTTGGTCTTCAGAAAGTGCATCAACTGACCACAACTCAGCGTTGTGAGCTTTATATTCAACTCGTTGACTTTGACGATAATATTCGATATGCTCGCTACGATCACTTTATTATTGGCAGCCAAGATGAGCAATTCAAATTAAAATCGTTGGGAGAATATTCAGGCAACGCTGGCGATGCGATGCGAGCACATGAGAACGGCGTTTTTATATGTTTTTTCGTTCATATTCCTTCAAATGGATTTAAATCTTGCTATTACTGGGAAGCTTCCGACCCCGGCTGGTGAGTATGACTTGTTCAACTGAAACTATTTAACCATTTGAGACATTATTTTTCAATTTCAGTAACTTAAACGGATATTACTATGAAACTAGACGAACTGATTCCACTGGCATTTGGTGGGGCAATTACTCTTTTGTTATAAAATCAGTTCAAATGATGATTAGACCAAAAGATTAAAATATTTTTTTAACATTAATTAAGACATATTAGAAAAAAACTCAAGAATTCTTGATTTATATTTTGAATTCGGGAAAATGTTCTGTAATAAATGAAATTAGTTTCTAAAAGGTTTTCGTTTAAAAATAATTGTTAATTTACTACAAATCTTAAGAAAGAATAAATTGATTTAAGTTGATTAACATAAAAAAAAAAAAAATTAAGACTCTATTGTCTTCGGAATAATATTAGCGGAAGCATATTACGAATAACTATTTTGCAAAGCTTTATTCGTTTTACATAAAACAAAGCTTTGCCCGAAAATTAGTACCAGATCTATGCCCTTGAGAAGCAAAGTTTAGTATTTAGTTCGCTTTATGTATATTTTTGTTAAGAAGATTATAGTTCAAAATATGATTATTGTTATTCGTTAAATACATGTATTCCCAAAATTCCTAAAAATATTTCAAAGTAAAAATAAGGAAAGATATCTTTGGCAATAAGGCAAAACAGCACAAGTGTGATTTTTTATTTTTCAGGAGATTAACTCTCTCTCTTCATTGAATTGAATTGAAAAAATAGGGGAAAGTCATCTTTGGCTCGGCCGAAGTTTTGTATACCATTGCAGCTTCCATTGAAGACAAAAAAGTTTTTCTAACTACGACTACTTTTTGGACCTTACTTTTCTATGGGATCTATACTATATAGATTTCTGATTTCGACCAAACTTAATGAAATCATGGAAAAGCATAATACACTGTTAATTACGAAATTTGAAGGCGATTCCATTTAAAACAAAAAAGTTTTTCTCACTAGAACTTTTTTTTCGACCGATCATTCATACTGCAGCTATATGCTATAGTCATCCGATTTCGATCAAACTTTGTAGAATTGTGTAAAAGTATATAAAATAAGTGTGTGCCAATGAAAAGGACGTTTTCATTAAAAACAAAAAAGTTTTCCTCACTCGAACTAGTTTTTCGACCGATCGTTCCAACGCGAGCTATATGCTATAGTCATCCGATTTCGTCCAAACTTTGTAGAAATGTGAAAAAGTATATAAAATAAGTGTATACCAATGATAAGGACGTTTTCATTAAAAACTAAAAAGATTTTCTCACTCAAACTAGTTTTCGACCGATCGTTCCTATGGGAGCTATATGCTATAGTCATCCGATTTCGACCAAATTTTGTAGAATTGTGTAAAAGTATATACCATAAAAGTATGCCAATGATAAGGACGTTTTCATTAAAAACAAAAAAGTTTTTCTCACTAGAACTAGTTTTTCGACCGATCGATCCTACGGCAGCTATATGCTATAGTCATCCAATTTCGACCAAACTTAGTGAAATCATGGGAAAGGATAGTAAACTAAGAAATACGTACTTTGGAGGCATTTCCATCAAAAACAAAGAAGTTTTTCTTACTAATACTAGTTTTTCGACCGATCGTTCCTATGACAGCTATATGCTATAGTCATTCGATCCGGCCGGATCCGACAAATGTGCAGCGTATATGTACCAAAAGACTTCGTGCAAAACGGACAGGGCTAAATCAACTCAGCTCGTCATGCTGATCAAGAATATATATACTTTACGTGGTCGGAGATGCTTCCTTCAATGCGTTACAAACATCCGGACAATTTTATGATACCCTCAGCAAGGGTATAAAAAGTTACTTGTACTTTAAATTCAGCATTTCGAAAGTTTCGGCAGATTCAATATACAATTTAACAATCGAAAGCCGACTACTATTAGGAAAAAATCGATGTTCGCAACCATAGATGAAAACATGGATAGTTTGGTATCTTAAAAGTAAAACTATCAGGCCTCTTCGGGTCTTCTTTTGGACTCAATTGGTCGAAATCTGATACGGTACATTTTCGTTCACATACTTCAACACTGTTATAACTCATAATAGATACATTTCGTGAAAATCGCGTTTAAAAATCTCAATGGAAAAATAGTTTTTTTTTAGTTTGGAGTCGATCTAGTAAAATATTTTATATTTGAAATAAACATTAAAGAAATTCGAAAATGTGATGTTTTTAGAAAAACCAGAAGGATCTTCGCATAATAACGTCTGCAGCACAACTGAGATATGTCGCTCTTGCTGGAACACGATTACAAACCTGTGAAATTATATACAGTAAGCATTCTTTATAAGCAACCTCTACATAAGCAACTTTCTATTGTTGCAACCTCTGTATTAGCAACTTTTTTGATTCCAAAATTTCATTGTTCCGTAAAATGGAGAAGTAAAGCAGAGGTTCAATTTCTTCAATTTTAGATGAACTCCAAAATGGGAAGCCATCAACAGAGATCTGCAGAAACTTCAACATCCATAAGTCCAGTTTGGTGAGGATAAAAAATAAGAAGAATTTTCAGCCAGTGATGGCTGGCTTAATAAATTCAAAAAACGTCACGGCATTAGAATATTGACGGTTTCCGGAGAAAAACTTTCCTGAAATGCTGGGAGTGCTGCTACATTTACAAGCGAATTCAAAAGGATTATTGCCGAAAATGGGTTTTTACCGGAACAGATCTACAATTGTGACGAAACCGGTCTGGTCCACAAGGGTTTGCACAAACTCCAGTATTCGAAAAAAAACAGCTGTTGGACAGAAAACCATGAAGGAAAGAGGGACGCATAAGCTTAATTTGATGATGATTGGAAAATCAAAAAATCCCCGGTGTTTTAAAAATGTAAATTTACCATTTACATTTATAGCAAACCTCTGCGCTTTTTTAAGGCGTGGTACAACGATTTGTCTATCCCTGAAGTTTCTCGTCACTTAGAATCTAAAGGCTTACCAGTAAAAGCAATTTTATTGGTCGATAATGCCACCTGCCATGGGATAGCAAACATTTTTTCCGATAATAAAAGCTTTAAGGTTATTTCTTTCCCGCCCAACAATACACCCTTATTGCAACCACTTGACTAAAATGTCATAAAATCCCTTAAGCAGCGGTACCGAAAGCACCTTCTGTCAACAATTGCGGCGTTATGTTTAAACGGTCATTACAGTATGGTCTCGGCTCTTAAAAATATCAATTTAAAAGACGTTACGTTTTTGACCAACATTTCCAAGATTTTCCTGAACCCAATGTGGTGGCTAATCTTTTGCCTAGGGTTTCTTGCTCGATTCCTGCTTTCTGGCGGCAATCAATTAGGAAATTTGGTGTATCCATAATAATTAAAAAAAAAGAAGAAAACGCATAATTTGCGGGCCGGGCTGTTTATTGAAATTAACAAAATATGAAACAGATTTCTATTAAATTATGTAAAGCTGTGCTTACATATGCGTATGTTTAAGGGAAATTACAAATGTTTTTCCGGATTATTATGCGGATTTAATATGGTTTATATATAAGTTTATAGAAGCTGCAAAAGAATGCATAATTAAGTGCAAGAGCTGAAATGGTAAACTGTTCGTTTCCCCACCACCTGACAAGGCTAAGGGCCACCAAAATGATCAGAAGTGGGCTGAAACCTTACTCTTCTGCTTCCACGCTTTAGAGGGGATTTAATTGGTTAAATTATTATACTTTTTTTTTAGATTTTTTTCTCCAGGTTTTTTTTTTATACGTTCAAGTGTTTGGGCCATTAGTCCTTTAAAGTTTTTTTTTTAATATTTTGTTCTTGGGATTTCGGACGTCGTCATCGTTGCCATTGAGTTTGAAAGTAAACGATTTGTAGATTGATTTTTTGTTTTGATTTTTTTCTGTCTGTTTTACGGTATTTGTTTTTGTCTGAAACACAACGAGCAAATTCCAAATCATGCTGCTGCTGCTGCTGCTATTGTTGCCTGAACGGGTTGGGTGTCTGCTTGTGTTCTTATGGTGGACCCACAACCCAAGCTGCAGCAGCGTTTTGCTGGTTTTGCTGAGAGAAATCTTTCTTCGTTAACTTTTTGTTGGAAACTCCATGTCGTCGTTGGTTGGTTTGCTTGCACCCATTTGCTTGCATGCAATTTTTGCATCTTGGTTGTGCATTTTGTTGCCTTTGCCTTTGTGTTACTATCGCCGCTGCCGTCCCAGAGAATCATTCATTTTTTGTTGGCCTTAAATTTGGCATAGAAACTTTGGATCTGGGCATAGCGCACGGGTATGGAGTCGAGTATGCCGGTATAACTGAAATTCTGCTGCTGACGATTCTTCTCGTGCAGATTGTCGCCGGATAGGTAGGTGACAACGTTCTTTTGTAGTTCACTGACATGGGGATCAGCGTGATTGGCCACTAGATGATTGCAGAATTGGGCTATCTGCAGGAAGACTGAAGCATCGCGATCTGCAAGTGTTGAAATATTATTTTCTGGCGTGTTTCCCCATTTGCTAAACACTTACCCATCTTGCGGGAAATCTTCAACAAGCTCAACGGTTGGCTCTCATTATCCCTCTGGGCACGCAAATGTCTGTTTCCATGCTTAAACTCCTGCTCCAACCAACGTATAACATGGCGTACGTTCTCACTACGCTTCTTCAGCTCATCCAGTTCATTGAGTACTGCAAATACATGGAACAAGGTCAGTGAAAATTTAATTTTGATACACTCGGACGCCTCTAACTCACCTGCATTTGGTATCAAGACAATGCACTTCTTGGTCTTGACCAACGACTTGACTATGCCGTTGTATTCAGTCAAGGCCTTGGAATCGACCACCACAAACGGTGACATTACCACATGGGCTGGACTGTCGCGTAACTCTTCCTCCAATGTCTCCACTTCATTCTGCAGCCAAAGTTTGCCCATTAGCTCACATTTTTTGGACAAGGCCTCGGAGCGTTCTTCATCAGCCCCGGAACTAGACTGGACATTAAGTTTCTCAATCACACTATTTGTGGTAGTGGAAGCCGAAGTACCGCCAGCCACTGAAGTGCCGGTGGCACTGGCTATGACAGCTGCAGCCTTTTCAGCATTTCGATTGCGTAGATAACCCTTACGGGGCATTTTGCGGCATTCCTCCACGGTATCTTTCTCCTCGTTGCTGGTATAGCTCTTGCGCACGATACCATTCTTGCGATCCGAGTAACGTCGGGTACGTCCCTCGTTCCTCTTGCGTGTGGTTTTCGGTGCCGTACGACGTTCGCGGCGTCGCGAGCTGCCACCCTTCTTCTCCTCGCGCTGTTTCTTCTTTTGATTCTCGGTGAAACGTCGAGTTTTCACACAGAAACGATAATTAAACTTCTTCTGCTTGCAAATGAAGAAACCAAAATCCACCATTTTGAAGATGCGTAAAATCGACTCCTCCTGCGGAGTGACACGCTCTCTGATGATAGTCTCCCAATCCAGAGTGATTTGTGTGTTTTGGAAGATGTCGAAATTTTTGAAGGCGAAATCCTCGCTCAATGGAACATTCGCACGCACATCGAAGAGCTCCACCAAAGCGTCACGCACATTGCTGGTGGTCAACAACTCACGCTCGAAGTACACCTTACGCGTGAAGACATCGATGTTGCAATAGTTCAACATTTTCATGATTTTGTGCACAAACTCTGGGTTGGAGTGATAGCAGCCGATGAGGATCTCTGGATTAATGCGCAACCAATCGAAAAGCATTTTCAAAGCTCGTATGGTTGGCTCATTGTGCAGACACTCGATGATAATGTTTGGATTGATTTTGGTGTATTTATTGCGATACACCAGCTTCTTGGGTGGCTCGGAGAAGCTAACGGGTGGATGTGGTGCTGGGACAGTCACATCTTTGACCGGCGGCTCTTTTTGTTCTTCGGCGCTTTTGAAATTCAATTGAAGTACTTCAAAGCTACGCAAGAGTTCCTCAGAGTCCACCTCTTGGGAGTTGGGTCTGCGTTCCAATTCTTCTGGATAGACAAGTTTCTCTTCTTCAATGACCACATCCTCACTGTCCGAGTAGATTCCACCGCCAGATGGTTTTCGTTCCTTTTTGTTGTAGGAAGCAGCTGGAAGGGGATGAAAGGAAAGAAAATGTTAAAAATGAGCAACTCACATAAGAAGGAAGTAATTCATTGAGCCTTGTTCTTAATTCTACAGGCAAAAATACCCCAAAATCGGTCTGAAATTACAGCATATTACCTGATTTAATACATCTGATAAATTGGAGTACGTAAACGTTCGTTTTTGAAAATTTCTTTTTTGGGAATTGATTATTATCTCTTGCAAGCCAAATAATGAAATCTTATCCAAATACCGAACCTTTTTTTTAAGGTGCGATTCCCGTAGCGGTTCTAAAGGGTGATTTTTTAAGAGCTTTAGGAAAGTTTAAAAAAAAAACACATAAAATTCAGAAAAATGCATGAAATCTTTATTTGAATCGATAGTACGGTCCATATAATTTAATGTTTGAAGATTATTTCATGCAAATGTTGACCGTGACTGCGCCTCAAATGGTCCATCCGCTTAGTCCAATTTTGGCATACTCTTTTCAACATTTCGGCCGGTATCTCACGAATAAATGCTTCAATGTTGTCTTCCAATGCGTCAATTGAAGCGGGCTTGTCTGTATAGACATGAGCTTTAACATAGCCCCACAAAAAATAGTCTAAAGGCGTTAAATCGCACGATCTAGGCGGCCAATTGACCGGTCCCGAATGTGAAATAAAATGTTCACCGAACTCGCCTCTCAATAAGTCCATTGTTGCGCGTGCTGTGTGGCATGTGGCACCGTCTTGTTGAAACCACATGTCATGAAGGTCAAGCTCTTGCATTTTGGGCAAAAAAAAGTTGGATATCATATCACGGTAGCGCTCACCATTCACAGTTACGTTACGATTCGCATCATCTTTGAAGAAGTACGGTCCAATGATGCCACCAGCCCATAAACCGCACCAAACTGTGACTTTTTCTGGATGCATTGGTAGCTCTTGCAATGCTTCTGGCTGATATTCACTCCAAAATCGACAATTCTGCTTATTTACGTACCCATTGAGCCAAAAATGAGCTTCGTCGCTGAACACAATTTTTCGGTAAAAAAAGTGGATCTTCGGCCAACTTTCCAAGAGCCCATTCACCAAAAATTCTACGTTGCGGTAGGTCGTTCGGCTTCAATTCTTGCACCAGCTGTATTTTGAAAGGCTTCACACCTAAATCCTTCCGTAACAGAGGCCCAATTGCTGCGAACGGCGACGAATCGATAATTGATGGTCATCATTAACACTAGCCGAAACAGCTGCGATATTTTCTTCAGTTCGCACTCTACGTAAGCGTGTTGGTGGTTTAATGTCCAACAATGTAAATTTGGTGCGAAATTTAGTCACAATAGCCCGAATAGCCGCTTCAGTGGGTCGATTAAACTGACCATAAAATGGAAGAATTCAATAATTTGCAAGCGTTGTTCGTTTGTAAGACGATTCATGGTTGAATTATAGACCAAACTGAAGATGTTTGACAGTGAAACAAAACACGAAACGTGCGTGAGCTGTTTAAACCAGTGTTGCCAAAAAGATAATAGCTAAAAAATCACCCTTTACAAATAAACGGTTAAGAAGGGAAGGTTAATCAAACGAAGTCTACTAGAGTACGTTATTAATCGTATAAGGATTCCAGTTTAAGCCACAAGGAGCAATCAAAAAGAATGGTTTTTGCACAGATTTAAAACTATCTTGCTTGGTCTTAACTGATTTGACGGCCCTAAACAAAATCCAACCCCAATAAAGCACTTATCTGGTTATCCTCTGGCATACTATATAACGAGTTGTGGAACAGATAAGAAGCTACGCAGCATCTTTTAAAGGGAAAACCCATTAGTTGAGGTCTTAGGCAGACTGACAAATGTTTCATTGCTTTCCATTTCGGATTCACCCAACATGACCTTTGACTTTAGGTATATTTATGACTCATCAAGCGACATCTGCAATTTCTTAAAGTAAGATTGAGAAAACTGTACACTCACCTGCTGTCTCATAAGATCCCTCCCTGCCGCCTTGTTTGCCGTGCTCGGCACCTTCGATATCGCTAAAGTCCGTATCAAAATTGGAACTCAAGTCGGTGTAGTCCTCCTCATCGCTATAGAAATCCGTATCCATGTCACTCTCACTGTCATAGCAAGAACTGTCATCGGATTGCGCCATCTTGCGACGACGACGACGCAAACGCATGCCGCCACGGCGCTTGCTCTTACACGAAAGTGGTGTCTTCAGATCGCTCTCCTTGGCCTCATCACTGGAACGTGTTGAGATGGGTTCGCCCAATTTGTCGCCATCTGCCGCCTCCTGGGTCTTGTTGTCCTCCATCGAGTGTTGACTATCACGCGAATCGGAACTAAAGTCCTTTAGTGAATGTGGTCGATTCAGCAGCTTTTTGTCCTTGCGCTCACTTTCGCCCACTAAAGTCAACCAGTTTTTGTATTCGTTGCGAGATTTACGCACCACCGTATCAAACTCCTGAAAGCGTTGATCGTATTCAGCCTGGAATTGTTCATTGTCCGCGGAGCGAGCGAGAATTGTTTGCTCCAGACTGACGATGCAGGCGTCCATCAAGTCCGAACAGGCGGCCACCAGGAAGGCATGCAGCGAGTACACCTTGGGCGAGTTGATCATTTTCAATTTGGACAGGCAGAAGAACAAAATCGAAATGATTTTGAATATGCTCGACTCGGAAATGCGCAAGTGCTGAGAGCACAGAATCTTGCGCAAGTCAATCAAAACGCAATGACAGAGCGAATTGAAATCGGGCACTTCCTTGTCAAAGAAGAAGATGTCCACGATCAGGTAGAAGCGAGCAAAGAAATCTTCAATATTGAAATCCATTTTGGCAGGATCCATTTGCTCCAGATATTCGGTGTGTTTGGCAAACAGTTTGTTGAGATTGTTCTCGCTTAGCTCGAAGGGTATGATGCACACCAGAGAGTACAGGTAATGATAAATGGAGTCCAAGTCGTAGTTCTGACCATAGTACAGAGTACCCAATTGATTTTGTGCCATGCCAATGGCGGGATTGAGCTTAAAGGCCTCCAGATAGTATTTGGCCACCTGGTCCTTGCTGATAATCAGTTTGCTTTCCAAGCGAAAGTCCAGGAAATAGCGATGAAGATCTCCCAAACTGAGCAGAGACGAATGTATGGTGTCCAAGGCAAAGGAGACGGCCTCCAAACTCTTATCAACAGCCGCCTGGTTGTAGCAGGCATTCGCATCTCCTCCGCCGCCGCCACCTGCCCCGTCTGTGATTAAATCTGTTATATAGCCCTCGCTGATGATGGAGAAATCAATGAGATATTTTAAATCCAAGTCATAGATCTCCTCCATCTTCGAGGACAAACGCTTGTAGTTGAAAATGCCGGCACATAGGAATTTCTCCAATTTTTGCATATTCTCCTGCGAGGAGACTCCATCCAATCCCTGTTTGTGCCAGTTCTTCTTGACATAGGCGATAAACTCATAGTAGCCACGTCGCCACATGACCTCGCGCACTTTCTTGCCCACCGATTGATAATCTTTGAAAATGATTTGCTTACACAGCTGGACGAGTATGGTACGCTTCTCCTCTATGTCATAGTCGAAGAGTTGTTGTATGGACTGGACATTCCTCTTGGTTTCATCCAGTTGCTTGGAGGCAGTGTACAAAGCTCTGGAATATGAAGTGAATGTAGCATAGAAAAAGTGTGTGAGTGGAAGATTTTTCCCCGATTTTACCTGTAAAGATCCTTGACCTCCTGACTGAGTAAGGCATTGCCATTACCGCATTGTCCATTATTGTTAAGATTCGCCTCCAGGCAGCGACCGCCTTTGGTGCCCGCCTCTAGGGCACACTCGCTGGAAGCATTAGAGCCTCCCGAGCTCAGAGCTGTCTCCATAATGGCGCCACTTCTGAAAAATGTACAAATTTGTGGATTTAGTTTAGAATTTTCCAGCTGTTTCTGAGAATTTCTCTCCTCGACGTTTTCGTGGAAGCCTGAAATTCGCAGCTTGCTTTTGTTGTTTTCTTCTTTATTACTTTGTTATTATCATGACGCACAATATTATTGTTATTGTTGTTTTGTGTGTGTATGTGTGTGCGCGAGTGTGTGTGTTTGTTCGTTTCTATTGAATAATCAATTAAATGCTGTTGCTCTGCTTGCTGCGTTCAGTAGCTGCTGCTGCTGTCTCTATGCTGCTGCGACTGCTCTGGCATTTTCCATATTGCGAAATTCAGTTTTGCACAGTTATCTTTTTATTTTAGGGTACAGTAAGACGCTTGGTTTGCTATTCACTACCTACTGAGCATTTACCTTACCTTTTATTAGTTTTTTTTAGAATGATGCCTTTGTCTTTATGCTTTTGCTTTTTGGGATTAGTATTAGTAGAGAATTCTAGAGTGACCAAGTTACAAAAATCGGACCACTAATCGGTGTGACCGTACGCCGCTTCCTTTTAAATACCAAATGATATCGATACATCAGGGATGGCAAACTTTTCCTGACCGTTATCCCAGCAAGAAATCGACCAATACCACTAATCTTTTTTGAATTCACAAATACAAGCACACATGTGATTCAGTATAGTTTGCGTATGCCTAACATGAAGCCTACCTTACCTTACCTTTGTCTTTACACTTTTTCTTTTTGGGATTAGTCGTACCTCAATTTGTTAGTGCGACCACATGCGCTATCAAGAGAGTTTTAAAGTGACCAAGTTACAACAATCGAACCACTAGTCGGTGTGACCGTACGTCGCTTCCATTAAAATACCAAATTATATCGATACATCAGGGATGGCCAACTTTTCCTGACCATTATTTGTCAATATAAATTCAAATTCGAATATAAAAATTCAATCAATGAAATTATTAAATTAATTGTACTGCATGCCTTCAGGTGCCATTTTTTTAAGGTTTGCAAGAAAATAAATTACATAAAAACCAGGAATTAGTCCCGAAACTAATATCGGTTCCGGAACCGGTACTGGTACGACCCGAAATTAATGTTTCGTATTAGGGGGTTGACACGTGAAATGGTTTCAAAATATTGAAAATTTTTTTTCTTATATCGCATCTATAACTAATGTACAATATGTGGTTAAAAGGATTTTTCGATATTCAATGTCGTTAGAAAGTTATAGCGCTGAGAAGGAATGCGACTGAACACCCGGCAAAGCATACTTAAACTTTTAAGCGCGTTTTTCTCGAAACCACTTTTTTCAAATGTCGGCATAATATCTCAACAACGACTTGACTGATCGCCTTGAAATTTTAGGGTACGTTCAGCACATGTGGGGCTACGAGATGAAATAGGATAATTAAAAATGTTACGCCGATTTTTTATGCCACAAAACAGACCAAAAAAGGGTTTTTTTAGAAAAAAAATTCAAAGACTCGTAAAATTTTAATTTTTGAATATTTTACACGGTCTCACAGATTAAAATGCATTTTTTCTTTATTAAATCGGATCACCCTGTACATTTTTTAACAAGACTTACTTCGCCGCGCTGTATCACGGAAAGTTTTCATTATTCTTAACTTCAAAAAATTTCTAAATGTATTTAAACAGTTACAAAATATTTGGTAAAAAATTCGAAGTTCTAAGTTTTAATCGCGCATCAAAAAAATTCCCAAAAAACAGGAAAAAAACGGTCGTCACACGGGTCAACCCTCTTGAAGTTTCTATTTCGGTTTTCAATTTATTTCGGTTTTCGGTTCCGGTCCACGTCCAGAAAATTTGTCATGCGCTGGTTTCACTGGCTCAGTCTTAATATGTTTTGTGTTCTTTTGGTACAGAGTATTATAAACATGCGCTATCAGATCCATCCGGGGACACAATCTCCATCATATAGCTAAATATCTCCGTTGGAAAAGTTCCAGTCCATGAAAATACTGGATGCATCAAGCCTACCAATTAGTTTTCATTAAATTGCAGAAAAATGCCTTTTGACGATTTAACTTCAAGATACAGCTGTAGTTGCTAGGCGACTTTGGATCATACAAATCGGTCGACACAGTTTGCGATGCCAATGAAAACTATATAAATTATCCAACAGCGTTTTTGAACTCACTGGACTTGCCAGGCATGTAACCACTCCTTCTATGACTGAAAGTTGGTTATTTTACCATGAAGTTTGATCACACCACGGCTGTAGGTTTGGTAATTTAAAAATTTAGATTTGGGCACACCATGTTTTTATACGTGGCATATTCTCGAGTGGGAAAACAATAGAGCTTATTTGACGGTCAATTGATCAATTGCTCTTCGAAATTGATATTGTTTATATACTCTGTACCAAAGGTACACAGAGTATATTAAGTTTGTGCAAAATATTGTAATAGGCAGAAGGAACCATCCTACAAAGTATACAAATTCTTGATCAGCAGCAATAGCCGAGTCGATATAGCCATGTCCGTCTGTCTGCCTGTCCGTACGAATAAACATATCTCAGAGATGGTTAGAGCTAGAGGTTTGACGAGTATGGAAAAAAAACTTCTAATACTTGCAGGCAGATCAAGATTCCCAAACACTTACAATACATTCCTTTTTTTTATGTAACAACCAAAATATTCATTACAAATAATTTATATGACAGAACAACTTTTGCCGGGTCAGCTAGCTTTCCATTAAAAATCAACCAAATAAGATTTAAGATTAGGATTTATTTACTATTTTATGATTCAACTGATTCACTGCCCAGATGTTCATCCCCAAAACTATTCAACTATTAACTAGCAACAGTGATGGAAATACTATATACGTGGTCCATAAAATTTGACATAAATAATCTATTTCTCTCATTCTAAACTAAGATTCTACCTCAAGCTTAAGTTCAGAATTGCTCTCACATAAGTTCAGGGGGCTTTTTCGCTGTTGTCAGTGATTAAAAATTTGAGATTTAAGCGAACAAAGCAGCAAATTTGTGTGACGTTATGGGGTACTTCCAAATTACAACAATTTATTGTTTGATTAAAAATATCGCTCAAATTTCATTCCAGTTTAATTGAGAAGAAAGTTGTATACTCTTTCCTAAGCCGATTAACCAGGATACATATAATCCATTCAGAGGTTTGGGTTTCTTTCTCTGTGGACAATTGAAACAAGAGAATCGCATTAGGCGCACCTCAATCAATCAGGGCTATCGCTTGATTTTTTTTACCATACAAATTATCACTTTCTGGATTTTAAAGTTCTCTTTCTTTTCTTGAGCCTTCTTTGGCGATATTTGCTTATGAATCCATCCATTGAGAAATGTGTCAGGCATATTTAATGAGCGTTATTGACGGCTTAGCAGTGTGTCTGCTGCCCTCTACCTGAACTATCTGCGGCTTGGTTGAGCGGCAATAAATAAACGCTCACATTTATCTGACGGTTCTCTCTGAAGCCGACGCACCGATAGCGTTTGGTCACGTCGCGATCGGCGGGTCTCGCTCGCTGTTGTTCTTGGCTATAAAACTCACGCGTTGGCATTCAAAAGTTTTCAGTTTCATTTCGCTGGCGAGCCGGTCAAGATCGTTGTGGTTCGCTGGATTGTCTATATACATACACGTATATATTTTAATATTTATAAATTGAATCGAACTGTGAGTAGAGCTTGGTTATTGGTCATTAGTCTCGCCAGAAAAGTGAATTAATTGAGTTAGTTTACAACAAATTTGTTAATTGTTTATTGTTCTTGATCCAATTATGAGTGCAATTTATGATTGTTAATCAATTAAAATGTTGCTTAACGGGCATAACCTGATAAGTTTGGGAATATTTTGACACAACAATATTCTAATATCACTTTCTGTACCCTTGTTAAAATTTGAGAATACTTACCCTTAAATATCAGCTTATAAAACGGTGGGACAATCCAATCTGCAATCTTATCTTGTTTATATGAACAAACTATGAACGGATTACCCATAGTCATTGTCGTATCGCATATTGCCCATCATTTTTTCAAGAAATTATCGGTAGCTGAGGCCTCTTATCTGAAGATTATTTATGATGTTGATAGAGTTTGTGTTGAACTATTTTTATGGAACATTATTTTAGATCTCTAGACTTGATTACTTAAGGACTGGTGGATAATGGAGGCATGTTGCTAGTCTCTGTAATTAATGATACAACTGTGAAATTTCTTTCTTGTCCTTGAAATGATGTCCAAATGTTTATGCAAAATAGTGTTAATAGATTCTGTTGATAAGTAAGTGCTGTCTGATATATTCTTGATCGGCTTTAATAGCCGAGCTAAGTCTCGGCTGGAAATTGCTGGGAAATAATTTTTTTTTTGATTATTTTAAACTGTCGTTGCCAGAGCGAATGATGCCATGGGTTTGTTTTTCTGCATTTTGCATCACTATTCGAAGTGTTTCGGTCTGAACTCAAATATAGACTTATAAGAAGGCGGCAAGCCTAAAAATTTTATCCAAGTCTCCGGTATAAAGGTTCGAACCAGTATTTACATGATGTTGAGGAACTGGAGTTTCAAGGTTTTAAGGTGGAGGTATGTATTTGATTAAAACCTTGGCTCGTCTCCACGTTCTTTTTACAATTTAAGTAAAAAGTCAATTAATTTGTAAAATACACTAAGGGCCGAGTTCAAATCTTCTACTCAGGCCCGGAAGGAGTAGTGGGTTGAGTGGGTAGCTTGGCTCACTCGAGAAATCCCGAGTAGGAAAATTACCCACTCGAAATTATCAAAAAACATATATCCTCAACTTAGTCGATTTATAAATTTTGCATTTCACGCGGGAAACAAGCGCGCTCAGAGCATGCGTTCTTGAAGGCTTGCTCGAAAGACTTTCAGAGATATGGATCCAGATGGCTCCACCATAAAAATCAAAATGAATTACTCGATCTGAAGGCGACTACAATCTAGTCAAAAATCACGATTCTACTAGATGAAACCTGGAGTGTCACATAGGTCGTTTGCTTGACGTTTTCCGAAGATTTAGTTGTAAATGAGAATTTCATCGGATTCTTTTCAACGCCGAACTCTTAAGCAGAAACTTTATTCGATCATGTTGACAACATTTTCGTCGTGAACTCGTTGTTTCTCTCAAAATTAAGAGGCCAGTGCTATGTTGGAGCATCAAATGCTTCTGGAAAAATCTCAGGATTACAAGTGCTTTGTTTGCGCACTGTAATGCCCATAACCTGAATCTTGTTAACCAAGATTCAATTGAAAAGGTATTACCAGTCAGAAAATTCATTGAAACAATCAAGGATTGATCAACTTTGTCCAAGATTCGCCAAACGATCAAAAATTTCGTCAAATATTGTATCAAATGGCGACGCGAATACGGCGAATTACCCTGAATTTCTGAAATTACTTGATGATTGATCGGTGGACAACCAAATCGATAGTCCGATCTCCGCTTAAACTTCGGGGTTTTACGATTACACGAAGTACTTTGTGTGCAAGTTCTATTTAAAAATGATGATTGAAATTATCGATCGCATTGAAATATTGAACAAAAAACTGCAGAAGTCGATCCATTGTGTCATTGAATCGCATGAAAAAGTGAAAGCAGTTGCTGGAACTGTGATAAATGCATCTCGTGATTCCAAATTTGAAGAAATTTGGAAAAATAGTGTTAAAGTCCAGTCAAGTTAGAATTTTGATATGTGTTAGGGGACTGTCTAAAAGGCTTAAGTTCAAGTTTGTGTCAATTTCCGTTATTAAGAACGGCCGACATACTGGAACACGCGAAGTGGTCTGTATCTCTGAAACTATTATTCGCGATGTATCGAAGGAATTATTTTGGAATTTTTTGAGCACAGGTTTCTATACTTGACAATTAAAAAAAATTACTTTTCAAGGTGCTAAGACTAATAAATTCTTTAAAAAGGACAGAATCTCAGAATGAACTTACAATCTCCCATTTTTTTTGAGTTCCAGCCGATCCCGAATCTAAGTACAACGAAAGCTGAAAGGCAAAATAATGCTGATCTCAGTACTGAGAATTATGTACCGAAATGTAATAATTTCGTCCATATCAGCAATATTTGTGTATTTTTGGCTCATTATAATTGAATAAAAATATTTTTCCAAGTCATAGTAGTCAATTTCTTCGAAAGAATATAAAGACTGAAGACACGCTGAATGTTTTCATTGGACTATCACTACTGTGGATAGCACGCATCACGGGGCTCAGTAAGGGAAAGTTGGTCCCTTACTTGCTCTTCGTCAGGAATCTAATGAAGGCAATGCGATTTTTCATGACGTTCGCTTTTTAGGCATAAATTGAAGTACTAAGTCTCACGAGTAGTGAAACTCTACAGAAATCACTTATGAACTAAAGGAATTTCTAATGATTATGCATTAAGTTATATAATTATCACTCCGAAATTCACTTGTGAGACTTTTTACTCATGGGAAGTTCTATAGCAAAGGTTTCAAAACAATTTAATATGCACTTCGCACTTCGTTTTAAAAATAAAAAATACGCTAGAAAAGCTAAACAAAATTTTAAAGTTGCTAGATTTATAGCTAATAGTTATAGCATTTCCAAAAGTTTCCACTTTTAAAAGTGCTAGATATAGCAACTAAATAGCTAAAATGGCAGCACTGACATTACCTTTTTTTTTAGTTCTCACAAATTTTCTGTGGGGGCAATAGGTTTCAAGTTATGTATGATCAAAACCGACTGACCGATGACTAGATCGGAACCGACCGAATCGGATGACTATATCTCATAGCTCCCATAGGAACGATCAGTCGGAAAACTAGTTTTAGAGGGAAATACTTTATGGTTTTCAATGGAAATGTCTCCAAACTTTGTATGTATTGGTTTTCTATGCCTTCTTATAATTATACTAAGTTTGATGAAAATCGGACAACAAGAGCTCCCATACAAAAGATTGGTCTGGAAAATGTCCTTAGTAAAGGAACTTTTGTGTTTTTAATGGTAGTGTCTTTAAATTTGTCATTTATTTATTTTATTTGCTTCCGCCTAATTCTACAAAGCTGTAGCATATTGCTTCCATTGGACCGATCGGTTAGAAAATGGGTCAAAGTAAAATACTTTTTTTCAATGTTACCGTTCTTTAACTTAGTCAATTTGTTCGAAATCGGTATATCAAAGCGAGAACATACAATACAAGCGCTCGTTGCTCTGGCTGTGTGGCATCACCAAGTCGTTCCATGAGGCGATAGCTGCAGCCACTTATCGATATGAGTGGTAAGCTATCGATACAACACGGTGCCATCACGAGCCGCCCAATCACTACGAAGCAAAATTTCATCATCGACAATTTGCATTCATTCATTTAGCGTGTAATATTATTTGGATTAAATAAAAGTTAGTTACTTAAGATAACTAAAGCTGTGTGCGCAGTGGCGCCATCCTATTGAAACCAATAGTTGTCTATAACAGGGGTGGGCAGCAGAATTTGGCGCGAGGGTTCTGCTGCTACAACATTTTTTTTCGTCGTTTGCTTTGACTATCAGCGCGCTGTTGTAAATTACAGTCGAGCCGAAACTAGCAACGGTAAACGAATTGCGTTGTGTGTTGAGTGAAATACCGGTGCAGGCTGCAAGAGACAGGCTAACCAGGCGATGCTTAACAAGGTAGCCGCACTTGCTCTCTCACCGCCTCTTTTATAAATGTCGAAATGAGCGAGAGCGAGAGAGCGCTAACGTCAAACAAAATTAAGAGGAAGAACACAAAAACCCTGCAGAGAAAGTGTCCAGTTTAATACCAGAAGTATACCAGTGTCATGAGTAAAATTCGTTCGGTACAAATACTCGCGATTACTCCTAGCTTCGGCCGCTAATCACCAAGAGTACACAATCGTCACAAGCACACAAAAACAACAATTTGTGAGCGCAAAAGAGATAGCATGATGGCCTATTTTTTGCATTTGTATTTTGCATACGCTTTCTCATTCCTTCTTGTGGCATGTTGTTGTTTGAACTTTTCAAAAGAACAAAACAAGTGCATAAGAGGCTTGTCGAAGCTCGCCGTCAGCCAACAGAGTACGTACGAGTAAATTCCGTTACGCGTACGAGTAAACAAGAGTAGAGTGTGGAAAAGGCTTATTTTGACTCGTGTTATGAAAAGCTTGTTCATATTATTACTCGTACGAAGCAAACGGCTTACTCGTCCTGACTCATTTCGAGTGTGTCAAACCAAGGCCACGAGTCCAACCAAGCCAAGTAAACGCACGAGTGTGATCGAACATCAAAAGTCACAGAGTACACAAGTCGGCATTTTGACACAAAAAATTAAGTAAATAAACCATTACAAAAAATCCTAAAACTTCGAAATTTTTATCGAATACTGGTTTAATATTAAGCTTTTAATAAAACATAAATAGCCCACAATCAGATGCTTGGGTTAGAAAATATTAATCGAATTGTCCAAATGGACGGTAGCGGTTCAGCCCCGGATAAAAATGCATACCTTTGGACATAACTATTTAGTAATCAGGATTATTTATCGATCCCCTAAAGGATCGGTTAAGATCGGATGGACGATAGTCAAGTTATGAGCAAAATAAACTTCGCTCCTACTGCAACATCAAAATTCGTACTGAGCATACACTTTCGTTGGTATATTATAGTCGGTCTTGACCGACTTTCTTTCTTGATAAATGAATACCGTTACCGTTATCTTTGGTTTAAGGTTTGGTTAACAGTGAAAAATGTTTCGGAATTCCGAGTTTGAACTGGTTCGGCTCAGTCCAGACTAAAACGTATGAATTTCTTAATTTCTTATATCTCAAAAAAATGAAGTATATTTGTACATTCTCTTAAAGTGTCGCCCACTTTCATAGCCCCTCCAAAAAAATGCTATACCCTGATGGTTTCAGTTCACTTTTTTCGTTTGAGTGTAGTTTCATGTTAAAAACACAATCCCGCCTGTTGGAACCGACTAGGTTTTCTTAGATGCAGATTCTTCCGTAAAAGTACTTTCTGCCACGTCTTTTTTTTACCCTATCATTCCAAAGAGCTTTGAGTTTTTAAGTGATTTAAAGCGTTTAGAACTTAATGTCAGTTGATTTATATTTGCAACATTATGGATACAATTTCTAAGAATATAGTTGTATATTTACCTGACGTGTTACGAAAATCACCTTTTTCCTATAGATAAGAGGAAGAACCAAACTAATTATATGGCCTGTTAATAAGTTATTTGTCTCAAAAGAACTTCCCTTAACCATAAAGCGTAATTTGTTGCAGTTATACGTGTTTAGTTAGATGTGTGATTAACTTATCAATAGTGAAATCTTATCGGCTATGATTGCTTTAAGCACACCCAACTGAAGGGTACTTCAAACCACTTTCTTCTAAAATAATTGCGCTAGTTGAAATTACAGACCAAAAATTTATATAAACTGTGAGAATGATGCGAATATAGAATTGTGACCCCAGAGTCAATTACCGCTACAAAATAAAACAAAACAAAGTTTTCCCCCAGACGTTTCGACGTCATCTTTTTAATTCTAATCTAAATTCAAAAGTATAGAAAAAAATAATTAAAAATGTTTGTATTTTCCATATTTTAGCTGACAAGAGACTGCTGGGTGCAACATGAAGCTGTTCCTGCTTACGGTCCTAGTTGCTACCTGGGCGGTAAGTCGGTTATCCAAACTCCCAATAGTTCACAAAAAAACATGCATTTTAATTCCCAGCTAACGGAAGCTTTGGTCAAGGAGGAGATTCAAGCCAAAGAGTATTTAGAGAATCTTAACAAAGAGTTGGCGAAACGTACAAACATCGAGACTGAAGCTGCCTGGGCCTATGCCTCCAACATCAATGATGAAAACGAAAAGAAGAAGAACGAAATATCCGCCGAGTTGGCCAAGTTTTTGAAGGAAGTGTCAATGGATATACAGAAATTTTCATGGCGTAGCTATCAGTCGGAGGACTTGAAGCGACAGTTTAAGGCTTTGTCCAAATTGGGTTATGCTGCGTTATCCGAGGCAGATTATGCTGAGTTCCTGGAAACTCTCTCCTCGATGGAGTCCAATTTTGCGAAGGTTAAGGTGTGCGATTATAAGGATAAAACCAAATGTGATTTGGCTTTGGAACCAGAGATCGAGGAGGTAATCACCAAGAGTCGTGATCATGAGGAATTGAAGTATTATTGGCGTGAGTTCTATGATAAAGCGGGTACAGCAGTGCGCCCGCAGTTCGAGAAGTATGTGGAACTCAATACCAAGGCCGCCAAGCTGAATAGTAAGTTTATAGTTCAGACAAAAGAAAGCTATAGATCCTAACACTGTTCCTACATTTGCAGACTTTACTTCCGGCGCGGAAGTCTGGCTGGATGAGTATGAAGACTCGACCTTTGAACAACAATTGGAGGATATATTTGCCGAAATACGTCCGCTCTATGAACAGGTTCATGGCTATGTGCGTTATCGCTTGAGAAAACATTATGGTGATGATGTGGTCTCCGAAAAGGGACCCTTACCCATGCATCTGCTGGGTAATATGTGGGCTCAACAATGGTCGGAAATAGCAGATCTGGTATCGCCCTTCCCCGGCAAGCCTTTGGTAGATGTTAGTGACGAGATGGTGAAGCAGGGTTACACTCCCCTCAAGATGTTCCAAATGGGTGATGATTTCTTTACTTCCATGAACCTGACCAAGCTGCCACAGTGAGTCTGAGGGGAAAACTCTTTCAAAAGTGGTTCTTACATTATTTCTTACATCCTTTCCAGGGATTTCTGGGACAAGTCCATTATTGAAAAGCCTACTGATGGTCGCGATTTGATTTGTCATGCCAGTGCCTGGGACTTTTATCTCCAGAATGATGTGCGCATTAAGCAATGTACCACAGTTACCCAGAGTCAGCTCTTCACTGTCCACCATGAGCTGGGACACATTCAGTATTTCCTACAGTATCAACATTTGCCTTTCGTCTATCGTACGGGCGCTAATCCTGGCTTCCATGAGGCTGTCGGCGATGTCCTTTCTCTATCTGTTTCCACACCCAAACATCTGGAAAAGATTGGCTTGCTCTCGAACTATGTAAGCGATGATGAGGCGCGCATTAATCAGCTCTTCCTGACGGCTTTGGATAAGATTGTATTCTTACCCTTCGCCTTTACCATGGATAAGTATCGCTGGTCTCTGTTCCGTGGTGAGGTGGAGAAGGAGAATTGGAATTGTGCTTTCTGGAAGTTGAGGGAAGAGTACTCGGGCATTGAACCGCCTGTAGTGCGTACAGAAAAGGATTTTGATGCACCGGCCAAATATCATGTGTCCGCAGATGTGGAGTACCTGAGGTGGGTGAAGAACGACAGACACTAACTGAGAATGGATAATGAGAAAAGGGGGCTTATTTTATTTGTAGATATCTGGTTTCCTTCATCATACAGTTCCAGTTTTATAAGTCTGCTTGCATCAAGGCTGGTCAATATGATCCCTCCAATAAGGAATTGCCTTTGGATAATTGTGATATCTATGGTAGTGCTGCTGCAGGTGAAGCCTTCCGGTAAGTACTTTACAGAAACTAGGCTAGCTTAAAAGCAGTTGCTGCTAGTTAAGGTGGATCCAATGAATCCTTAAGAAAACCCTTATTTTTGACCTCCACTAAACTACTTAAATCCACATAAGGCCATGTTAGTCCACAATTACACCATAAAAGTATAGCATCCAATGGAAGGACTCTTTAAAGAAGCCATTTTCCCACCATATCCAGATATTTTGTAAGGTCGAAAGTCGGAAACTATTCAGTTTTCCCGAAACCTGGAATTCTAGCTACAAAGTTGATTAAGACGAAGAAAAATTTTAAGCCAAATATCAATCACAAATTTTTGGAAACCGACATCAGCACTGAATGCAAAATATTCTGAGGTGTTGCGAAAATCTCTAAAGAGTTTTGTTGTTAAAGAACTTCGAGAGATCTCATTTTCTAATTTGAAAGAAGGTTTGTGTCTAAGGCAGCGATGGTCAAGCCTGAACCGCTGGCGCCGAAAGAATTTTCTTTTTTACACCGAGGCTTGTGCTAAGAGAGCAAACAGATCTTCAGTCGCTGACCAGCCATTAATGAAGTCGGTCTCAGAGCAGTAGGTCTTAATTTTTGGCCCTGGTCTAAGGTAATATTCTATTTCATCAAACAGGGTTGCATTTCTCGTACATTTTTTAGTATACTTAATAACTAATTTAAACTAATTTCTGCCAAGTTGGTAATACTGGCACAAGCCAAGAGATTGAGAGAAGCTCGGCTTTGGCCCTTTGGGGCTGTGTCAAGCGATTAAAAAAAAAATACTGGTTCTAGTGAAATTTGACAACCGAACCACTGATTTGTATGGCATTCGGTTTTCCAAACACCAATGGAAAAACCTGAGCATATTGAACGAACTGTTCTTTTCCTTTTTAGTACGTACAATGTTCTTAGATCAAGAAAACTCTTTTGAGTACCCTAAAACTTGATTTGTACCGATATTTTTCCGTTTTCAAGAACATTTAATAGCCATTGGGGAAAAAGTTTGATTAATTTTGGAACACAAAAAAAAAAAGAAGATTCACTCCAAAAAATGGAAATTTCAAACTTGGATCAAGTATGTTTAATATCAGAAGTTCGATTTGAATGAAAATTTTTGATCCAAGAGCGGAATTATTGATCCATGTATGCATTTTTGGCCCCTTTTTTCTGATCCAAGAGCTTCAATACTTGACCCAAAAACGAGACATTCTCAAATCAAGTTGAAAAATTCTTGAATCAAGTGCTAGTCGATACAAAAATCCAAGATTGCTCGTTTTTGAATCAAGAGCTCCACAGATTCAAAACTAAGAGCGCTCATACTCTAATCAAACAACAATTTAAAATCAGTCCTCTTTCCTTAAAATTTATTTCATTGAAAATTAATTGTTAAACTTTGTAGCAAGTTTTAGCCGGCTCGAGGAACACACAACACCACAAAGCAGCAGCAGTCTTTGCCTGTCAATAGACAGCAGTCTTTCCATGCCAGCAGTGCCATAACTGCTTGGGAATTCCAAGGCAAAATGAGTGCAAAAATCGATGACGCTCTCCGCTTGGTAGATTCCCCACACACCCCTTCCCCATAAAAAACGAAACTGTGAGAGCAGACTCAACGCTATTCATTCAAATGTGCTTGCTCTCCTCTCTTTCTTATACTCAATCCCCTGTCCTAAACACACCAAACTGAGCACGAATTTAGTTCGATTTCAAGAGCGAAATTCTTGAAAATTCAAGAACGAATAGATTTTTTTTTCGAAGCGCGTTCGTAATGAAATTTTTTGTTCTACTTTTTATACTCTGTACCAAAGGTACACAGGGTATATTAAGTTTGTGCAAAAGTATGTAACAGACAGAAGGAAGCATCTCCGACCCTATAAAGTATATATATTTTTGATCAGCATCAACAGCCGAGTCGATATAGCCCTGTCCGTCTGTCCGTCCGTTTCCGTCTATCTGTCCGTATGAACAAACAGATCTCAGAGATGGTA
This sequence comes from Lordiphosa collinella, assembly GCA_018904265.1. Lineage (NCBI taxonomy): Eukaryota > Metazoa > Arthropoda > Insecta > Diptera > Drosophilidae > Lordiphosa > Lordiphosa collinella. The sequence continues at coordinate 349,444 of JAEIFV010000156.1, read as the reverse complement.
AGAGATAGAGGTTTGACATGTATGGGACATATGTTTCTTATACCTGCAGACAGATCAAGTTTATTTTCAATTTTGGCCACGCCCCCTCCCGCCTCCGCAATTTCCGAAAAAAACGTCATATCTTTCACTGTTTTATAGATAGAAGGTTCGTATTTAGTAATCGGGATTCTTTATCGATCCGCCAAAGTAATTGTAAAGATCGGATTAACGATGTTCGAGTTATAAGATAATCAAACAATTATCGCAACGGTGATGGGCAGCACTTCACAGGTACATAGTATATTATAGTCGGGCTTGATCGACTTTCTTTCTTGTTTCCCAGTGTACATTATGAAGATCAAATAGACACACTTAAAACGATTGTACTCAAAACTTTTCACATACAACCATGCACCCATTTTCACTTTTGCAAAAGTTTTGCTATCTTATTCAATAACCAGTTCGAAATCGGTTTCAATTTGATATTCCATTGGTTTATCCTAGACTAGATCTAGAGTCCGGGTGTGGTTCAGCGGCTAGTGTGTGCGCCCGTTGTGCAAGAGGTCTCGCCTCGGGACATCTAGTGAAAAGTTTTTTCCTTAAAAATCTTACACACCCGGTCACCTTCACTAGCTGTTGGCGCCAGCTTTGAAGTAACTAGCCATAAAAAAGCTTTTTAAAACTGCCGCTCGGATTCGGCGTTAAACTGTAGGTCCCTTTCTCTTGTGCGAAGAGATTGAGAGGAGCTTGCTTTTGGACCTTTGCGCTGTGTCCAGCCAAATATTATTAGATCTAAGAGTCCAAGGGCATGTGTTTGACTTTTTATCGAAAGTTCTTCGATTTATAAATGATTTTTGCGAGGAGCCTTTTACAGACGTTGCTCTCCGTAGTTTTAACTTAAGTTTTAACTTAGTTAAGACTTAAAAATTTTTCCATATTTCAACTTTTCGTAGAACTGTGCCTGATTAGTCAACCTAGATTAATTGTCCCATGTGGGATAAGAAGAAACTTTGTCCCATCGTCTTATTAATAGAACTAACACTCTACTAATTTATAAGTACTATACTATAAGTTAGTCTATGTTATCTCCATTTTACGCCCGATTGTGATGAATTTTGCGATTGGTATGTTTTTTTTTAATCTCTTCCATGAACAACGTTCCGCTCTATATGCTTCTTCGCCCACCGGTCAATTGGTGGGATGGCAGCTGTTCGCTAACAAGCATTAGGTTGGGGACGTTTGTGCTTTTTTTGCGAGGGCTGTTTGATAACACAGTGACTTAAAATAATAAGAACTCTTCATTCCAACCAAAATTTTTACTGCTGGGCCATTTTATCTGGCTTGAAAACACAATACAGTGTCTCAAACTGAATGGTCTCACAAGTTGTGTCATTGGTTTTTGTCGGGGCTTCCTTTCCTTTTCATCATTTTAAAAGAAGGGTTCTTGATGTACGTCCGTCGGAAGGCAATTTTACAAGATTCAAGAACGGTCTTCCAGTGGTTTGAGTGATTTTTTGCTTTGTTCCTAGTCGGCTAGGCACAGCTCATATAATCTTGCATGCAACAACCAAATTGTTCCTTAAACCAGACCGAAATGTTTCAGAATCGTTAATATAATATTCCTAAAAGACCGAAAGATTCACTAAATTAATTCAAACCACGTAGCATAATTTCAAAGATTCTTAAAGAAGTTCGAGGGTTTGTAAAATTCGCTTTCTTTCTTCGATCTGTTAAAATCAGTTCATCTACTTTATGGACAATTTTTAATGTGATGTCCTTTTTTGGTTGAAAGGAAGAAACAAATGAAATTTAAATTCTACTTCTTAACCATTAAAGTCTATTTACAGATGGTACTTCCTCTTGTATCCGCATAGTACTCACTTATACAATATTATTATCAAAATTTTGGCTTATTTTCCTTTTAGCAATATGCTGTCCATGGGTGCGTCTAAGCCCTGGCCCGATGCGTTGGAGGCATTCAACGGCGAACGTGTAATGACTGGCAAGGCCATAGCTGAGTATTTTGAACCATTGCGTGTTTGGCTTGAGGCCGAGAACATCAAGAATGCCGTTCACATAGGCTGGACAGCTTCAGATAGTAAGTCGCAGCTAAAGTCAAATTTCTCCCTAAGCAATAACTTAACATTGTGTTTCTCTTTACAGAATGTGTGTCCTCTTAATGGGAAAACTCTCTTTTTATCTGTTTTGAAGTTCTTTTACTCAATAAAGTTACCAGTTTCTGTAAAAACCAAATGGTGAAATCTGAAGCGCAATATAATTACAAATTGTGGTTTCAGTTGTCACACAGAGCTGGTCAAGTACAGAACGTGAACAGGTTAAGAATTTCAATGAGTGCAAAAGTGAAAGAGATGTGGTGCCACCTACTGTTGGTGGGTTAAATAAATTCTAAGAAATTTAGTCATGCTTTATTTGGCTTTATTCAGCTCTTTTCAGGTCTAGTGCTAGTCCAGTCCACCACGGATCCTACCTTAGATCACTTTTTAGGCGAAAGTAATCTCTATTTGGCAACTAACTATGATAAACAGGTTTTGGCACAGTTACAGCAGGAACTTCAGGGATCAAATGAGCTGACAGCTTTACTAGAAATTGATTTAGCCAATGAGAAATTGAGTTCATATATAAAAATGCAAAGTCCTTTGGTAAAGAAATTTCAGAGCTTGAACTTAGGTGATTTTTTACAAAAAAGACAACTCTTGAAATTTCCTCACCTGGGCTATTCGGCCCTGTCAGGTGGGCAATTACGAAGAGTAAATACTCTGCTAGCCAATATGAGCGAAAGTTTCCAGCATATTTTGCTGTGCGAGTATAGAAATCCTAACAACTGCTCCCTTCGACTTATACCCGAAGTACAGACCATTGTACAGAATAGTCATGACACGGATGAGCTAGAGTTTTACTGGTTGGAGTGGCGAAAGCGCAGCGGACTGGCCAATCGCTGGCAATTTGTGGACTTTATGCAGCTGTATCAGAAGACCGCGCAGCTTAATGGCTATGATCAGCCAGCAGACTATTGGTTTAGATCCTTGGAATTAAGTGGTAGACAGGCTATAACACTACTGGAACAGTTAATGTCTGATCTAAGACCATTATTTCTGCAATTTCATGCACATGTTAGGGGCTCCTTAAGGAAAATTTATGGCATAGATTTGGTACCTAAAGGTAAACCCTACCCTCAACATTTGTCAGAGGTTTTCATAGGCAACTCTTTTGGAAGGAAACACTTTACTTGGTTTAGGGACTTACCTGATTTGGAAGCGGGTGTTTTTAATATAACCCAGGCCTTACAGCGTCGTGGGTTGACCACCACACAGAGAGTTTTTTGGAATGTGGCGGAGTTTTTTAGAGGCTTAGGTCTACCCCAGCTAGAGAGGTAAGTAAGTCCTTATGTGCTGCAAAATGTAAGCCCAAATCTTTTGCTTTTCGGTATTGCCACTAGTTCTATCTGGACCCATGCCCAGCCTGTTTTTGAAAAGGACAAGGATCGCTGCTGGCATCAGTCTTGGAGTTATTTTACCGCATCCCATACCAACTTTACCTATTGTCCTTTGCATGATGGGGAGCGTTTTTTCAACATGTTCGAGGCTCAAAGTGAGCTACATTATGCTCGTGCCGCCTCGGTGCAGCCCACTATTTTGCGTGAAGAACCTTTTCCCCGATTTAGTGAAGCCATTGGTAAATGTTTCTCCTTGGCCGCCTCTTCGCCGCTTTATCTACAAAAACTGGGCTTACTGCGAGAAGCCAAATGGCTGAAATTGCCAGCGCGTTTGAATCGTTTGTATATGGAGGGTCTGCGAGTGATCTTTCTTTTGCCAGTTTTCTATGTATTGGATCGATATCGTCTGGAGGTCTTGAGTGGTCTCATCAAAGCTGATGATAATGAGGCCTATTGGCGTCTGACAGAGTATTATACAGGCGCAACGGCTCCCAGGCGCAGAAATAATTTAGAATTTGATGTGCCAGCTAAGCTACTAATGGAGGTGGACGATCAGTATTGGAGGTAAGAAGGGTATGCCAACTCTTATCAGAAGTCTTAACCTGTTTATTTTTCCAACAGTCACATTCTGAGTACGGTTCTGCAGTTTCAATTGCTTAAAAACTATTGCGCTAAGATTGAGCATCGTGGACCTTTAGATCTATGTGATCTTTCGGATAGGCGTGAGATTGGAGCTAGTTTGCGTGATGCCATGTCTTTGGGTTCTTCAAGGCATTATAAAGAAGTGTTACAAGAGCTACTTGGTGAAAATGAGCTAAAAATGGATGGCTTGTTAAGCTACTTCCAGCCCTTACACAACTGGCTGGTACAGCAGAATCGTATAAATAAGTTGGAAGTGGGTTGGACCAAAGTTTATTAATTTTATTTTAATGTACTTAAGCATTAACTGGAGGTTTTCTTTAGAATTTTGTTGCTGGTTTATTACAAATGACTAGCCAATTTTACTGTTTTTATTAAACGAAAACATATTGGTCTCTACCACCCATTGCATACTTTGGGGCACCAGCAATAAATAGGATATTTTTGGATTCTTACACAAGTGCTAAAAGAAGTATATCTTCATTGAAAAAAATCGCAGAATTGTTTGGGACAGTTCTTTTTAAAGCTAAGGAGTGGTACTTTCCGATGGTATCAAAGAGAGTCCAAACAATAGAATAGATTCCCCGAAAAACGCTCCTAAAAAGGGTCAAAATAGGCACTTTTAGCAACTCAAATTACTAAAAATCTCGACGTGATGGACAATTTCTGAAAACGCAGTCTTGATTAGCACACGAAAATCATCCAGAATCACTACCAACCCTTCAAGATACTAGAAAAAGTCGAATTTTGTTGCCTTGTGTAATTTTAGTTGCTTTAATTTGGTATATATTTATAACTAATTCATAAGTTATTTCATAATTGAGATATTTGTAATTAAGTGAGATCTTTTTCAAAAATGTTAAAAACGATAATATTGGAATATCTCGAAATCTGTTCTACTTAAAATTTGTTTAACTCCAGATTCGGATTTAGGGCGTGATTTTACATAAGGAATGACATCAAATTGAAGAGGATGAAAAATGCTGTAAGCTAGTGTAATGTCTCATGTGATGAATATCAGCAAGGACAGCATGTCGCGAATCATAAAACGTGACTTGGGACTCAGTGCATTCAAGAGACACACTGGCCACGTGCTCACAACAGCATTAAAACGGTAACGCAAAACGAAATCGAAAGCATCGCCTGTGCGCGAACAATGCTCACAGACGAATTCTCTTTCCTGACGATAATATTTTCACTATAGAGGAATCGTTGAACAAACAGAACGATAGAGGGTATGCTGTGTCATCAAAACAAGCTTCCGAACTCACTCCGAAAGTTCAGAGATGTTGCCATCCGCCTTACACTTACGGAAAAAATAATCAGGCCTGTTCCGAATTCCGAACGTTTTCAAAAAGTAAAAACGAAACGAAAACGAGCCTTTTCTATTTGCGCAGCCCCAAGTCCGAACGATTTGGCTACGTTTCGACTTTTCGAACTCAGTTTCGAAAACAGCTGGCTGGCTGGCCCGCGTACGTGTTTGTTTATCGTCAGCAGACAGAGCTGTCATCATCTCCCTAATTTAAATTAATAAAGCTCTTATTTACTCTTTAAATCCATTTATTTTTACTTATACCAGTATTTAAATATTACATTTGAGTATGTCATATCAAATATGGTTAAACAAGCTAAGATAGAAAAAGTGCAATCCGATTACATAAATTCAATCAGCAACCCTAGCAGCCGCCGTTGTGGTCGAAACGACAAAAGTAAGTGAAATAAACACACGGTTTGTCACCCGCTGTTTTGTTTTTTTATGCATATTTTATAGAAGTTTATAAAAATACTCTGTAAAATTATAATTAAACTTAAAGCAGTTTAAGTAATGATGTTAAAAAGATCTTAAAAATGTTCAACTAATTCGAATTTTTAGTTTATCATATTGGGGAAGTAGTTTAATGCTTTAATTTGCAATTAATTTTAATTCCGCTGACTCTGCAGCGCTCGTTTTGAAAACGACAATTCTTGTCGATTTGCGGAATTCGGAACAGCAATCAACTCGATTTGCGGCAATTCTACTCATTTTCGGAATTCGGAACAGGCCCGAATATAATAAGTATAAGTAAAATGGCCTGACTAGTTGACGCAGCCCCAGGGCTTGTCACGTTGCATGCACCACCGCTTAGACAACAGCATCACATGTAGGTAGCCTTGAGCATCGTCCTAATTTTATTATAAACTGACGGGGAGCGCTCTTCACTCGATTGTTTCCCCATACACCCCCTCTCCCAAAAAAAAAACGATGCAGTGAGAGCGGGTTCATCGCTATTCTCTCAAATTTGCTTGCTCTCCTCTCTCAGTTTGTTTTCCTCACCCTCCCCTCCTAAAAACACCAAACAGAATGAATTTAGCTCGATTTCAAGCGCGAATTTCTTGAAAGTTCAAGAACGAATAAATTTTTTTTAAAGAGCGTTCGTACTTAAATTATTCGTTCTACATTTCTCTGGGTGTAGGTGTACGAAGATAAATGTTTAAATTAAAGCAACATTTCACTATTTCTGGTCTTGTTTTATATTAAACTAAGTAGCTGGCAGCTAATAACCGGTATATCCGCCATTATTTTGCAAGACTTTCTCCATTCGTCTTGGCATGGAGGATATTAACTTGCAACAAGTTCCAATCGGAATGTTGTACCATGCTCTTCGGACAATATCCCAAAGTTGATTTTTATTTGGACAAAAAGTCTTTCCGACCTCACTTTTGAGTTCACCCCAGAGATTCTCGATGGGATTAAGGTCCGGGGATTGACTTGGCCACTCAAGAACATCCACATTATGCCCTCGGAACCAATCCCTTCGGGTCATCCTGCTGGAACTTCCATAAAAGTGGCATATTATCCTCGGCATATGGTAGCATCACCGTCTCCAATAGATCTTTGTATACGAATCTTTCCATTATTCCGTCAATACGATGAATCGGACCATGAAAAGCAGCCCCATACTATTGGGCTACCACCTCCATGTTTTACAGTTTTATATGTGTACTTGGGATCAAATTCTTTGCCTTTCGGACGACGAACATTCCTTTTAGCATCATTTCCAAATAAATGTATTTTGGTCTCGTCACTCCAGAGGATATTACGCCATTTTTTCTCCCCCTCCGGTTCGCACCAGGTTCTACGATCTTACCTTCTGCAACCAAATAATTGTATTTATAAACTACAGGTTAATGTTCTGCTTCATACACCTATTTTATTGACCAGCCAAGTTTGCAGTCTAACCAATAAAACAATCTACAATTTTTCCCAGAAAGAATTCCCAGAAGAATTTACCCAATTGCTACCGAATCAGTGTGACCATATTAAAAAGTATAGCTTCCTTATAAAATGTTATGTTTATATCGTTTTAAATCCATATTTAAAAAAAAACTTCAAACCTATTATATTGTCAGGTGTAAGTGTTAGTGGTGGTGTCACCAAGCTCCACTTTTGTGAAAAAGAAGTCAAGACTTCGGCGAAAGTGTAGCAATCTGACGTTTTGGAGAAGGGTTTAAAGCCGTGGACCTTTCAACAAGACTCAAAATAAAAAAAAAAAAACGACTCAAACATGGCTAAAAACAGTGTCATGTACCGAACTTTCTACGGATGATTGGCCTGCTGGTAGTCCATACCTGAATCCATTGGACTACAAGCTGGGTGCGCTCTCGAGGTTATGGCTTGCTCTACTCGACATCCGAATATAGAGTCTGAAGCACTCCCTAGTCCGAGCAGTGGACAATTTCGCAATGCATGAGGTGCGGACTTTGATCGATGAGTGGCCAGAGAATTCGGCGTTGCTGGAAGGCACAAGGCGGTCGTTTCGAATAAGTTGTTCTACCATTTGTAGCCATTGTGTGTCCGAATAAAAAGAAGATAAAAGGTTTAAAAAATATTCATTCGTTTTCATTTTATGACCAAAACACCGTGAATTGCGATTGCTAAGCTAAGAGCAAATGAAAATACGATGCAGCAGCGATGATTTCCGCAGCTGTTAATATGGAAATTTTTATGTGATTAGTAAAGTCTTCTGAACCTTGAGGCCACAGATTTGAAAGTTTTTTAAGATGTTGAATTTGGAATCCACACATCCACATCTTTAGCCCTAGAGTAGCTTAACTATTTTGTATCAATAAAAACTAGAAATGCCAAAAAGTATGCCACATTTTTATTTAGGAATAAGCTAAACAAATTTTTAAAATTCTCCACATGGTGGTACCTTAGCTCTACCACTCAAATATCAAAAATTCATCAGACTTTAAAGTTTCTTTTTTACGAAATGCTTTTAAGCTTGTAAAAAAATTTTCGGTGACTCCAGTTATGTCCACTGCTCGCATATGTTGCTGTGAGTTCGAAGTTTTTGGCAAAGTCCAAGGAGTCTATTTTCGACGGCATACCGAAAAGAAGGCCAAATCCTTGGGCTTACGTGGCTGGTGTATGAATACGACCGAAGGAACTGTCAAAGGTTATATCGAAGGGCCACACACTGAAATGAAAGTGATGAAAGATTGGCTAAAGACCACCGGCAGTCCCACGGCGGACATACAAAGGGTTGAGTTTAGAGCCGAAGCTGAAAAACGAGAGTATGGATACACCAATTTTCAAATAAAACCCGATGCTCGTCTACACAAAGTACGCATCTGTAGCAAAGCAGCATTGCATCAGCATAAAAATGAATAAGACAAAATACACGTAGAACTGGAGTCCCGAAATGAAAGTGTTTTTTTATTATTATGCATAACTCTACTTGCACTTGAACATAATGACTCTGAACATCGGAGTCTCTTCACAGAGCTTCGACAGCCAGTCATTAGAACGAATCCAAATAGCTACACTTGGAAAAAACATAATAATTAATTACAGTACGTGCTTGGAGTGCGTCATGCTAAGCGGTTTTTTCAGCGCTAATGGGCGTTGTAGTAGTATTAGGTTACAAAAATTATTCATTCATGTAAATTGTTTAATAACAGAACTGATTTTCCCACGAGTACAACTTGAAGCTATATAGTATAACAGCGTTTTGCTAATATTAAATGACCTTGACTCCTAATTAGCTGGAATTCGCTTACCAACCGAAAAATTAGTAGTGTTCCTCACAAATCAACCAACCACATCATAAAAAGTATTTATGAGCTCATATTTCCGAGACAGATCCCAATCTAATGACAAAGTGAATCATATACAATCTTTCTATATAAATAAGTAGGTAGATTAAATGCGCCAGGTATGAATTTTGTATGCAATCAAGGCATCAATCAGTATGCCAAGTCACTTTGCCACCTTTTCGCTGTCTCTCCGCTTCAATCTCATCTCATTAATTTCCCCCACCTTACCACCAACAGAATGACTCAAAACATTTTTTACAAGTGCCTAGGTCAAGAGTGACTGTCGAAACATTCCATAGATCTCAAATGTGCGGGTGAAAAGCCACGTTCAACCGAGTCAAAGCTTGAGCATTTTTGTCCAATGAGTTTTACTAAGTGAGGGTTGGGGTGCAGCAGCTAAGCCTATCTTTGGTAGTTAGAAGTTGCTGTTGTGAAGAACTTAAATTTCTCATCTCATCTAATATATAAAACCAGCAACAAAATAATAAAAAAAACATTACAAATCAGTCCTTTTTTGGCCTTCGTATAAGAAATTTATTGTAATCGTCTCTCTTTAAGCATTAACAGGAGTTTCCTTTAGAATTTTGTTGCTTTATGTAGCACTCAACCATTTTGAAACATGCAATTGTCCACCGACCTCTGAATATTCCTGTCATAAGTTAACATTCCTTCTTTGGAAGTTGCTAATCGATTCGTTTGCATATATCATTTCCTTTGTAAAATGTAAAATGTCTTGACACAACCCCAAACTGCCAAAACCAAGCTCCTCTCAATCTCTTGGCTTGTGCGCTTCTAATTTTCGCTCAAGACAAAGAGACCTACAGTTTAACGCCGAATACGAACTGCAGTTTGAGAAGCATTTGCATGGCTAATTACTACAAAGCTGGTGGTGTAAAGTTTATTCAAAGAAAAAACTTTTCATTCGATGTTCCGAGGCGGGATCGAACCCACGACGACCACATGCACAGCGGTCGCGCACACTAGCCGCTGAGCCACCCGGCCACAGGATTGCGTTATGGGTTTCGATTTCAACTCTAAAAATATATCTCTATATAGATCTTTTAATAGAGCTTAAATCGCAATAATGAGGCTTTCTCGCATTTTATCGTCCAAATAACAAATAAGTCAAAAGGCAATAGTTCAGATTTGTATACTCTGTATCAAAAGTCACAGAGTTCACAAGTCGGTCAGGTATCGAAAAGTCACATATCACTTTAGAAATCAATATATTTCAAATATGGAAGCAAAAGTTCGGGGAAAAGACACTATAGGTGAGCTTTAATATTTTTAAAAGTTTTTCGGTATAAAATAGCTTTCTCTGAGAAAATTTTTAATATTTAAAGGATTAGCTAGACCAACTAGAGTTGGTTTAAACAAAAACCCGGGGTGTAATACCTCTTAAAACCAGAACTAGTAATTATAATGTGCTCGAAAGCAACTTTATTTTTCATCAAATAGTATGTCCCACCTAGGTTTATAGTTTTTCAAACTTCTGCTGCTTTAAAGGTTCAAAACAAGTACTTTCTGAACAGATTTAAGGATATTTTTGAATAATAGACTTCAGAATGGGCTTTAAGGGTTATGGTTTGGTGGAATGAAGGGTAATCTTAGAACAAAAGAAAGTTTTGGACTGTCCGCAATGACTTTGCGAGCAGATTTCAGGGTCAATTGCGACGTTATACTCAACAAAAGGCTCTAAGAGTTGACTTAGGGTGAAATTAGGTACGATCCAAGAAAATAATGGTTTCTTACACGTTTTCGGACTGCTTTTTCTGGAACTGGGACTTTATACTTAAGAAATGGCTAAGGGCTTGAGACTCGGCCAAATTAAAAACGATCCTTTGGACTGCCTTACCATCGAAAGTCTGGGTGAGTACTGAGAACGTTCGAATTTTCCTTTAGCTGGTGAGTCGTCTAGGGAGCTAAAAACACGTATTCAAACCAAATTTTAGTTTAATTGTTCAAAAATCAAAAAAGTTGATGCAAGTCGGCCGGATCGGTTATATGGCAACTATATAAACTAGTGACGCAAATCGAGCCAGATTTGGTAAGTCGCCTTGGGCACCCAAAATATGTGTACAAACCAAATTTGGGGCACATACCTCATACCTCAACAGTGGCCGGGTGGCTCAGCGGTTAGTGTGCGCGACCGCTGTGCAAGAGGCCGTGGGTTCGATCCCGCCTTTACACCCGGTCACGCCTCTCTGCTGTTGGCGCCAGCTTTGTAGTAATTAGCCATGAAAAGCTTCTCAAGCATGCCGTTCGGATTCGGCGTTAAATTGTAGGTCCCTTTTTCTTGTGCGAAAATTAGAAGCGCACAAGCCAAGAGATTGAGAGAAGCTCGGCTTTGGGCCTTTGGGGCTGTGTCAGCGTGACAAGCCTTTGGGGCTGTGTCAACTAGACAAGCCATTTTACTTTACTTTTACTTTACCTCAATAATTGGAGTTTCTGACAACATTTTTGGAATTTGGACCACTGTGCGGTGATTCAAAAACTAAGTGAACCACTGAACCGAAGCAGTCCTTATTTCCAATCGGTTTGCATCCCTGATGAAAATAATATTGTTTGATAAAATATCAACTTGACCAGCCCGTATCAAATTGATATTCGGGGGTGTCCTGGAAATCTCTAGAGATTTTGTCTTCGGTTGGTTTGCAAATCGCCCGAAAAATCCGTCGGTGTCCCAGAACTTCAAGAGATTTCATTTTCTTAGTGGGAAAGAGAATTGGTCCAATTGGGCTCATAATAATTATCCATCTCACAAAACAGGGCTGCATCACGCACAAAAAAATTCCCCTTATAAATTTCCCTTATTAGTTTTGAATTAAAATGATGTAACAAAAAACTGTTAGCTGTGGCATAAGTTTTATGTTTGTGCTAATATTATAATTTAAATTTAAGTCGCGTTACCCAAAATTAACATGAAAAATTTTAAAAATATTTGCGCGCCAATCATTACGCAGAATTTGCCAGCCCTTGGCACGTTTGTTGTTGTTGAATTTCCCATCGGCTCTAATGAGGCCGGTGGCGCCATCTAGTGGCACGACGGTTTTGATTGATATGGCAGCCTTCGGTTGGTTTTGCGAAAAATGATTAACAAGCTTATTTCAATATTAAATCAAATTAAACATGTTATTTTTTTGATGCAGCCTATCCAGTAAAATAATGTAGTTTACATTTCCAAAATTAATTTTACTTATCAAAATAGTTTTAGCGGTGAATTTAGCAAAATCTCTACCAAAATAACTAGAGATTTGAAACCAACCGAAAGAGATTTCTAGGACACCGAGAATTGGTTTTGGGTTGGAATTTGGTTGGAAGAGATTTGTAGGACACCGCCGATTGACATTATTTTTTTTCTGTGCCTTTTCTTTTTAATATTATTAAGGCCCGATTTCTCAATGTGCGGTAAGTCAACTTGACAGGCAGTTTAACCGAATTTGTGTGTCTCATGCTGTGTATGGCGCAACCGGAGGTACAGACTTAACCACTGCTCGAGCACTGGTTAAAGTTAACCGCGAGTTTAGTGCCGATGGAATTATCGATATATTTTATCGCTATACAAGTATGAGTCAGGTTGACAAAATCTGAATGTAAAATAATTTGTGCTAGGATTAGAGATAAATTTAAAGCCTTGACTTCAGTTTCGATTCAATTTGTTGTGACTAGGATTGTTGGCAGGACTTGGCGGCGCTCCGTTCTTATGCATGTGACAACTTCGATATCACTGCAGCTGACTTCTGTGTAGTCAGCGTTCCTTTGATAAGCCGAGCATGTAAACAAGTGTCTCCAGCTATTGCTTTTGCTTCGCCGCAATCAATTTTAATACATTTACAATAAAAAATCCCTAACAAAAATACCTAATTTGTCGACCGTGTCTGGTCACCCTAATGCCGCGTTAGGAATTTATCGATATCAGATGAAACTGCTGTTGAGATAACCAAATGACTTGACTGCTTGTCAACTGGAGGAACCTAAATGAGGTTGTTTCATCTTTAGGCGAGTTTAAACTATCTTTACCCAAGATTGTTAAATTTAGATTAAAATTGGTCAAGCAATCTTGGATTGAGATTTTCTTGTCTCTGAAGACTTTTTAGAATCTAGGTTTTAGGTTGATTTAATTCTAAGTATATAAGATAAATAAAATTGGCTTGTCAAGTTGACACAGCGCCAAAGAGCCAAAGCCGAGCTTCTCTCAATCTCTTGGCTTGTGCGCTTCTAATTTTCGCACAAGAGAAAGGGACCTACAGTTTAACGCCGAATCCGAACGGCAGTTTGAGAGGCTTTTCATGGTATATATGGTAAGTATATAAGATACAAAACAAAGAATGGTCATTCCTACGCATCTCCAAGTCCATCCCTTTAATTTTGTTGAAGATTTTGCACTTTTATTTCCCTTAGCAAAGTCGTGATATCTAGAGTTTGGATTGGACTCCGAGTTGATATTTTTTACAGCCAAACTATTAAGAATTTTTACTTATTTTTGAAGTTGAAACTTTTTTCAAGCAGAAGAGGTTCGTTTCTAGCGACCAAAAAATACCGAACAGAACCAATTGTGCATGGCTCCATTTTAAAAAATATTAATATTAAACTGAACCTTTCGCAAGAAAGGAAAATATTCTTTTTGAATGTTTATTTCAATTCATTTTAACTACTTAGAACTATTCGAATGGTCTTATGGAGTGACTTAACTCAATTCAACTCACTCTACTCAATCTTTACAAAACGCTCAACCCCGTCCGACTCCCTCACTTTGCAACTTTCTCACAGTCACTACCATTATTATGCGGTTAAACTTTTTTTTTGACTGATTAGTACACACACAAACATAGCATATATACAGGTGTATTCGTACCGTACCCTTATAATTGCAAACATGCATGCAAAAAACATTTACATACAACAATCATACACATACCTACGTATCATTGTTGTTCCCAAGCTTGGTTTGTCGTTAAGAGCAGCAGCAGCAGCGTCGTCGTCGCTGACTGAGACTCAGTCAGTCCTCAGTGCTAATTGCGATTATCTCATATACACGAAAAACTATATAGAAACATCAGACGACAACGCTGACTGCGCTGTCAACTGCAACTGCGTTGAAATTTGAATTCATTTTTCGAGTTAAGAAAAAAAGTAGTAGTTAGCCAAGTAATTCGAGAAAATATTCTTTCCGTCTAGTCAGTAGAGTTTTAGACGCGTAACGTGCAATAGCGTGGGTGGAACGTAAAAGCGAATTTGAAAAACGTGAAAGTGTGCAATTTAAGATTGCATTAAACCATAATGTGGCCAACGGTTTGGTTCACATGTGTTCTCTGTTTAGGCCTCAGTTGGGCCCATCCACAACTAAATTTACCCACACCTCAACCAGAGATTTCCTATAATGGTTATACACCCAATGTGGCTACAACTCCTGCCCAGTTAAGAGCAGATCGCGATCGAGATCAACGCTATGGTCCGCCATATGAAGGCGGGGGATCATCAGGAGGAGGAGGAGGAGGCAACAGCGACGATGGTCTGGATGACTTTAGGGTGTGTTTTCTTGGGTGCAAAGTTTAAGTGATTGTTATGCTAATGAAAGTGATCTTTCACTTTACAGTACGGTCAGACCTATGACGAACGCATGAGACTGGGATATGCCTATCCCACACCGCGCCTGAATTTCAGTGATTCACCGTTTAGTGGCGACAATCGCTATGCGAATCACAACTATGGACCCACCTCTAGTTCTACAGATCGTAACTACAACGACAGATATCCTCAAAACCTGAATCCCAACGATCAGTTTAACTACAATAACAATCCCAATGTTGAGTTTGTGGGCATCAACAACAATCGCAATCGTTTCCAAAATCCCTTTTTGCCCAATCAGGATCGTTTTAATCTCAATCAGGAATATGTGGATCGTCAACGCTATCAGCAGGATCGTCGTTATCAGCAGGAATTGGAAAAGTTGCGCACTCTTCTAGTGGAAACGGATCAAAAGGGCTCCCAGGAGTGTACGGCCAACGTGGCGGCCCAATGGAATTTTGAGACAAATGTAAACGATTTTACACAGACGGAAGCGGTAAGTAGTTTGGCCCGGGGGAAGGGTAATTGTGTTGGTGTTTGAATGGCACGCGATGTGGTAGTGCAGTTTTCTCATCAAGTTGGTAACAGTCAGATAAGTCAGAAAAGTGGCGTTCGGAAGGTCAAATCGCCTGGTAAGGTTCCCAGGCAGATATGCCAATGTCAAAGTTGTTTTTGTTTTATGAAACTTTTTTTTTTTGAGTTGAAGTTGTTGGACAAAGTTTGTTAAGCGTATATGTTGTATGTATGTATAGTATGTAAGTTTGAGTGAGTTTACGTTGTTATTAAATGTAGTATCTTTTACTTTTGTGTGAGCTACTAAACCAAAAGCAGATCCTCCCACCTTCTTCGCGACTATCTTTGATTTGAGCGGCTGCATCCGTAATACCAATGCCCAATTACCAATATACACAAGACTTGATAACCAACAAGTGCTGGTTAATTTATCAAGATAGAGACAGGAACAAAGACCCAAAGAGTATTCCTTTGGGAAGAGGAACAAGCTTAGCGGCCTTTCAATAACCCCCTTAAGGTTTTTAGAGCTGATATTGTTAAGTAAAGGCCCGACGGACCCACGACGTAACGAGAAGTTTCATACAAAAATTGGTGAAAAGAAGCGGGTAACATTCCTTGCTTTTACATGCCTCCTGGGTAAAAGTATTTTGCGCTTAACAGCGCTAACATACACGTGGACCTATGTTAAAGGCGTGGGCCTTATTTGGTTAAGCTGGTCAATGGCCACCAGAGTAACGTGCTGTTATCAACAGTATCATCGATAGCTTAACAAAACAAATAAATTAATGAATATATGCAAAAGTAAGAGGCTGTGGTTTTTCGCATGAAGACAAGATTGATTGCTTTGGCGGTGGACCGGGATGCCATTTGGGAATTACCACCCCAAGCGTTGTTATTAACTTATTCGGACTTAAATTTTGTTAATAAGACTTGGAGTGAGCTGCCCAAGCTTGTTTAAAAAGAAGGATTGGAACAAATTCGAAAGACTAAGGGCCGTGTTCTGTTTTGCAAATCTAGGTGGATTTGGTGAACGCTGTTATTTTGAGCATAGCTATCAACTGCGTAACACCTGTTTGCAAAAACAGATCAAGAAAACCCACGGATAATTAAAATTAAAAGTAAGAAGAATATAAAAGTGGTGTGTAACCACAAGCATAAACTGAACAACGATCGGGTTTTTTGTTAGTCGGTTAAGTATGAAAAACTCAATGATGGGTTCGTGGAACAGTACGTCGCTGGTAGCTAGTTGTGTAAGAACAGAAAATAAGTCATGGGGGCTCAGGTATTTGTGATATCAGGATTGTGCAAACTTTCCGAGGGCAATGTACGATCGCTGTACTGTGGGATTGGGGTCATCAGTCAATTAGTTTTATTTCAATAAGCCGTAATTTGACTAAATAAAAAACCAAACCGATAGCAAAAACGTCATTTTATTCGAAGCAGAAGTGCAGCGCCGCAATCAACAGGCCAACGCTCACTGAGTGGTCATCATTAGAACCGGTTTTTCTGTCATACTGGTAAATCATCTAATAAAAAGTTGTTTCGAAAACCTACACCAGCGCTAACTAACCATAAAAAGCTTAAACCCGTTCACTCGTACTGTAGGACCAAGCCAAGAGATTGAGAGGAGCTCGGCTTTGGCGCTTTGGGCAGTGTCAAGCCATATAAGATGTTACCAGTGAAAATTTCTGGTGAATAACGGCCGGTGAAATATCGCCCACGGAACACTTTCGGTATAGAGTACGGTAAACTAAACTGAACGATATAAGTTTTTTGGGACGATTTCTTGCTATGACCTTGAATTGGAATGAGGGAGATAAAAGGTGAAGTGAGAAAAAGATGCGATGAGTACATTGTGAAAGGGATTCAGTTCGAAACCAAAAAATCTCTTTTATCACTCCTATTCCATGTATGTATAATATTTATTTGACCCCGCTATTATTCAGTTTTCCCTCAAGAAAATGCAAAGAAAGGAACAAATTATAATTTTTCAGTTAGAGTCTTAAGACTTATTTTCAAACGTGGCAGCTTCTATAAATTCTAGGAAGATATTCTATATGAATATATTTCTATATAAATCTATTTTATAGTGGCCGGGGGGCTCAGCGGCTAGTGTGCGCGACCGCTGTGCATGTGGTCGTCGTGGGTTCGATCCCGCCTCGGAACATCTAATGAAAAGTTTTTTCTTTGAATAAACTTTACGCCCGGTCACCCCTTTTTGCTGTTGGCGCCAGTTTTGTAGTAATTAGCCATGAAAAGCTTCTCAAACTGCCGTTCGGTTTCGGCGTTAAACTGTAGGTCCCTTTCTCTTGTGCGAAAATTAGAAGCGCCCAAGCCAAGAGATTTAGAGAAGCTCGGCTTTGGCCCTTTGGGGCTGTGTCAACTTGACAAGCCATTTTTACTTTTACTTTACCTCTGGTACAACGTATAAAATTTACTTAAAGAAATTTTTCCTTGCCTGATTTTGTTGTTTGAAACTCAGAAAGAAAGCAATACACAAAAGTATTTTGAAAATTGTCACCAGAGCTGGCTCGGCTGTTGTGGGTAATGTGCATTCTGCGGTCGAAGACTATTCTTTTAGGCCTCCTTCACGCGAAAAAGAAATATCTAGTAAATTTCTAGAAGGAAAATTCGAATGTTCTCAGTACTCATCTTTAGTTAAAAAAAGGACTGGCGAACCAGGCTATTGAAACAAAACAAACTGTACCCCTAATACATTCTCTAATATCCTATTTGCACTGGCTTCATTTCTATCATTTTCATTTCTAGAAATTTTTGTTGTTTCCATTGACATATCATCATTTTGTTGCAATTCACAATGCCACGTTGACAAAAACAGCCGATGCTCTGATTTTGTTGATTTATATTTGGCTGAAAGATTTGCCGTGCTTGTGGTTCCCAAGAGAATGCCATTTTTCACGGCGAAAAGTAACTACATAATTATTTTAGTATGATAGAAGTTAAAAATCTGTAAGAATTGGTCACCACATTCTTTTTACATGCGCTTAGAAGGCAAAAAGTCACGGTTACATGAAACCGTGTCTTCTCTGTTCTTTCTTCAACTTGTTCTTTCTTCAACAACACCACATGCTAAAATAAGTTCTCAAAGGTCCATTCTTTTTGGTTTTCACGCCTTAATAAAAGCGAATGGAACTTTTCATTTTTGGGAACTACTTCTTCGGTGAAAAAGATTATGAAAGATGTTCCCTTTTCATGGTATCAAGTCCGACTGGGTCGTCATTTAAATTTTCGGCAAGCCTAATGAAGCTATAGCCTTTCAGCATTTCGGCACAGGGGGACTGAAAAACAATAAACTATGCTCTGTCTTAGGCAAGAAGAGTAGTGGAAAATGCTTTTGGACAATTAAAGGCTCTCTTTCGCAGCTTAGGCAAGGGATCGGACAATCGGTGCAATAGAACCTCAAGCTATCTTCACGAAACTTTCCACGAAGTTTTGTTGTACAAAGTATGAAAACCGGCCGGATCGGACGACTATACATATATATCGATCGGTCGAAAAACTACTTTTAGTGAGAAAAACTTTTTTGCTTTGAATCGGCATCAGACTTTGTATTTATACGATTTCTATGCTTTTTCACGACTTCACTAAGTTTGATCGAAACCGGAAGACTGAATAGTACAGCTGCCATAGAAAAATGAGGTTTGAAAGACAGTCTTAGTGGGCGTCCTGCAAACTTACGTGAGCTTCAAGGGTAAGAAAACTACGGCCGAGAAAATATTTGCTTCCCTGCCTTTTTTTATTTTTTTCCTTGGTGTTAAAAAAAAAATTTTACACGTTTGTAAGCAAAAAATCAATTGTTTTCTAGTTTTACAGCCCAAGTTTACCGACATTTTCCTATGCTTTATCTATTTTCTGTCTGAATTCATCAATTAAACATTTATCTTTTCTTATGCTCAGCTCAATGCCCAACAACGATATGTGGAATTCCAGCGTATTACAGCGGAGCAATCAAAGCGCATTAACAAGGATCTCATCTTTGATCGACGTCTCTATCGACAATTGATGCTGCAATCGGAAGTTGGTCCCAATGCATTACCCCTGGATGTTTTGGACAGAGTAAGCTCTACAACTCAATCCTTTGCAATATGTTGCCCTTCATGATCTCACCCTAGTACAATCGTCTGTTGAATGAGATGCTCTTCCTGTACAATAGCGCTGGTATTTGCGCCTATCAGCAGCCCTTTCAATGTGATTTACATTACATACCCCATTTGAAGGACATAATGGCCAAGAGCAGAGACTGGGATGAACTGCAGCATACTTGGGTAGAGTATCACAGAAAGGCGGGTCGTGGTATGCGGGATAGCTACGAGCAGCTAATCGATGTCATGCAGGAGGTGGCCTATGTGAATAGTGAGTAGCTTTCAAAAGATATTAAAGAGAGATTAATGAACCGATTGCCCTTTTCAGATGTGACCAATGGTGGAGAATACTGGTATCTCGCTTATGAGTCAGGAAATTTCCGTCAAGATGTTGACATTGTGTGGGAGCAAATACGTCCACTTTACGAAAGCCTGCATTCGTATGTGCGCAGAAAACTGAGGGATTACTATGGACCTGATCGCATCAATCGTATAGCGCCGTTACCCTCTCATATACTGGGTAATATGTACGGTCAATCCTGGTCAAATATTTTGGATATACTTATTCCCTATCCGGGACGCAAGCTTATAGATGTCACGCCGCGTATGGTGGAGCAGGGTTACACCCCACTGTTGATGTTCCAGCTAGCTGAAGAGTTTTTCACCTCCATCAATATGTCGGCAGTGGGGCCAGAATTCTACAGAAATTCTGTGCTCGAACAGCCCTTGGATAGGCGAGTGCTGTGCGAACCTTCCGCTTGGGACTTTTGTAATCGTCATGATTTTCGTGTGAAACTCTGCACTGATATCAATCAGAGGAGTTTGATTAGTGTTCACCATGAAATGGCACATATTCAATACTTTCTGCAATATCGTCATCTGCCCAAGGTCTTTAGAAATGGAGCCAATCCCGCTTTCCATCAAGCAGTAGGTGATGCCATTAGCCTGGCTGTTTCGACACCAAAGCATTTGCAAACCTTGGGCTTACTGCAGAGATCATTGGACGAGTCTAGTTATGATATCAACTATTTATTTACCATGGCCATTGATAAGGTAAGATAGCAGTAGAGTGAACGCAGCGAATGAAATAACATGTTTAAATCTTTTTAGGTGGCTTTTCTGCCTTTTGCTTTGGCTTTGGATAATTGGCGTTACGATGTGTTCAGCGGAAATGCAAATAAACATACCATGAACTGCCATTTTTGGAATTTGCGGTAAGTTTAGGTTAGTTTGAGCCAGTGCAACTGTGAACTAACCAATTGAATTTTGCAGTGAAAAGTATTCGGGTATTAAGCCCCCTGTACTACGCTCTGAAAAGGATTTTGACTTGGGAGCCAAGTATCATATACCCGCAAATATTCCATATATCAAGTAAGTGCACTAAAATTTACAAATTTCAATGAATATTCAAAGCCAAAAGGCTTTGTATTTGATACTTTGGTGATACTTTGCCCAGCATTTATTTCCTAAAACAGCGAAGATCTCCAAACCATCATAGAATAATATTTTACAGTGCCCACAGAAAAGTTGTTAAAAGCTTTAGCAGACAAAAATATATATAATCTGTTTCCTATAACCAACGTTCTCTAGCTGTTCCAAAGTGTTGAGGGGTTGTAGTTAAAAGCCCTTCTTTTTTGGTTATAAATATTAAAATATCGTGCTTCTAAAAGTATGCTACACACTTTAACCCCTGGGAATTGAAAGAGTATAGCTTTGAGACCCTAGAACAGCAATTGTCTTCTAATCTTGTTATTATATGGCTTTGCTGTAACTGGCTCCGAGCTCATGGGCAAAACTACGATGTTTTAAAAAAGAGAAGCATACTTTTGGGTTGACTTAAAACTTGCTCGATGTCAAATGAGAATACATTTTTAAAGCGATTTAATGAAATCCAAAGCAAAACCGCTCAAAGCCGCATACCTCCAGCTATAATACAATATTCAAAGAAAACAACTAGACATGTTGCGAGTGAATAGCCAGTGGCACCCTAGGGCACATTTAACTCAAAGTTGCCAAATGTAAGAAAACACACCAAATTAAACATTTTTTTTTTTATTGGAAATTTCTTTATAATTTTTTATTGAAATCTAGCCCGTAATCGAAAATATACAATCAAACTCTAGCAGCTGATTCTTTCCTAGTTTAGACTACTAATTATCCATTTGAGCAGTTTTAAGAAAAATCCTCTTTGAATTGCTGCCATTCAAAATCAAATTTGTGAAAAGTTCCCAAATTTTGGCATTAAATAGGGATAAGTATTCTAAATCATTTCCGGCAATCGTTTTATCCAGTTTCCCTAGCCAGAAATGGGACTTTTGGCCCTGCTGGCCCAGTGTGCTATGCCCCTTGGTGTTTAAATCGATATTTTTAACATCGGTGTTTCTCCAGCTCTACCTTGGTGGCTATTTACCCAGTATATGACATCGTTATCAGTGTTTCGAGTGC
This sequence comes from Lordiphosa collinella, assembly GCA_018904265.1. Taxonomy (NCBI): domain Eukaryota; kingdom Metazoa; phylum Arthropoda; class Insecta; order Diptera; family Drosophilidae; genus Lordiphosa; species Lordiphosa collinella. The sequence goes on along the minus strand of JAEIFV010000156.1, from coordinate 327,664 downwards.
TTCCCTGCTTGTTAGAACATTTCTGAAACTAACAACGGACAATTGTATATATCTTATCGCCTCTTGGATATAAACTAATACATTTTTTGCCTCTTGGACTCTTGGCAGTATTGTTATTACACTGAGCCAAAAAATTAATCTATTCAACTCTATCCAAAACGCGATTAATAATGGATTGCTCTCGAAATGGCGTAAATTGCACCCGTCCGGGATTAAGACTTTGCCTTGCCGGGCTTAAAGAGATCCTTTTCGAGATCAATTTCGAAATACATAAAAAAAGTTGAGGTGATTGGTGGGGGGGTTAACACCACAACTCCACTCACCCCACCCCTCTCCTATTGTTGTCATAAACTAAAAATTTTTTTTAATTACCCTGACTGGGACTCGAACTAGGGACCTCGAATGACGCACTCACTGACAACGCCGCTCAGCCAACTCTATCAGTGGCGTAGGCAGGGGGACACAGGTAGCAAGTATATTATAGTCGGGCTTGACTGACTTTACGTGTTTTTTAATAATAATTTTTTTTTATTTATTTATAAAAATTTCTTTTTATCCTTTAAACATTTTAAAAATAGTATTAAAATAAAATAAAAATAAAACTTATTCCGAGTCTGAACAACCAGACACTTAAAACATTTAGGAGAAGACTTCTAAAATCTTTAAGCACCGGAAAAGTTGAATCAACTTTAGGAAATAAATTTAGCCAAGTATTATTCATTTATGGCTACGCGGACGCAAATTGGGAAGAAAATATGGAAAGCGTATATAAATTTCTGGCTATGTATTTGTCAATGAAGGTGCCCTCAGTTGGGCATGTCGCAATCAGTCCTGTGCGGCATTATCATCAACCGATGCTGAATTTGTCGCACTTTCCGAAGTGCGGCAGTTTCATAAAACAGTGTTAATGTTTGTTTTATTTGATTTTTCTATATATTTGTATTTCAGTCTTCCAAACACAAAGAACTCTTACACCAAAAACAAAAAAATATATGCTTCTAGTAATTTTTCAACAACCAAAATGGTAGTTCTTGTGTACACTGAACGATTTAACGAAATTTTGCAGTTTTGCTAGATCATGTTGAAGAAAATTACAAATCAATCTTGCGTCCGCTGCGTCGAAAGTTAAAGCAGATGCAAATGGCAATAAATATACTAGACGATTTGATGGACACAAAAACACTTCATCGGGAAACAAAATAAAACAAGAAAAAATAAAAAATAAAATAAATAAATAGAAGCACTTCCACTCGCTACAAGCGCTCACGATAGAATGAGCTAGTAATTAAAGGGAATAGCCGTAAAGCGTCTAATTTCATGGATGAAAAATACCTCAGTTAACTGTGAGTTGGCTGTCAAAAAACTCATTTGAGAAATATATATATAGCCTACTTCTCACGCAGCTTTACATAGACTTTTTGTGATTCTCAGATTGACTATTGACAAGTCAAAATACAGCAGAAAATTGAGCCACTCGAGTTCAAACATGCCAAAAGCATTCAAAAAGTGAGCTAAATCTCTATTTAATATCTGGTCTGCACTCTTTTGTTGATGGCTGTGATGCTTTTGCTCTGCTCGAACGATAAAAATTGCTTGCTGTAATATGAATAATTGAAATGAACCCTAATAAAAATCTTTTACATGGGACAATCACATGAATCCCTGTTCACGACGGTCCTTTGGTTCGGAAGCAAGAAACAAGTAAGTCCTTAAGTTTAGACAACGTGCTCATTTGCTCAACAGGCTACAGTTTGAGTTTCTCAATGTAAACTTATAAATTTATTTTAGAATTCCGTAGGTATAGATTTTTGGTTTTTAATGAAAACGTCCTTTTTATTGGCATATACTTTATTTATATACTTTAACACATTTCTACAAAGTTTTTTCAAAATCGGATGACTATAGCATATAGCTGCAGTATGAATGATCGGTCAAAAAAGAAGTTCTAGTGAGAAAAACTTTTTGTTTTAAATGGGATCGCCTCCAAATTTCGTAATTAACAGTGTATTATGCTTTTCCAAGATTTCACCAAGTTTTGTCGAAATCAGACATCTGTATAGTATAGAAAGTAGAAAAGTAAGGTCCAAAAAATAGTCTTAGTTAGAAAAACTTTTTTGTTTTCAATGGAAGCTGCAAGGGTATACAAAACTTCGGCCGAGCCTAAGTTAACTTTCCCCTATTTTTATTTGTGAATTTCACGTTTTACATTGTAATCAATATGTAAGATGATAAGATGAGTTAAATAAAAAATGCTGAAGGGAATTTAAATTCTTAAAATTTAACTAGTAAATCGATTCCTTTACACTTATATCTCAATATATTTATTTATTTATTTAGTATTTCGCCAACCTTAACTGGCTACTACAATAAAACTTAAAACTAACAGTAACAATTTAACTACAAAAAGAAGTCCCTAAGAAGTCGCTTAACAATAACATTGTCGATGCTAAAGTCAAACCGCATGCCAACTGGGAGACGATTGTACATTAATAGGGCTCTACATATAGGCTCATTATTGGCATAATTGACCCTATTCTAAAGGGGACCCACTCACGCAAAGATCTGGGCGGAACATTGAAAGGAATCTTGTCCAGTATCATAGGACAATTAATATTGCCGACCACAATGTCATTCAAGAAAATTAAAGACGCAATTGTCCTTCTATCCTCAAGGGTGGAAATATGCAATAGGCGACAATATATCCAGACTAAAGCTTGATGGTATAAAATACCCAATTGATACCAAATATTCGTTTTTTATTTCGGTATACAAAATTTAATCAAACGTCATATTTAAAATTTTTTTATTTGAGTGAATCAATTTAGTTTTATTTTAAAATATTTAAAAAAACTTTGTGGTCAGTGCAGTTATGTTAAAGTTTAGAAAGTTCTTGTATAGGTGGGATTGGGACAAGTTAAATTGTACAGAATAGGCGGGATTGGGATCAAATGTTGTGTTACCTCTAGTTGATATAATTTATTTCCCAAAACTGAGAATGGCCCTCCAGGTTACCAGGATATCAATGAAGACTGTGTAGTAAGAGCTGTGTTTATAGTACGGGGTCACCAAAATTGTTTAACATTAATATTTGCCAATGAAGGCATAGATAAGATTCAAATTTGTCATTCAGGTCTAGATGCATACATATACCTAGCCCCATTAACTACGTCCATGCCACGTATAAGCCATTAACCTATCTAATTTAAGCTAGCAAAGCCCAACAATTAAAATCGCTACTAAAGCCAAGTTATTATTAAATTTTGCTATTTTCGATTACAATTTACACACGATTTCCAACATTTTTCCATCAAATTGCCAACGATTACGCGTTTGGCCCACTAACTCTCCACATAAACAATACTGACCCATACAAGCACAAGAAAAAGAAATGAAATCGAACAAGTTACAAACCAAAAAAAAAAACCAAAACTCACATGTCTGTGATATTTCCCGCATTCACTTTCCACTTGGCTGGCATCGGCTTTCAGTTTCTTCTGGCCGTCATTTAAATAAGCCAAATCTGAAAAACTGTTACGACAAAGCCCAGACAACATTCGTGGAAACTCGTTGTACTTGTATGCAGGCAGGCAAGTCTGACCCATTAAACTCCAAAGATTTTCCGCCACTAAAAGTTGTGCATTTGTTGTTGTCAATGTTTATTTTTAGCGAATCCAAACTGCAAATGGCGTTGCCAATGACTGACCATATTGCCTATCCTCTGTAATAGATCATTTTCGTTTGGTTGGGTTTGGATTGGTTTGAATAGGATTGCATCATTTATTTTGTTGGTCTGCGGTTTAGTTTTGAGACTTGAGTTCTTTCAAGGTAGAGGTGCAGACTAATAAAGTCATTGCAAAAGGTGGAAAAAAAGAGGGTCAACTATTAAAGTGGTTTATTAATTTATTATTATTATCAAATTTTCATACGATTTGCAACCAACAGGAACTCGGACTTTTAAAATACATGAGATTAGTGCCAAAATCATAAAAATACTTTAGTTAGTCGTTCAACTATCTATAGCTGAGGTGCCCTGAGACAGCTTAAGGCTGCTTAGACACCAATACAAATGAAGAAAACAATTCTAAAGCAACAATTTTAAACCACAAGAAAGTGAAAGAGAGACCCGATAATTGCCTGGAGCTGTGTGTGACAACAACAAAATTTGCGTAAAAGTTACCTGATCTAAAATTACTTTATGAAAATCTATAGACAAACGACTAAGGGCCGATTTCTCATCTTCTAAATAGCTGCTATGTGTCAGATAAACTTCGATTGTGCTCTATTATTTGTAGGCTTATGTATGTGAAAGACAGCTCTATGTAAAAAATATGAAATCGGGCCTAAGTCATAGAAGATCTAAGTTTTGAAAGCAATTTTACCATAAAATGCTTCTAAATGAACAGCACAAGTAACATAAAATCCTGATGTGATAATGGTTGTTGCATTTTACAACTCATTTCCACTCACAGGCACACACATACACTCCGCTGAGTATCTCCTCCTCCCAAGTCAGTGAAGCATGCATGCATCGCACAAAAATCAAGTCATAAACGTCTTATCTAATTTCAAACGTGGTAAACATTGCCTTGCATCCAAAATTGCATACTCAAAGCGACTCGCCCACAGATAGGAGCAGAAGGCAACAGTTGAACACGCTTATTACATTTTCCTTACCTGGTTTTTACTTTATCATTGCGCTTTTCGTTTGGCAGCCTGGGCATTACTTTTCATTAGCACCACCAACTTAGAGTTGTGTCTTTATTTTCCGTGGTTGGTTGACTCGGCTTGTGGCACCGCAAAGATTCGGTTTCAATTTGCATTTTCGGCTTCATTGAAGCCGCCTGCAATTTGCAGTGTGGGTTAAATAAAGTGGGCCATGGATTTATCACGTTTTTGCCTTAGTCGGTTTGTAGGACATGTGCTGCTAACCGATATTTTTTGGAGCAGCTGGCTGGAGTCTGGTTTATTACCATATCGAGGCTAACTCTAGCTTTTGTTTATGCAACTGTAGCGTTTGCAGTTTATTGATTATGCAATAAATAATCGCCAGCACAGTGAAATGAAATGAAAATGGTGTTGTAATCGCCATCGCCACCATGCACAGAGACAGATCTACACCAAGGCTTAAAGAATAGACGCAATAAAAATCTGGCTAATGGGTTTGAAGCGAATGGAGTTTGGAATGGTTTTGTGAGCTCATATTTATAAAGCGAAAAGCTAACTTGCAGTTAAATTTTGTGTTGGATGCTTATTGCTTAATAACCACACCTGACTAATAACTATATTCATACCAAGCATCATAAACAAGTCTGATTACTCTTGCAGTCCTGAAGAAGTAAATTCGTGATGGTGCCTTAGGCGCTTGAAGAGGATGAGACTTGCCAATTTTCCAAGCATTTTATTATGACTTGGTGTCGACTTTTATGTACTATATAAAAATTGTTGTTAAGAATCATTTTGCATTGTTGTTACATAGCATACGGAACCTAACTTGAAATTTATCGGAGTTGTGAGGCATTTTCGGTAGAAGTAAAAACGTTTTTGTTTATTAACTAAATGCTAACATCTCTTTGAATAATAGATTTTCTTACGTTCCTTGAAATTGCTAATTATTTCATTGAATAAAAAATTCGCCAAGCCACTTTTTATAACCATAAAAATATGGTAAAGTTAACTTCGGTTCGGCCGAAGTTTTGTATACCCTTCCATTTTGCTTTTCTAAATAAGACTACTTTTCGGACCTTACTTTCCTATGGGAGCTATACTATATAGATGCCCGATTTCGACAATAATGGAAAGCATAACAAACTGTTAATTACGAAATTTTGGAAGCGATCCCTATTAAAACAAAAAAGTTTTTCTTTCTAGAACTTCTTTTTCGACCGATCGTTCCTATGGCAGCTACGAGGGCCGTCCCAGAAATGGCCGACCTAGCACAGTAGTGTTGGAAAATGTTCACAAAAAATATTCAAAAGGGGAAGTACCGACTATTAAAAGCTTAAGTTTAAAGTTTGGTGCCTTTACCTTGCACAGTTTTTTTTTGTCGATTTTAATAGAGAACGCTTATTATTGATTTGCAAACATGGACAAAATTGGTCATCGTTATGTGATACAATACTTTCATATAAAAGGTCTTAGTCCAACCAATATTAAAAAGGAGCTGGATTCTACCTTACGTAATTCTGCTCCCTCGTTTACAACAATAAAATATTGGGTGGCTGAGTTTAAGCGAGGTCGTTTGAGCTGCGAAGATGAACATCGTAATGGGCGTCCAAATGAGGTGACCACTTCAGAAATGGTGGCCAAAATTAAAAAATGTGTATTGAGTGACCGGCGATTGAAAGTTCGTGAGTTAGCTGAGTGTGTAGGCATTTCAAAAAGTGCTGTACATCGCATATTGACCGAAAAATTGGACATGAAAAAGTTATGCGCAAGATGGGTGCCGCGTTTGCTGTTCCATCATGACAATGCGCCGGTTCACACCTCTGCCGTTGCAATGGCTAAAATTAATGAATTAAAATTTGAATTGCTACCTCACGCCCCTTATTCGCCAGACTTAGCTCCCTCTGATTATTTCTTATTTATTTATTTCAAACTTGAAAAAATGGCTCGGAGGAAAAAGATTTGGCAACAATAAAGAGGTGGAGTCCGAGGTTAATGCCTATTTTGAAGAGCTTCACAGTTCTTATTATAAAAAAGGTATCGAAGCTATTGAACATCGCTGGGAAAAGTGTACCGACCTAAAATTTCAATTTCTGGGACCGCCCTCGTAGATCTCAGAGATGAGAAGAGCTAGAGCAACCAAATTTTGTATATAGACTCAAATTGTCTGCACTCAGATCAAGTTCGTTTTAAATTTTTGCCACACACCCTACCGCCCCCACAATAAAAAATTTTGAGTATACCCCACAGTTTTTAAGATATCGATTTCAAATTTCAAACTCTGAACTTTTCATAAAGATTGGAAAAACAGCATGCGCTGTCTGCCAACATAATGTTAGTATGATAACACTCATGTTAATGCTCTTTTAATTAACATAAGGAAAGGTTATTAAGCAATTAATTCACTAAGTAACTAAGTTACTTTACGCCCTCGTCTCGGCTTGGAAACAGGAAATAGTAGCTGAGCTTCGAAAAAAATCAATTGGCAGAGTTCTCGAGCGATCGGGATAGAATGTATACCGTATTGTAGCTAAAATTTCAAGTATGTTTCGAACATTCCAAAATCGAAATGAGAACAATAGTTCTTGAAGCAAGAACTTCTCGTACTTAGAGTAGGTGAAAGATTTTATAAAACGCACACTGAATTCAAGTTCGAAATATCACGGATTGAGTACTAAATTGATTTACAATGCAAACTCCAAGAGTAGGCAAATTATTTTACAACGAATCTGCCCTTAAAATTATCAACTGGTTCTTTTTTGGTGTATTTCACATGTACAGTAACACTATCTTGGTGTTAGCTTAGCTCATGGTCCTTGAATCTTTCCAGAGTTAATGGACTCCATACAGAGCTCGCAAATAACAATTGACAGTTTTTCGTTGTCCAAGAATTACTTTTAGCTACGGACCCTTTGAGCAAAGACTAAGAGATGAACCGTGCACATCGGCTCTTGAACAAAACGGTCTGTGGTCAACGAACAACCAATGGTTTTGTTTCCCTTTTGCTCTGCTCATTCGCCGACCGTTTGGTCGCGAGCGACGAAAATTAAATTCATTTGTGGGCCTGTCAAAGAGTTTATAACAGAACCAAAGGGTGGGAAGTTTTTTTCAATTTCGTTCTCATATTCAAGCAAACTTTCGTCTTAAGAATATTTTCTATGAGGGTATTCACTAGCCCTCGTAAAATGGCAGAGCGTAAAAGTGTAAATCCAAAATTTTTCGAAGCAACAACAAAACACATGAGAAAAAATTACCACTTTTAACATGCCCTAGGGTATGTTTAAAAAATCGGTCGTAAATGTCAAAAAGTGTAAAGTTTTGAAGTGTTGTAAAATTTTTCAAAGAATCGATTTAAAATACTTAGTGTCGAGCCATTTCGACATTTTTGTCTTAAAAATATGCGGTAACACCAGCAAACTGAAAATTATGAAAAAAAACAACTGGAAGGCAATTCAAAGCACTGGAAGAATGTTATGACGCCAAGCGTTTCCGCAGGGCCCAGTGCCCAATTTTGCATCGGCTAACCTGAACGCTGATGTTGAAGGGACGCAACAATGGCAAGAAGCTGAGTTCCAGTCGGACAGTCAAGCTCTCGCCCAAGATGATTCATGGTAGATGTATCTCCCTTGCGTCGCGATAACCAGGCCAACTGGCTGCTGTGCACTGGAGCAGTAACACCAATCTTATTGCCGAGTGCTTGGTCGATAAGCTGATCAATGCTGCAAAGGGTTCCTACAACTCGTACGCCATCAATTCGAAAACAAGAAGACCATTCTACTGACATGTTTACAAATTACTTAAAATAACTCTATTTAACAATTCCGTGGCTTAGCTGGGCGTCGTGAGCACCCAAGAATTAAAAACATAAAAAAATACAACCAATAAAATTCTACTCCAAACATGGTTTTTATTTTCCTTATTGATGCTGCTTGTTAAAGGACCAAGTCTATTTTTCGCTTACACAAAGCTGGTTGCACCCTTTGTCTTGGCATTTTTATACCCTTGCAGAGGGTATTATAAAATTGTCCGGATGTTTGTAACGCATAGAAGGAAGCATCTCCGACCACATAAAGTATATATATTCTTGATCAGCATGACGAGCTGAGTTGATTTAGCTTTGTCCGTCTGTCCGTCTGTGCGTCTGTCCGTCTGTTTCTATGCTATCTCCTCCGTCAGTTTTAAAGCTATCCTCACCAAACTTTGCACAACGTCTTGTGGTACAAATACGCTGCACATTTGTCGGAACCGGCCGGATCGGATGACTATAGCATATAGCTGCCATAGGAACGATCGGTTGAAAAACTAGTCTTAAAGAGAAAAACTTTTTGTTTTTAATGGAAACGCCTCCAAAGTACGTATTTCTTAGTTTACTGTCTTTTCCCATGATTTCACTAAGTTTGGTCGAAATCGGATGACTATAGCATATAGCTGCCATAGGAACTATCGGTCGAAAAACTAGTTCTAGTGAGAAAAACTTTTTTGTTTTTAATGAAAACGTCCTTATCATTGGCATACACTTATTTTGTATTTTTTTACACAATTCTACAAAGCTTGGTCGAAATCGGATGACTATAGCATATAGCTCCCATAGGAACGATCGGTCGAAAAACTAGTTCGAGTAAGGAAAACTTTTTTGTTTTTAATGGGATCGCCTCCAACTTTCGTAATTAACAGTGCATTATGCTTTTCCATGATTTCACCAATTTTGGTCGAAATCAGAGATCTATATAGTATAGATCCCATAGAAAAGTAACGTCCAAAAGTTAGTCTTAGAAAAACTTTCTTGTTTTCAGTGGAATCTGCAAGGGTATACAAAACTTCGGCCGAGCCGAAGTTCCCCTATTTTTAAAATTATTTATGCTGCTTTTTCCACTTTAGCTAGTTCGAAAATTTGTTCATGTTTTTAAGAGAAAACAAATTTTGTATGATTTTTGTTTTGATCACTTGGTTTTCGTTTTTATTGTTGTTTTTTTTTTGTTGTTTTGTTTTTCAATATTCATCAGCTTCATTTTTGTATGGTTTTTGTTTATCTTTTATACAGAGACAAAAATCTATTTGGTAAATTAAGTACTTTTTATAAATCCGTTTCATCTGCTTAGGTGTATAACAAAATTGTACAAACTAGAACATTTTTTAAGAATAATACAGAATACGTTCGTTTACAAACTGACTTAAATAGGCGCACACTGCACTACATTAACTGCCTTACCGTACAAACTTAGATGCTAACAGAAGTCTTATCACACGCTGACAACGCTGCTGGGAAGGCGGCACACAACTAAGTACGTCTTACGAACCAGGCACACGATTCGGATGAGGACCAGAGCAGAAGGAGGTGAAGCCACAGCTGGAGGACAATACAGCCGAGGCCAGACCACATCACAAAAAAGGTGGCACCCAGAGCCAGGCCAAAATACACACAGTCATCCTGGGAGGACTCCTCGGGCCGATGGTATATGAGTTCCGAGTGGGTGTGTTTGTGGGGTATGGATGGGTGGGGGTGTCTTGTTCTTAGTTCTTCAGGTTGTGTGGGTCCCAAATGTGTTGTTGCTTAAAGTCTAAATGGATATTTTTTTGTTTTGTTTGATTCGATTATGGCTTAGGTCTAAAAGGGGGGTTCGATCTGATATTCGTTTCTCTGAATCTCTAGCGGTTATCACGTGTTAGGGAAATGGAAGTGTTAGGTGATTCACAATGTTTCGTTTACCATTCCCGCATTTTTCAATGCTGCAAAGAAAGTCAAAGAGAAAGAAATTCATTTCACCAATTTAGTAACCGTGATATGAATGAAGATCATGATAGTTAAAATCATGCTCCACCTCATGCTCATGCTCCTCGATTTGATGATGATGATGCTCCTGGTGATGATGGATGGGCTCATGATGGTGATGGTGATCCTCCTCGATGTGTTTGTGTATGAACTCGGGCTGCTTGTAGGGGATGTGCTTCTCATGGATCTCGGGCACGTGTTTCTCGATATGCACATGTACGGGTTTCTCCACTGGGATCTTCACGGGGTAAGGTACATGTTTCTCCACTTTCACGGGGATTTCCTTGATCACTGGATAGGGAGCGGGAACATGCACTTTCACTTCATAAGGCACTGGTTTCTCCACATGCACAGGTACGGGACGATCATAGGGCACATGCACTGGCACTGGGATCTTCTTGATCACTGGCACTGGCACTGGTTTGTCCACATAATGGGGCACTGGCTTGTCTACATAGTGTGGCACTGGTTTATCCACATGAACCTTGACAGGATAGTGCACCACCTTCTCCACGGTATAAGGCTTGTCTACATGCACATGCTTCTCCACCTTATAGTGGACGACCTTCTCGACGGGATAGGGGGCGGGTACATGAACCTTGACGGGCACATGAACCTTCTTCTCCACTGGATAAGGAGCGGGCACATGAACCTGTAAATCAAGAGGATTACTTGAAATCCTACGGCAAAGATTTATGGTTTTTCTTACCTTAACAGGCACAGGACGGTCGTAGTGTACATGTACGGGATAATGCACCTTCTTCTCTACTGGATAGGGAGCTGGTATCTCCACGGGCACCTTGACAATCTCTTTCACCTCATAAGGGATGTGCTTGATCACGGGATAGGGCTTGGGTACCTTGACTTTGACGGGCACATGGATGTGTTTTTCGACGGGCACGTGCACAATTTTCTCAATGGGCACTGGAACTGGCACTTTCTTGATCACTGTCAGTGTCTTTTCCTCATGCACTGGATAATGTGGCACATGATGATGATGATAGTCCTCATAATGATGAAGACCACGCTTGGATTTTGTGGTATCATCATTGCTGGAGGCTTCCGCTTCCTTGGCCTCGGGTTCGGCTTTCTGTTCGGCTGCGGCGGTCTTTTCACCCTCAGCTTGGGTATATGTGGTGGCCAGAAGCAGCACCAAGGCCAGTGATGTCGCTGTGCGCTAAAAGAAAAGAAGGGGGAAGAGAAGTGTGATAAAGTTTTAAAGCATTTAAGGGATCTTTTTATACGAGATCCAGGGATAAGTTGACGATCAAATTGGAGAAGACTGTTATTTGGGATGCAACGAATTCTATTGAAGAATTCTAAATAGAAGTGGCCAGAAAATTCAGCTTTTTCGAAAACCAAATAATGATAAAGGTTGATCTTTAACTCAATTACCACATCCGCCTAAAAGTATACTTCACTCTACTGGCATGTCGCCCGCTGATTGATTTTGAAATTCTCAAGTCTTTATTCTGACAAATGTCTATGTCAAAATGTCTGTGAGTGAAGAGTGAGCTGTGCAACTTTTGCAATGAAGCGTGTCGCACTTTGTTATTTGCCGCCTCAATTCAAATAAAGAGAAATTTGATTTAAGGATTAGTAATTGATCGACAGAATCTTACAGATCTTACAGCTGATTTCTGTTGTACTTCTCAAAATACGAAGTGAAGCTAATGCAGTTTTTTGTTTTTTTCCAGTTTTTCTCACAATTAGTATAAATTTTGGATCTTGTTAAGTCTTGGTTACTTTGTAAAGACTGGCTGATTCTTGATTAATCCAAAGTTAGGAATGAATTTTTTACCCAAATTTTTGTTCAAATTGATCGTTACATCAAAATTGCAAGATATATAAGTAAGATTCGAAGAGTGAGTTATAATTTCGTTACTTTGTTCTCTTTATATTATTCAGATTTGGTTGAAATCTTGGAAAATTATTTGATCCGTGCAATAGCAACTTATTCACACCATTCAAAAGATTGCTCTTTTCATTTCTTGCACCTTTATAACTTTCATTTTGATTCAGTTTGGCTTGCATATATTACATAGTCCAGTTCAACTGACTTTTGGTTTGATTTTCACATTTGTTTTTGCACTACACTTTCAACACTTTTGATCCTTTTCTGATACATACCATCAACTTCATGTTGACCAATTAATGTATATCCTTCGCTGGGATATGTGGCACGCGGAGAACTGAACCCGTCTACAAAAATATCGAGGAGGATTTACACACGCTCAATACAGCTCAACGGTTAACGGTTTAATGATGCCAACTGCACCAACCGAGCGCACTTTTATAGTTAAAGCCAAAGTCAAACGCCAAACGCCGCGAAGCCGAAGACAAACAACAACAATAACAATAATAATCGCTGGCCACTGATGTTGGCTGGTGAATGGGATTCGTCGTGGCTTGCTTCGGTGAATTTTGGAGGCGCGAAGTCGAGCCAGCCAAGCGCCAAATGCAGCGCCAACTTAAAAAAAAAAAGATTGCAATATCAAGAGGGTGAGGCGGGGAGTCTCTATGGATGCGTGCCATTTTGCTGTTTAATTCGACTACCGTCAGCTGCTGCTGCTGCAAGTCAATGTACGTAAAAGGGGCTTGAGAAACCACAAGCAGCACGAATATTTCTTGTGGGTAATTGAATAATACCCCAACTCGCTGAGCTCTTCACTTGATGTGTTGTTTAGTGGAGTTGAAGTTTGTTTGCTGATGGTTTTATGCTAATCTTCAATGATTATGTGTTTTGTTGAGGCTTACTTGTGATTGTGCGGAGGAGTTTGCATTTTTGGTCAATTTTTTATTACCATTTTGATGTAAGACGAGGCAGTCAGGGGCCTCAAAATTTTTTCAAATTTTTTTTTTTAGAAAAATTGGGTAAGAACTTTAATCTATGTTTACAAGGCAGTTAAAATAATAAGTGTATGTCCAAAACTACAAGTAGTCTGCTATATGGAATGATCAGTCGAAAAAATAATTCTATGGACAAGTTATCAGTCGAAGGTTTGTAGTAAGCACATTTGTTATATATGTTTTAAACAAGCTCGTAAGGTTTGCGTCGAAGCCTAAAGATTGAATATATAATATCGATATCGTATGTGCCATGATTACTCTAAAAAAAAAAGAGTTGTTAACTTCGGTTCTGACCGAAGTTTTTATCTCACTGCAGTTTGTTAAGATTTTCTAAATAAGACCTTTTTGGACCTTACTTTCTATGGAAGGCTATACTAAGATATATATTTCCGTATGTCGTACCAAACTTAGTGCAATATGGAAAAGCATAACAAACTGTTATTACGAAATTTGGGGAGAGGCGATCCCATTTAAAACAACAAAATTATTATCGCTAAATTTTATTTTTTCGACCGATCATTTCATACTAAAAGTATATATAATAATTATATGCCGGGGGACTTTTCAGGTACTTTTCCCATTAAAAACCAGCAAGTTTTTCTTACAACTTCTAGTTTTCTCAACCGATCGTTCCTATGGCGGCTATATGCTGATTCAATACGATTTTAACCAAACTTTGTTATAATCGGTATCTGTAACCGCAGCGTATGCGAACCACGCCTTAACTGAAGCTGGCTTTTGTTTACTCTCATCTTGTATAGTTAACAACCAGCATGGAGTACGTCCATTCTAAATTTGTTATTTAGAAATGTGTGTCAAGGAACGATTTATAATGTTTAGCTGCTTACCTTGTAAATATTGAACTTGTGCTCCGTATTGATAACACATTAACTCAGCTTTCAACACGTCGTCTGAATGATTGTTTTTATGACTTTCATTAAGCATATTACTGATGTGTTCGTGTTCTAAAATAAAAACAGTTAATATCAATGTGAAGCGCTTACTGGTCTGCCAGCTCAGCTGAGTCTTCGTTTCTCATACGAGCATGACATTTCAAATGGTTTTCGAAAATTTCATAAAAATGTTGTTTTTGTTTCAAATTGTTACTTTTGCGTGCCAAATGTTTTTTCTAACATACTCCTATAACTATAGTATCAATTTTAGTACCCTCTAGACATTACTGTTGACACTAAAGTAAACCATACGGGTTTTTAGTTTCATGCCGCTTTAACACTATATGGTTTCTACATTTACAATTTGTTGCTTTACAATCAGGCGCGTAGCTAAAAATTCTTTTATTAATTTAAATCTTATTTTCGGGCTTAACACGCTGTAACTTACGAATGATCGGAGAAAAATGCAAAAAAATCCATAATTAGTGTATGCGGTTTATCTCTATATAATATATGATAGAATAGTTTCTATAAATATCCTACAAAACCAATGGCTTATTGCAGGTGTGTAGTTTGACAAAATTGGTATAAATCAAGTAAAATTTGTCTCTGAAGGTCCAATTTCGACACATTTGGCTTTGCTTATACCGCGTGTTTGATTTTTACTCGATGCATTGATATGTTGACCATTCAAGTAAAGTAAAGAACAATGGCTTGTCAGGTTGACACAGCCACAAGGCTTAATCAAGTTGACTTCAGTCCCCAAAGGTGCAAAGCCGAGCGTCTCGACATCTGCTTTAGGAGTCGATTGAATAATAACGAGACCAACTAATAGAAATGATTTTTATCAATCAAACTTCTGTCTGTCTGCCTGTCTTCATTTGTTGTGTGTCGAAATGTGTGTTAATTCTTCTGTAATTTTAAACCCAACCTTGAAGTTATAAAAAACTTAACAGTAACGCTACCACAGAAGCACTTACAACCCGCGATTATCTCAACTTATTTGAGCACTTTTCAGCCATTTAGTCATGGTAGCAAACCCAAAAAAAAAAAACTAAAAATAAACAAACACAACCAACGGCCTTGACCAGAAATGCAATGAACCCTGGAAGTAGTCGTAAAACTGTGAAACGGTAAAGCAACTACTAAACAGTTATACGGCTTACACAGCCGTGGTGGTAAGCCACAAGAGGCTTTTTAGTTATTTGTGAATGGCACATAAAATATCATAACTGTCATAGTTGGAGAGCATCCAAGACTTGAGACACCAGCTAGCAAATGGAAACAAAATGGCAATGGGATTGTTACACCAAATCAAATGAATGCAAATCAAAGACTTATTCTTCTGCTACAATTTGATGATAAATCGGCAGCTTTTCAACTTTGGACACTTTTGTTGACATCAAAATTTATGTAAATCTTCATACAAAACCCTAAATGCCACAAGGTCAGTCTGCAAACAATTGAGGAATCAAACTCAATTCAAAGATGATTTCGAATGTGAAATATACAAAAAAGAGAAATAACAAAAGGAGACCAGATTATCGGGTAATTAAGTCAAGGAAGTAATTGCATACGAACAATGTTGTAGATGAAGACGTATTGTCATAGTTGAAATTGTGTCTAAGTAGGAGTCAGGTGACATAATCGTCATGAATCTAACGGCAGCTCTCTTTATCTCTTTGGAAATGCGAATCGAACAATGTGGTCAAGACATGCAACCAACATGCACATGAATTGAAACGAAATCGAAAGTTGCATGCAACACACAGGCGTAACAATATGTGTGCCAAAGCCGCTGCCAACTGGTAGACCCATTGACATAATAACGAGGAAGGTAAGCAGAGTAAGACCGAAACTGAAACTGGGTGGTGTCAATTACGCAGCACATGGCATGGAATCGAAACATAGTCTATGGTTGATGGTTGGATGGATGATACTACAGCGCGTATGTGGAGCAAAACAACAAAATGACCGAGTGACACAGTCTTTTGGCCTACCGCAACCCTGCCCCTTTCTGGGAAGTAGTGAAAACTGGTCTTGGTCATTCAAGAGTGAATGGCTGTGCAGGTGGCCGAAAGTCAAAAGTAAAAGGATTTGTCATGAATGCATTGATTATGGTTGAAATATGACTGTTAAGTGTCATTTAAGGAAGCCTTTTAGCTTGCTTATCGTGTTTGGAATAAGTTTTGGTTTTTTTACAAAATTTATTTGATAATTTTGATACATTTTAAAATAGTTTTATTATTCTTCAGAAAACTCTTTTGACTCTTTTGAGTCTTGTCTTATATAACCAACTCAAGTCTCTTCTCAAAAATCTATCCTATCTACTTGTGTTATCTGTCAAAAATTTGAAGGGCAAAGCCTTTTCCCTCTCCTCAATGCCAACATCAACATGATTTAAAAATTAAACTCCAACTCATGGTTAAACTTTTAAATCTCCACATGGTCTGTTAATGGCTCCATGAATTGCTCGATTAACTATTCCAACTTCAAGTAGTAAGAAAACTGTTAGATGCAATCGATGCCCTTTCAATTCGTTGTAATTATCATCCACAAATCATCTCGCATCAACAGTAAAAGAGGTCAATGGCAAAAGCATTTGAACTCTGGTGTCTGAGGGTATGTACGTGCGATTCATACCCAAAAGTCCATGTCTTAAGTTGGTCACATTGTCACGCACCGTTGAGCGTACGCTATGCCCAATTGAATCACAGAGCAAACCGCAAAACCAGAAAAAACTAACCATGACGTCCACTGGATCAAGTTTTTTTTTTCGTGGTTTGAGCTGACTGATTAATAAGGAAGTTAGAGCCTGCGACCCACCTGCGATTTTCACAACTCCAAAAAAGCCAGTAAAACCAGTCAAAAACTATTTATTATCATAATAATTCCGCTTAAGGCGCATTTGAGCGCGACGGTTGCAAAGAAGGCAGCTGCAGCTGTCTGGGGGGGCGTGATGGCCGGCCAGTTTGACCCATTGACTCACTCACTGCACGAACTGTTTTAGCCATTTGCATAGGAAAAACTTTAATTAAACAAAGTTTTTTTTTTAAGTTTTAGTGTTTTTAGTTACATAAGTTTTACCAAGTCTAGAGTACAAACCTATAAATTTAAGTCATGCCATTAAACCAAATATTAAAACTAGTATTTATGCAGAATTTTTAAATGAGGAATTGATTTATTTCACAATTTTTGTTATAGAGATGTTAACCTTATTTCTGATTGTTTTTGGTCATTTAAATAAATTTAAATTTACCTTGTCTAAACGAAAAGGATTAGGTACATACTTTAGATAGTTTCAATTGGTTCTTAAATACAAGTGATTCGTGATGAGACGTGCGTGTAGTTGCTCTAGTTAAAATATTTGGCCAATTTCACTTTAAGTTGAAAAAATTGGGGAAAGTAACCTTCGGATCGGCCGATGTTTTGAATACCCTTGCAGTTTGTTTTTCAAAATAAGACTACTTTTCGGATCTTACTTTACTATGGGAGCTATACTATATAGATGTCCGATTTTGACCAAACTTGGTGAAATCATGGAAAAGCAAAACAAACTAACAGTTTCGATCCCATTTAAAACAAAAAAGTTTTTCTCACTAGAATTCATTTTTCGACCGATCATTCGTACTGCAGCTATATTCTATAGTCATCCGATTTTGACATAACCTTGTAGAATTGTGTAAATGTATATAAAATAGATATATGCCAATGATAAGGACGTTTTCATTGAAAACAATATAGTTTTTCCCAATAAAACTAGTTTTTCTATCGATTGTTCCCAAGGCAGCTATATGCTATTGTCATCCGATTTTGACAAAACTTGTGTGAAAGCATAACAAATTAATAAATGCCGATTTTTAGGTCATTTTCATTGAAAACAAAAAAGTTTTTCTCTCTAAAGCTAGTTTTTTGACCAATCGTTCCTATGACAGCTATATGCTATGGTCTTCCGATCCGGCCGGTTCCGACAAATGTGCTGCGTATAAGTACTAAAAGACTTCGTGCAAAGTTTGGTGAATATAGCTTTCAAACTGACGGAGGTAATAGCATAGAAACTGACAGACGGACAGGCGGACGGACAGATGGACAGGGCTAAATCACCAGCTCGAAGATGATTCCTTCTACAACCGCATTTTGCATTTTCGCATTTTGGGCCAAATGTACATTTTCTCCCATACAAAAATATAAGGCATCCTGAGATGGCAGAAAGGTGCATTTTGTAAAAATGTAGTCACATTACTCGTTATCCATTTAATTGTTCGATAGTTTGTATTCGATACTGGACTATTTTTGTCTTATTTTGACAAAGTTTCCAACACTAAATAAAGGTGCGCGAAATTCCAGATAGTTAGAACTTGCATTCTATTTATACTTTCATAAACTTATTACAAATCAAAGCAATTACACAATGAATTGCTGAATGTTCAGACTTCCAATGTAATTGCAATTGGTCTGAAGTGACCATAAGCCTTCTGTTGGACCTCTGGCCAGGACCTCAAGCCATCTGATGGACTACTGGCCAGAGCACAAATGGCTTGGCCCCTGCAATAGTTCAATCACTAACAGAGAAGAAATTGTCAGGGATGATCTTTAAACCCTTGCCAACATTAGAAGTTATGTTTCTAGCAGCTAAATAACTCCTATTTATCATATTTGTTTAATTTGTATGCTTTTGTGCTAGTCACTTGGTTAATTGTTAACAGAGAACAGATGTTTTCAAAATGCAAATGCAGAAGCAACGCAATGAGGACAGCAAACTGCATTTTCAGTGATGACGATAACTTTTTTGAAAATGTGCTTCAGTGAGGAAGCCACATAGCAAACATTCGGACAATTTTATAATACCCTCTGCAAGGGAATAAAAAGAAACTGTGAGAGTGGGCTCAAAGCTATTTTCTCAAATAAGCTTGCTCTCCTCTTTCAGTTTTTTACCTCACTCCCCTCGCCTAACAAGACTTAACTGAAAACGAATTTAGCTCGATTTCCTGTGCAAAATATTTGCAAATTCAACATCGAATAGATGATTATAGATGAAAGTCTTCGGCTTTAAGGCGCAGCCTCTACATTAATACAACATCGACTACATGCTATCTACATTAATACATTAATATTTCCTTGGGACTTCTTTTAGTGGGCTCATGTCTTCATCAGTGTTCATCTAATAAAAAAAATATTAGTAGTATATATCCCAATTACAATGTATCTTTATTCAATCACAAACAATTCCTTCCAGCAAATGAGTGGATCATCGTCCTCTGCATCTGCTCTGCAAGCTTTTGGCTTATTCGATATTTATACTCTGTACCAAAGGTACACAGAGAATATTAAGTTTGTGCAAAAGAATGTAACAGGCAGAAGAAAGCATTTCCGACCCTATAAAGTATATTATTCTTGATCAGCATTAACAGCCGATATGATCTTGACATGTCCGTCTGCCAGAAAGGTAAACTCTGGTTTCTTAGAATCGTCTGTTAAGTCCGATCCCTTGTGCGACTTAGGGCATCAACCAATCCTCTCCTCCAGCGAACTCTGTTGTTGGCCGTCACTTTCAGTTCTCCTTAACTTTTCCCGATGCAATGCGCCTCTCTACCGACAGTCCTCCTCCTAGTTTCTTAGGGTCTGCCACGTGGTAGTGTGTTTCAGTGTCTTAAGCCCTGAGATTTGATGATTTTTTGAAGGCACTTTTGATTGTTTTAAATTGTTTTGCCTGCGTTGTCATCTTGGCCAAAAATTCTTCATAATATAGCTAGCTTCATGTAGTTTACTTCACTGTGTAAGTCTAGTCTTAGACAAGGGGCCGGCATCTTGCTATAAATATAAACTGTTAAAGCTCCGCTGCGTTTCGTGTTCGCGACGCAGTCGGTGCTACTGGAAAAGAGAGAAATCTTTGCGCTGCTCTCACACACACCAATGCAAAAATGTGAATGTATTTCTTGCCTGCCTCTGTCTTAGACTATCAGCTTTCGAACGACCAGCCTAATATTAATAAAGTATTCATTTTTAAGTTTAACTTATCTTAGAGTGCAGCACTAGGACTTTAATCTAAAGAAAGTTGTCATTGAAGGAAGGTGACAGAAAATTTAGATAATAATAATAAAAAAAAAACAGCACTAGGCTTACAACTTATACTTGTACCTGCACCGCCACGTTCAAAAGTTGAAAATTGCGAAAAATCATTTTTCCGTTGTCAAGCGCTGCTCCAAATTGCTTTACCCTAAGTGCTATAAAATTGTGTTAAGTACAGACTTAGATGTCGATTTGTGTACGTGCTCATAATTACAACAATACCAAAAACAAAAGAAGAGAAACAAAGTTGGCAATCAAATACCAGGGGATTGTTGTTGTTTTTGTTTTTTTTTTGGGTGTAAATTGCGTAAATTGAATAAATATTATGCTTTGTTCAAAATTGTATGTCGGGTACTTGAGTAGGTTTTGTTTTTTGCCATTTTACTTTATACGATTTGTAAATCGACGTATGTATTTTGGTTGCTCTTGTTTTGTTTTCTGAGTTGCTTTTTCTGTTGCACTGAGGCGTAGATGAAGTTGTGTTAATGGTGGATAAAGAGAGGAGTTTGAAAGGTTCAACCAATGTGGAAAAGAGCGTGTCGATGAAAACCACTAATCTGAATGACAAACGACAAACAATCCATTCCAGTTTGTTCATCTTTCGTTCCTTAAGGCTTGTATCCAGATGTGAATTAATTCGATGTAAAGTAAAATTTTCATACTTCTACTTTTCTTCTGTCATTTTTGTATGAAAATTTTACTTTGCATCGAATTAATTCACATCTGGCTCACTGTTAAAACTGGTTCCAGGTTAATTTGTGTTTTTATTATCAAACTTTTTACAACGGACTTTCATAGTAACATAAGAGAGCAAGGGAATTTCGAAAAAGATCTCTAGTATGCAGTTCCATTTCCATTTAGACTATTTCTGGTCTTATCCAATTTAGAGTTGGAAAATTTTGGCGGATGTAGAATTGAGAACTCGGCTATGAATCATATGCTTGCCATATTTTTAAAAGTCAGTTGGTTTCCATACATGAGTGAAAGCCTGCCAGATGCAGTTGCAGTTTTTCTTTACATTTATGACAACATTCAACTACACAGACAAAACTATCTATATAAACTAAATAAAAAGCTATAAAACTATTAAAAACTATCCTTTTTATCTATTGAAAATATTGTTTTTTTCTTATCCATTGGATCTTTTTGAAATATCCATTTGATCTTTTATAGCCATCTTTTAATATCCATTTGATCTTAATGTCATATCCCATGGATTTGCTAATAATATCCTTTTAATATCCATTTAATCTGAATTACATATCCGTTATAAAGATCATTTCCAATTCAATAAAAAATGAATGAATTGACTTCTAAATAGTGAGTAACAATATCAAATTCCAATGGTCATTCTTCTCATGCATCCTGGCCACTATTGCGATGAGCGGCACACATCATCTGCTGGTAGACAGTCACATTAAAGCAGAGCTCGTTAATAACAATTCGACATTTTTGCCTTTGCGGTCTGCTCAATGACAAAACCGAAAAAATCCATGCACGCTTGCTCTCGCTCTGAGCAGAACACTTTGTTTCTCTTTGTTTTTGTTTTCAGTTGAATGTTCTCAGTTGAGCGTTGCTTGTTTAGCTCTTTCAATAACAATTTATAGACAGCGATCCGACTGAGCACTCGCACATTAAGAGTCAGTAGATGAGCAAAAAGCCGAAAGACTCACCTCAAAGGGCCTTTTTTTCATTTATTTGTTTTGTGTGTGTGTGTGGCTTGTGTGAGCCGCAAGCCCAAACAGACACCTCACTCACACATACACACACACACAAACGCAAATGACTTTTATCTTCTTCGCTCGCGGCGATCTGCTCAGTCAATGAGCAGAGCAAAATGTAAACAAATCCATTGGTTTTTCGTTGAGCACTGTGCGATTCGTTCATGAGCCGATGTGAACGGTTCATCTATGACTTTTTGCTCAAAGGGTCCGTATGTAAGTGTTATTTTTTGACAACGAAAAACGGTCAATTGTTATTTGCTAGCTCTGCATTAAAGCCACTCTAGTGATGCTAATGCTCGCAGATACGTATCTCAATAACAGGCACATTCACAGTCTGCAGAGTCTTGGGACGAACACGGGAGCGGACTTAAAGCACCCCAACCGGCGACCCAACCAAATTGGTTGGTCTTTAGTCTTCTCGGGCACACAAACGGGCATTAGGAATCGAAAAGATCGATGAAGTATGAGAAAAGAGTAAGGAAGCAAGTAACTACCTATATGTGGCATAAAATGCACAATACGCTCCAGTGTCAACATGGAGATATCAAATCGCTTTGAAATAGTGATGCACATTTACAGCCCACGGCACACAATGACCAGCGATGACCACATGGCGACCCGACATCAGTGATCCTCCACATCTAAAAGAAAACAAATAGATATGGACTTACAGAATTAAATCCAATTTACCTGGAGGAGCCAATGCGTATGTAGGCGGGTAACGAACCAAGTCCATCACCTTCTCCGCCCATAGTGCGACGTTGAGCCGTCTTCTTGGCCAGTGAGATGCAATAGCCTAAAAATGATAAGTGCAAGCATTTACTCAAGTAAAAAACTTGTTCAATAAAAGCAGCACTACTATGTCAAAATTCGTAGCCTTTCTCTTTGGCACCTACGGTCATACTTGGCGGTTGATTATTGAGTTATCGATTTCCGATTACAAAGTTCAAAACTTGAACCAAAAAAGAGATCCTTTTGACATTATTTCGCCATCCTTAGGAGCTTTTTAATGTAAAAAGGATATGCCAAAAAAAGGATATTGAATTGATCTTTTTTCTTAATCCAAGGGAGCTGAATAAAATCAAAAGGATATTAAAAAATTGGATCCTAAAATGAATTTTTTCAATATCCTTTCTACCAGGGATCTTTTTTTTCTGTGTAGGACTTTCTCATGCAGGCGTTCACACATGTATGGAAGCAACTCACACTTGAAAATATGGCTGCCTGCCAGTTATATTTTGTATGGATATAATATTTGCATTGTAAATCAAACAACTTGTTTCTATTTAAAACTATTTGCCATATTGTTATCATACTTTAAAAACTCTTAAATAAACCCTCGTTAAGCGAAAAATAAAATATATAGAGCGCAGCGTAATTAGGCAGCATTAAAATGTTAGTAAATTAACAAAAAGCGGCAATAAAAGAGAAATAACAAAATTCGAGCTATTGCTTAACCGCTTCGACATTTGCAACGAACCAAATTCGAAGGGAAAAATAACATAAAATTAAAGAATACCCCATACATTACACACTTAAAGCACGCCAATGGCCGGCAATCAAAAGTTTACGAGTTTCCTATATTCAAAGCATGAGCAAAGACTTGATAGACCAAAAATGCTTCCTTTTATTCGTTGGAAAAAGAAACCAAAAGAAAATTAGTGCATACGCATTAAAAATGCAAAAAGTAAGCCAAAAGAAAAATTGGCATAC
This sequence comes from Lordiphosa collinella, assembly GCA_018904265.1. Classification (NCBI taxonomy): domain Eukaryota; kingdom Metazoa; phylum Arthropoda; class Insecta; order Diptera; family Drosophilidae; genus Lordiphosa; species Lordiphosa collinella. Next base: position 303,983 of record JAEIFV010000156.1, on the reverse strand, counting down.
GATTTCGTAAACGTTAGGAAAACGGGCGCAAAGAAAAACTGAAAAAATTAATACTAACGAGCGTGTATAATTAAGCACTATAAAGCGGGAAAGGGGAAAGATTGAACATTTTTAAAATGTAGCTAGCACAGAGGGTAAAAAGAAATGACTTATGCAAATAACAAGTTGTTGAAAATAGTTTTCTCGGGGTATTTAATATCACAAATATGCATTGCCTGCGATTGGAGACAGGTATTGCTTGTAAAATGTTCGACTGAATAAAGTTTTTCTTAGCTCTCAAAAAGTTTGATATAGTGACGAAATCAATTCTGTTTCTTCTGTTCTTCTCCCAAATTACTATTTTAAAACCCGCCCCGTCCCTATATCGCCTCGCAATAGCACGTGTCTATCTACTGGGCATAGGCCGACTCTGAAAAGCCAGAACCGCTGCGCTGCGTGTTCGGCTCTTGTTTAGCTGCTTGCGAATTTATAATTCGCAGAGTTCCAACATATTTCTTATTAAACATACCTTTAGAAATAATGCATAATACATCGTTTAATCAGTGTCAAAAGTTTACTGCTAAAACTATTGCACTTCACAGATCCCAATCTAAGATTTTGAGATCATCTGCTGTCAGCCGGTGATATTCTAGACGATATAAATCTGGCAGAAATTTTCAATAATTTCGATCGTTTTGGAAATGAGCATCTCAGAAACCTCATTCACCAATAATATTAAGCAATACAAATCGCTCAAATTTAACTCTTAGCCTCCACAATAAATGATCACATAATAAGTCTTAAGCACTTGAGCAAAACAAGGCAATTTGCCAAAAACCCGTTTGGTTAAATCAAATTAATTATGCAATAAAAAAAATAATTGAAATCGGAAAATGATTACGCATATTAAGTCATTATTTAACTGCAATGACAAACAATATCACCAACATAAAACATCAAAAGAGAGTAAGAAACGTCTGATGGGCATTTCAAGTTCGTTGCTTAAGTCTTTCGTTTTGAGAACCTGTTGAATGTTTACCAACACACCAAACATATACCACAACATTGATCTTGTCCTAAGCCAGACGAGATAGCTGTTAAGGGGAACTCTCTTGTGTGTGGCAATGGAGAATGGCTCGACCCAAAAACCTCAACCCGCAAAGTGAATGCAACAAGAGAGGCAAGCAGACGCAATCAATTAGCGATATGCGATGACGTCGGCATTGTCTCTGTCTGTGTTGCTGCCACATGTTGCGTCATGGCGCCATGCCAAAGCCGTCTAACTGTAATTGACTTGCAATTTCTTTTGCAGCCACTTTTGCGCTTTGCAAAGAAATTTTCATGCGAAAAGTAAGCATGTTGCAACAGTTGCCAACCGACAGCCATGGTGGAGAGCGTTAAAGCAAAACAGACTAGTGTGGGCTGTATTTCGGTTAAATTAAAACTAAAAAGGGGGGAGGGATGGATACGAAAAGATAATGAATGAAAGTGTGCCAAAGTTCCTGGGGGTGTTAACAAAACATAATGCAATTTGGAGGAGTGATAGAAGAGCTCTACCAATACAATATTCGGTACCCAGCCAAGACACGTTTGTCTTAAAATATCCACTCTATGCCTTGAATATAAATAACTGAGATTGAGTTGTATGAGTGTAAAAGGGTGTATACTTTGTTGCTGTAGCTATTCCATATTTCGTTTTAAAGCTTTTTCCAAAAACTTTGTCTTTCGATTCATTTGTTTAAAATAATGTTTTTTTTTATATTCTAAAACACTGAAAAGATAATATGGAGTTTACCCTGGCTTGCTGATGGCCTAAGCTTGTTTCTCAGCTCTACTTTTTCACCAATTAGCTCACTCAGGAAAAAATCTGTTCAAAATCCACCGAAATCAAGACCATTCGTTGACAAAAGTAGAATAGCGGTGTCATTTCATGAGCGCAATTCAAAAACCCATTGTTACATCTTCATCAACGTTTATGTGTTGCTTTGGTAACAATTTGTGCTCAACTTGGAAACATTTTGGGGTCATTTGACAAACTTTCGAGATTCTTTTAGAAGCATTTTGGTAACGTTTTAAGACCACTTTTGTGCCTTTTTTGGCAATAATTTGGGAATAATAGTGGACCATATAAGGCTCATCTTGGGAACATAGCGGTTTCATTTTGGCAACACAATGTGTTAAATTTTCGAATATTTTTTGGTCATTTTTGGGAATATTCTGGTTATACATACTTTGTAACTGATTTTAAAACCTTTATGATATTCAAACATGCAAGTTTTAGCCGGCTAGAGGACATTGCATGAGGCAGACACAACACCACTAAGGAGGCTGGTCAACTGTACAGGTGTTTTAAGAACTTCTCGGTTCTATCATCAGAGCAGAAGCAGAGATTTCCTCATGCCCGCATTGCTATAACTGCTGGGGAATTCCAAAGCAGCATAAGTGTAAAAATCAATACCTGAACACAAATTGTTCATGATTTCTAAACAACTGTTCGTTTTTAGTGCGCTTCTAGAATAGAAGCCTTCGTTTGTAGTAATATTAATGTGACCAGAGCGTGCAGAAAACTTTCATCAAAAAAATAGTAAGCCACAGATAATTAAGTCCAGTGCTGACTGCGTTCATGTCTTATGAAGTCCAAAATGACAAGCACAACACGTCACGGGCCGAGCACAAAAATTCATAGAGACTTTGTCGAAAAATCAAAGTCAAAATGCATCAATATTTCTATATTTTGTCACCATACAAATAAGTCGGCGATATTCTTTGGGGTGGCCACATTCAGCAGATCAGCTTAATTGCTGATTAACTTGACAAAGTTTGGAACTTCCTTATTCTCTTTCTACACAGAGAAAACTAAATATGTACAAGCGACATGAAAATTTAGTTTTCCTACACGTTTGACAGGGATTTCCCACCCACTACGTTTATGTAGCTTTTGTACATACCGCGTTTACTTTTCTCATTTCTACATGCGGCATGTAGCTTTTTTACACGCAATGTATAGAGCCCAGCCCATTTACAAAAAAAAATTATTTACACAAGGGAGTGTGGGGAGCAGGGTAGTGTCGGATGGAATGAAAGGAAGGGGCACAAGAAACAAGGCTTTTCTTCTGAAAAACCTACAACTTAAATTTGATTTTTATTCACCTAGAAACAATTCCCGGCATCTTAGCCCATACAACTGTCAACCAATCGCGCGGCAATGCAGAAAATCACATTTATAAAGGGAAGCGTCAAGCGACGATGAGCGATTTGGTTCAACTACACATTTCGTGTAGATTTTCTAAATGAAGCATTCAGCATTTGAAATCCTTAACGTTTATTTATAGGCTATTCACACTGAACACATCTAACGTCTTTCATCCAAAAACCATGAGTCATAGAACTTTGCTCGGTCAATTTTTGAAATGTTTGCAGCATATTTCTATAAGACACTGATCCGCTTAACAATTTGACAAAAAAAAACAAAAATTTTAAAAAGTTGGCATAGAAAATAGTTATTAAGCACTTTAACTCAGGATGTGGGATATTAGATGAAACATGTGCTCAGTGTGAATAGCCTATTAGAATACCTACTTCGCACGTGTGAAGAACAGTTTTTTAAATAAAAACAAGAAATAAAGTCGGTCAAGCCCGACTGTAATATACTCTGTACCAACGAAAGTGAATGCTCAGTGTGTATTTTGCTGCTGCAGTAGCAGCTGAAAGCAGTTTGGTTTGTTTATAACTTGACTATCGTTGATCCGATCCTTACCATTTCTTTGGCGGATCGCTTTATAATCTTGACTACCACATATGTCTAGGAGGTACGAATCATCCATCTTTAAAAATGTGGGAGATATAACGTTTTTTCAAAATTGCGGTTGCGGGAGGGGGAGTGCGCAAAATTAAACATAAACTTGATCTGCCTGCAAGTATAAGAAGTTTTTTCCCATACATGTCGAACCTCTTACCATCTCTAAGATCTGCTTTCTCATACGGACAGACGGAAATGTTTGCACAAACTTATTATACTCTGTGTACCTCTGGTACAGAGTATAAAAACAAAAATACTTGGGCAAAGACAATGCCCAAAGCGTTCGAGTCCGAAAAGCCAATACTTTCGTCTCCGAAAACTGCCTAGGCCTCGATAGCCGCATGGGTTTTTCGGACCAAATTTAAGAAAGCGAATACATCTCTTGGTATTTAATCCTCTTTGTTTTAGCGAAACGACACTTACTGAAAAAGAAAGCCACTTTATGAGGCGGCCAAATGAAGTTATTTTCAATATTCTCCGATTCGATTTAATACTAAATATATTTTAGACCGGGTGTAGCTCAGCGGCTAGTGTGTGCGATCGATGAGCAAGAGGTCGTGGGTTCGATCCCGCCTCGGAACATCTAATGAAAAGTTTTTTCTTTAAATAAACTTACACACTCGGTCACCTCTCTGCTTTTGGCGCCAGCTTTGTAGTAATTAGCCATGCAAAAGCATCTCAAACTGACATTCGGATTCGGCGTTAAACTGTAGGTCCCTTTTTCTGGTGCGAAAATTAGAAACACACAAGCCTTAGGGGATGTGTCAAGCCATTTTACTTATAGTATAGCTCCCATAGAAAAGTAAGGGCCATAAAGTAGCCGAAAAGTAGAAAGTTCGCCCGAGCCGAAGTTAACGTTTGATTGTTATTATTCCTACATGCTAAAAGATTTGTCTTGTTCCTAACCCACCAAATGCACTGTTCAAAGTATCTTTAATCAGTAGTGATTTCTGGGTTAAGCATAAAATACTTGAACTAATATTTTAATGTGTAAAAAAACATGAGACTAAAAATCAAATCAAACTTAGCACCACTCTTTTTAACCACCATTCCACAAGCAACAAAAAGAGATCTAAGCAAATTTGTGATTGCCTAATTATGCATTCATTCTTATGTATTTATATACTCCAGGCCGGCTAATTAACTATTCCGGCCATATGGTTTTATTCCATTTATGGTTTCCAAGAATTGTGAATCAGTACTTGAACTTGGACTTGAAGCAGCAAATATTTGCATTATGACACATTTAAATTTTATTTTATTTAAGCGAGATTAAACAACACGACACACCCACTGACTGAGACTTAGCGTGCTCTCTTAAGTCTTTGTTTAAAAGTTTAAGTGATAAGCAGCTTATTACAGCTCTGTAAGAATTTCATAAGATGGAATTATATTATTTATCATAATCCAATGCCGCGCATTTCCATTTCACGGTGAAAGTCTTTCCCTTGGTCCACAGTATAAATTCGCTTTCGTTTCAGAGCCCAAATTATCACATATACTGCCAAAACCAATAGTAGGGTACTGAAAAAGGCCACAAGCCACATACAGTAAATAATCTTTTGAGATCTTTTCGTTGGAATAAGATACGAATTCGGTGGCTATGTCGGTAGAAGAACTCTCAAAGTATGTGGTGTCCTCCGTAGTTGAAGTGGATTGCTCAAGTTGGCAAATGTCACTGCCATCCAACGACTTTACATAGCCTGGACAACAAACCTCTTGCCATTCTTCTTTGGTTCTGGTCTGGGAATTCGAAACGTTTAGGAAAATACAAATTTACAAATGTGCGGAAATGCTTACCACATTTATTTTTTCTCTTGGAATATTAAACATCTTATATACAATAGAAAGCTCTTTTCCATAATATTCCTAAGGTCTTTCAACTTCTTCATAATAGGTAACTGGAATTGTTCGGTTGCACAAATTGGGATCCATGGCACCTCTAGCCAGATCATGGTAAATCAACAGTAGTGCTACTAAAATGAACTTGCACATAATTTATTTAAAGACTTTTCTCTCAGGCGTAAAACAACCAACTAATGAAAATAATATGGAACGACTATTTTAAATGTGCTCGGCAAGTAAGAGGTGATAAGAAACGTACGAGGGTTGCCTTTTAAACTTCTAACAAAAAAGTTGACTGCATTTTTACAGTCAACAATTTGCCGAGTCTAAAAATTAAGATATAATTTCGAAAAATTGAGTGCTCCCGTTTTCGCTTTGACAAAAACTTTGGGATGACACACCGATTTTCGGACCAAAATAGGGTTACCTCATATGAATTCCGAAAACATTTTTAGCAATTGCTGAAACAAAGAAAAACAAGTGAGAATGTCAAGCCCGACTATAATAACGCTTGTTTGTAATGGTTGACTCTTACCAGTGTAGCTGTGTTTCGTATTTGTGCATGGCACAGCGTTGCAAAAAGTTGTACAAAAGTGTACAGATTAATGAGTAATTAACACTTTCTGCTCCTTTTCGAAAAAATCAGGTTTATTGCATCTGAGTTCGTGTTAGGCCCTGCAACCTTGCTTCAAATTTGGAGAAGCAACACTGGCTCTGAAGAAGCAATTAAACATCACATACAAAAACATAAAAAACTTCGTCAACTATATTAAAAAGCACTTGCGAAGTTGTGGTCGAAATCTAGAAAGATTTAAAAGAAAACAGACAAAATGGATTGGTTCTAGTATGACTATTCAAATTAATGGCAATTGTGAGTCCACAAATAAATTTGGTCGTCAAAAGATGGCTTACCAAAATGGTGGTTCTCGTTTAAAAGGAAAATAAGCAGCCGAGGATTCAAAAGAAAATAATGATTCAACTTCTTTACTTCTGCATAACAGCAGATGTCGTCGCAATGTTACAATCACCACAAATAAATATCAGGGAAAAATATGACCAAAAAACTCGTCAGATGAAGAGGATTACACACTGGATGAGCTTGGACTAAATGATATTGAGTTAGAAGGAGAATATTTTGTTGAAGAAAATTGGTAATTTTGGGGCCTAAAATATGCTTATAAGCCAGATTTCGGGTCAATAACTCAACAACTAGAGTTAATGCTATAAAAAGGCAAAATAAAACCACTGTGCCATCCCTGAGATCTGTTTGTTCATACGGACGGACGGACATGGCTATATTGACGCGGCAGCTGATGCCGATCAAGAATTTATTTACTTTATAGGGTCGGAGATGCCCAGAAGTTAAATACTTTTGCACAAACTTAATATACTCTGAGTACCTCTGATACAGAGTATAAAAACTATGAAAATAGTTTTAGGAAAACAAAAGAGTGAAGAATTAGGAGCAAAAGAAATTAGGAAAAATATTGTTAAGTATACGAATTTCCATTTATGTAAATTATGCTTAAGTCAATCTATCGTTCGCGAGTACCTCGTATGCAAATAATCGATATGTTATACATAAGGAACCCTGATATCGATAAGCCTTGACCGGCAAGCGGTCAATTGTTACATTGGACGCCGAGAGCTTATGACGGAGAACGCATATTAAAATAACTTAAATTAAAAAAACCGCATATTATATTAACCTCCAAAGTTCCTTTACCGTGTTGTGTATTGATTTTCATCGGAGTGGGATTCCTCTCTTTACAATAATCCTGAGGAATCCTGAGGTCCGTTTACCATCTTACTCTAGTAGACTACTTTTAATTAATCTTCCTTCCTTACTTACCCGTAGAGTTATGCTTGGTGTAATCTGCATACATAGACTAATTAATGGCGAAATCGACTCATCGGAGTTGGTGAGCCAAATTAATTTTAATGTTCCTTGTGGACTGTCCCGTAACTTTGTCCCCTTATCTCTGAAACATTGTACTACTAACTTTGCCTTGCATGATCCGTTTCGTGTCCTCTGTGCTGATTACAACAAACTCTACCGCTTAATCAATTCGGAACTTTCTCTTCCTGCTTTAAAAACCTCTATTTAAACTCATTTGTCCCGTACTTATCATTTTTTTGTACTTTTCGATCCGTTTTTCGTGTCGCACGTTGGCGGCTGCGCCTCTCGGTCGGTTGGGCGGGAGGTGGGCTGCTATTTTGCCAGGGGTTCGCGCGTATTAGGCTTCGGCTTGGTGTCGTAAGGGCCACTGTGTGCCTACTGTGCATTGTACGTCAACGTCCATATACATAAAACTAGTTTTAGTGAGAAAAACTTTTTTGTTTTCAATGGAAACGCCTCCAAACTTCGTATTTCTTAGTTTGCTATTCTTTCCCATGATTCCACTAAGTTTGGTCGAAATCGGCCATCTATATAGTAAAACTGGCGGCCTATAAGTATGCTTTAAAATACTGCCAACTTGAACGGTAGGTGGCGTTTTTTCTTGATCTTTATAGGGATTAAGATTGTACTTAATCTGCTAATAATATTTATTGTTTCACTTAACTTAATTAGTCTAATAAAAATTGTTGGTTGCGAGGGCGAAGATTTGACAACCACTTACTACCACTGGAGATGAGAGATGATAGCTGCGCCATAGTGTGACCATAGTCGCTCGAGCAATCAATAGTCGCTCGTGTCCAGTGGTGGCAGAGTCGCCACAGTACTCCCACTCCAGTGAGATAGGTAGAAACTAGGGATTTACGTAGTTGTGTTGATGGCCGGTGGTTGCTTCGAGTGGTGGTCGATAAGCAATATCGTTTGAGCCGGAATGATGTCGCCTCTCGTTGAGGTGCCTCGATTGAGGAGCCTAAATTGAGGTTAAAGTCGCTTTTGGTCGAGGACTTCGTGTTGCTTCAGTGGAGGCCGAAGTTCCTCTTGTGGAGAGCTTCGAAAGGCCTTAGTTGAAGACTTTGCTATTCAGGTTCACGGACGTGCGCGTAGGACACGACTGAACCAGATTCGATGTGCCTGGGATGAGAACTTTTCCGCTGCCTCGGATCGGGACTTCGCTTCGCGTTGAAGGCTTTGTTGCAGCCTCGGGTGAGGACTTTGTTGCTTAGTGTTGAAGGCTTTGTCGCTGCCTCAGATGAGGACTTAGTCGATCAGGTTCACAGGCGTGTGCGTAGGAGACTCGACTGAACTACGACTGTGGGCGCAGCCACGTTTGTTCGAGATCTTGTAGATGGGGCTCTGGCTGCCAGCAAATGCCAAAAAGAGCGTTCCGAGGATAAGCTGGTCGTTTGTGTCCGTTGGTACTCGATTAAGTGATTGGAGATGGGATCCAAGCTGCATCGCTTGCCATAATTGGAGTTCTCTATGTTCCGGTCGGTTTCCTGCGGTTCGGTTATGCCAGCAAAGAAGGCAGTTGTTCAGCTGTACAAGTTTGTACGAGTCGATGGGCATGCAAGTGCATGCACGTTGCTCGATGAGTGTCGATCGATGTTGCAGCCGTCGAATTCGAACAGGGACATGGACGCTGAACCAGGAATAGGGTATGCTGATCACTGTGGTCAATGGCATCGTTGTCCCAACGTGAGAAGTGTGTTCTGTTGGGGATGTGCTCGTGGACCGTTGATGTTTGATTCGGACGAACTCGTACGTGTGTGTGTGTCTGTGTGAATTTCACAACAGATCTAAATTCGTTCCCAGCAAACCAAAAGCTCGCAAATTACTTGCGAGTTTGAAGTATCTTTAATCAGTAGTGATTTCTGGGTTAAGCATAAAATACTTGAACTAATATTTTAATGTGTAAAAAACCAAAGACTAAAAATCAAAACAAAATTGGCACCACTTTTTTTAATCACCATTCCGCAAGTAACAAAAATAGATCTAAACCAATTCCTATTTGCCTAATTATGCCTTCAATACATAAGTAATTATATACTCCAGGCCGGCTAATTAACTATTCCGGACATATGGTTTTATTCCATTTATGGTTTCGAAGAATTGTGAATCAGTACTTGAACTTGGATTTGAAGCTGCAAATATTTGAATTATGACACATATACATTTTATTTTATTTAAGCGAGATAAAAACACCCGACACACCCACTGACTGAGACTTAGCGTGCTCTCCATTGTTTAAAAGTTAAATTGATAAGCAGTATATTAGTGCTTTAAAAGTATTTCATGAGATAGAAATTATATTATTTATCATAGACCAATGCCTCCGCGATTTCCACTTCACGATGAAAGTCTTTCCCTTGGCCCACAATATAAGATCGCTTTCGATTCAGAGCCCAAATTACCACATATACTGCCATAACCAATAGAAGGGGCACTCAAAAAGCCATAAGCCACATAAAGTAAATAAGCACAGGAATGTTCCTTTAAAGAAGGGCAATCTTTTAAGATCTTTTCGGTGGAATAAGATGCAAATTCGGTGGATATGTCGGTAGAAGAACTCTCAATGTATGTGGTGTCCTCCGTAGTTGAAGTGGACTGCACAAGTTGGCAAATGTCACTGCCATCCAACGACTTTACATAGCCTGGACAACAAACCTCTTGCCATTCTTCTTTGGTTCTGGTCTGGGAATTCGAAACGATTCAGAAAATACAAATTTTCAAATGTGCGGAAATGCTTACCACATTTATTTTTTCTCTTGGAATATTAAACTTCTTATATAGAATAGAAAGCTCTTTTCCATAATATTCCAAAGGTCTTTCAACTTCTTCATTATAGTGAACTAGAATTGTTCGGTTGCACAAATTGGGATCCATGGCACCTCTAGCCAGATCATGGTAAATCAACAGTAGTGCTACTAAAATGATCTTGCACATAATTTATTTAAAGACTTTTCTCTCAGGCGTAAAAACAACCAACTAATGAAAATAATATGGAACGACTATTTTAAATGTGCTCGGCAAGTAAGAGGTGATAAGAAACGTACGAGGGTTGCCTTTTAATCTTCTAACAAAAAAGTTGACTGCATTTTTACAGTCAACAATTTGCCGAGTCTAAAAATTAAGATATAATTTCGAAAAATTGGGTGCTCCCGTCCCGTTTCGCTTTGACAAAAACTTTGGGAGGACACACCGATTTTCGGACCAAAATAGGGTTACCTCATATGAATTCCGAAAACATTTTTAGCAATTGCTGAAACAAAGAAAAACAAGTGAGAATGTCAAGCCCGACTATAATAACGCTTGTTTGTAATGGTTGACTCTTACCAGTGTAGCTGTGTTTCGTATTTGTGCATGCCACAGCGTTGCAAAAAGTTGTACAAAAGTGTACAGATTAATGAGTAATTAACACTTTCTGCGACGACTTGATCCTTTTCGAAAAAATCAGGTTTATTGCATCTGAGTTCGTGTTAGGCCCTGCAACCTTGCTTCAAATTTGGAGAAGCAACAATGGCTCTGAAGAAGCAATTAAACATCACATATTGCTAAATAAAGCTCATACTTTGATAGTATCGATAAACATAAAAAACTTCGTCAACTATATTAAAAAGCACTTGCGAAGTTGTGGTCGAAATCTAGAAAGATTTAAAAGAAAACAGACAAAATGGATTGGTTCTAGTATGACTAATCAAATTAATGGCAATTGTGAGTCCACAAATAAATTTGGTCGTCAAAAGATGGCTTACCAAAATGGTGGTTCTCGTTTAAAAGGAAAATAAGCAGCCGAGGATTCAAAAGAAAATATTGATTCAACTTCTTTACTTCTGCATAACAGCAGATGTTGTCGCAATGTTACAATCACCACATATAAATATCAGGGAAAAATATGACCAAAAACTCGTCAGATGAAGAGGGATTACACACTGGATGAGCTTGGACTAAATGATATTGAGTTAGAAGGAGAATATTTTGTTGAAGAAAATTAGTAATTTTGGGGCCTAAAATATGCTTATAAGCCAGATTTCGGGTCAATAACTCAACAACTAGAGTTAATGCCATAAAAAAGGCAAAATAAAACCACTGTGCCATCCCTGAGATCTGTTTGTTCATACGGACGGACGGACATGGCTATATTGACGCGTCAGCTGATGCCGATCAAGAATATATTTACTTTATAGTGTCAGAGATGCCCAGAAGGAAGCAGAAGGCAGAAGTTAAATACTTTTGCACAAACTTAATATACTCTGAGTACCTCTGATACAGAGTATAAAAACTATGAAAATAGTTTTAGGAAAACAAAAGAGTGAAGAATTAGGAGCAAAAGAAATTAGGAAAAATATTGTTAAGTATACGAATTTCCATTTATGTAAATTATGCTTAAGTCAATCTATCGTTCTCGAGTACCTCGTATGCAAATAATCGATATGTTATACATAAGCAACCCTGATACCGATAAGCCTTGACCGGCAAGCGGTCAATTGTTACATTGGACGCCGAGAGCTTATGACGAAGAACGCATATTAAAATAACTTAAATTAAAAAAACCGCATATTATATTAACCTCCAAAGTTCCTTTACCGTGTTGTGTATTGATTTTCATCGGAGTGGGATTCCTCTCTTTACAATAATCCTGAGGAATCCTGAGGTCCGTTTACCATCTTACTCTAGTAGACTACTTTTAATTAATCTTCCTTCCTTACTTACCCGTAGAGTTATGCTTGGTGTAATCTTCATACATAGACTAATTAATGGCGAAATCGACTCATCGGAGTTGGTGAGCCAAATTAATTTTAATGTTCCTTGTGGACTGTCCCGTAACTTTGTTCTCTTATCTCTGAAACATTGTACTACTAACTATGCCTTGCATGATCCGTTTCGTGTCCTCTGTGCTGATTACAACAAACTCTACCGCTTAATCAATTCGGAACTTTCTCTTCCTGCTTTAAAAACCTCTATTTAAACTCATTTGTCCCGTACTTATAATTTTTTTTGTACTTTTCGATCCGTTTTTCGTGTCGCACGTTGGCGGCTGCGCCTCTCGGTCGGTTGGGCGGGAGGTGGGCTGCTATTTTGCCAGGGGTTCGCGCGTATTAGGCTTCGGCTTGGTGTCGTAAGGGCCACTGTGTGCCTACTGTGCATTGTACGTCAACGTCCATATACATAAAACTAGTTTTTAGTGAGAAAAACTTTTTTGTTTTCAATGGAAACGCCTCCTAACTTCGTATTTCTTAGTTTGCTATTCTTTCCCATGATTCCACTAAGTTTGGTCGAAATCGGCCATCTATATAGTAAAACTGGCGGCCTATAAGTATGCTTTAAAATACTGCCAACTTGAACGGTAGGTGGCGTTTTTTCTTGATCTTTATAGGGATTAAGATTGTACTTAATCTGCTAACAATATTTATTGTTTCACTTAACTTAATTAGTCTAATAAAAATTGTTGGTTGCGAGGGCGAAGATTTGACAACCACTTACTACCACTGGAGATGAGAGATGATAGCTGCGCCATAGTGTGACCATAGTCGCTCGAGCAATCAATAGTCGCTCGTGTCCAGTGGTGGCAGAGTCGCCACAGTACTCCCACTCCAGTGAGATAGGTAGAAACTAGGGATTTACGTAGTTGTGTTGATGGCCGGTGGTTGCTTCGAGTGGTGGTCGATAAGCAATATCGTTTGAGCCGGAATGATGTCGCCTCTCGTTGAGGTGCCTCGATTGAGGAGCCTAAATTGAGGTTAAAGTCGCTTTTGGTCGAGGACTTCGTGTTGCTTCAGTGGAGGCCGAAGTTCCTCTTGTGGAGAGCTTCGAGAGGCTTTAGTTGAAGACTTTGCATTCAGGTTCACGGACGTGCGCGTAGGACACGACTGAACCAGATTCGATGTGCCAGGGATGAGAACTTTTCCGCTGCCTCGGATCGGGACTTCGCTTCGCGTTGAAGGCTTTGTTGCAGCCTCGGGTGAGGACTTTGTTGCTTAGTGTTGAAGGCTTTGTCGCTGCCTCAGATGAGGACTTAGTCGATCAGGTTCACAGACGTGTGCGTAGGAGACTCGACTGAACTAGAATCGGTTATATTTGCCTGAGTTGCGGATACGAGGTTCTGTGGCTAGACGTTGCATATTGGTGACAGACTGTGGTCGCAGGCACGTTTGTTCGAGATCTTGTAGATGGGGCTCTGGCTGCCAGCAAATGCCAAAAAGAGCGTTCCGAGGAAAAGCTGGTCGTTTGTGTCCGTTGGTACTCGATTAAGTGATTGGAGATGGGATCCAAGCTGCATCGCTTGCCATAATTGGAGTTCTCTATGTTCCGGTCGGTTTCCTGCGGTTTGGTTATGCCAGCAAAGAAGGCAGTTGTTCAGCTGTACAAGTTTGTACGAGTCGATGGGCATGCAAGTGCATGCACGTTGCTCGATGAGGGTCGATCGATGTTGCAGCCGTCGAATTCGAACAGGGACATGGACGCTGAACCAGGAATAGGGTATGCTGATCACTGTGGTCAATGGCATCGTTGTCCCAACGTGAGAAGTGTGTTCTGTTGGGGATGTGCTCGTGGACCGTTGATGTTTGATTCGGACGAACTCGTACGTGTGTGTGTGTCTGTGTGAATTTCACAACAGATCTAAATTCGTTCCCAGCAAACCAAAAGCTCGCAAATTACTTGCGAGTTTGAAGTATCTTTAATCAGTAGTGATTTCTGGGTTAAGCATAAAATACTTGAACTAATATTTTAATGTGTAAAAAACAAGAGACTAAAAATCAAAACAAAATTAGCACCACTTTTTTTAACCACCATTCCACAAGCAACAAAAATAGATCTAAACCAATTCGTGTTTGCCTAATTATGCCTTCAATACATAAGTAATTATATACTCCAGGCCGGCTAATTAACTATTCCGGACATATGGTTTTATTCCATTTATGGTTTCGAAGAATTGTGAATCAGTACTTGAACTTGGATTTGAAGCTGCAAATATTTGAATTATGACACATATACATTTTATTTTATTTAAGCGAGATAAAAACACCCGACACACCCACTGACTGAGACTTAGCGTGCTCTCTAAGTCATTGTTTAAAAGTTAAATTGATAAGCAGTATATTAGTGCTTTAAAAGTATTTCATGAGATAGAAATTATATTATTTATCATAGACCAATGCCTCCCGCATTTCCACTTCACGATGAAAGTCTTTCCCTTGACCCACAATATAAGATCGCTTTCGATTCAGAGCCCAAATTACCACATATACTGCCATAACCAATAGAAGGGCACTCAAAAAGCCATAAGCCACATAAAGTAAATAAGCACAGGAATGTTCCTTTAAAGAAGGGCAATCTTTTAAGATCTTTTCGGTGGAATAAGATGCAAATTCGGTGGATATGTCGGTAGAAGAACTCTCAAAGTATGTGGTGTCCTCCGTTGTTGAAGTGGACTGCACAAGTTGGCAAATGTCACTGCCATCCAACGACTTTACATAGCCTGGACAACAAACCTCTTGCCATTCTTCTTTGGTTCTGGTCTGGGAATTCGAAACGATTCAGAAAATACAAATTTTCAAATGTGCGGAAATGCTTACCACATTTATTTTTTCTCTTGGAATATTAAACTTCTTATATACAATAGAAAGCTCTTTTCCATAATATTCCAAAGGTCTTTCAACTTCTACATTATAGTGAACTAGAATTGTTCGGTTGCACAAATTGGGATCCATGGCACCTCTAGCCAGATCATGGTAAATCAACAGTAGTGCTACTAAAATGATCTTGCACATAATTTATTTAAAGACTTTTCTCTCAGGCGTAAAACAACCAACTAATGAAAATAATATGGAACGACTATTTTAAATGTGCTCGGCAAGTAAGAGGTGATAAGAAACGTACGAGGGTTGCCTTTTAATCTTCTAACAAAAAAGTTGACTGCATTTTTACAGTCAACAATTTGCCGAGTCTAAAAATTAAGATATAATTTCGAAAAATTGAGTGCTCCCGTTTTCGCTTTGACAAAAACTTTGGGAGGACACACCGATTTTCGGACCAAAATAGGGTTACCTCATATGAATTCCGAAAACATTTTTAGCAATTGCTGAAACAAAGAAAAACAAGTGAGAATGTCAAGCCCGACTATAATAACGCTTGTTTGTAATGGTTGACTCTTACCAGTGTAGCTGTGTTTCGTATTTGTGCATGCCACAGCGTTGCAAAAAGTTGTACAAAAGTGTACAGATTAATGAGTAATTAACACTTTCTGCGACGACTTGATCCTTTTCGAAAAAATCAGGTTTAT
Source organism: Lordiphosa collinella (assembly GCA_018904265.1). Taxonomy (NCBI): domain Eukaryota; kingdom Metazoa; phylum Arthropoda; class Insecta; order Diptera; family Drosophilidae; genus Lordiphosa; species Lordiphosa collinella. The sequence goes on along the minus strand of JAEIFV010000156.1, from coordinate 288,182 downwards.
TGCATCTGAGTTCGTGTTAGGCCCTGCAACCTTGCTTCAAATTTGGAGAAGCAACAATGGCTCTGAAGAAGCAATTAAACATCACATATTGCAAAATAAAGCTCATACTTTGATAGTATCGATAAACATAAAAACTTCGTCAACTATATTAAAAAGCACTTGTGGTCGAAATCCAGAAAGATTTAAAAGAAAACAGACAAAATGGATTGGTTCTAGTATGACTAATCAAATTAATGGCAATTGTGAGTCCACAAATAAATTTGGTCGTCAAAAGATGGCTTACCAAAATGGTGGTTCTCGTTTAAAAGGAAAATAAGCAGCCGAGGATTCAAAAGAAAATATTGATTCAACTTCTTTACTTCTGCATAACAGCAGATGTTGTCGCAATGTTACAATCACCACATATAAATATCAGGGAAAAATATGACCAAAAAACTCGTCAGATGAAGAGGATTACACACTGGATGAGCTTGGACTAAATGATATTGAGTTAGAAGGAGAATATTTTGTTGAAGAAAATTAGTAATTTTGGGGCCTAAAATATGCTTATAAGCCAGATTTCGGGTCAATAACTCAACAACTAGAGTTAATGCCATAAAAAGGCAAAATAAAACCACTGTGCCATCCCTGAGATCTGTTTGTTCATACGGACGGACGGACATGGCTATATTGACGCGTCAGCTGATGCCGATCAAGAATATATTTACTTTATAGGGTCGGAGATGCCCAGAAGGAAGCAGAAGGCAGAAGTTAAATACTTTTGCACAAACTTAATATACTCTGAGTACCTCTGATACAGAGTATAAAAACTATGAAAATAATTTTAGGAAAACAAAAGAGTGAAGAATTAGGAGCAAAAGAAATTAGGAAAAATATTGTTAAGTATACGAATTTCCATTTATGTAAATTATGCTTAAGTCAATCTATCGTTCTCGAGTACCTCGTATGCAAATAATCGATATGTTATACATAAGCAACCCTGATACCGATAAGCCTTGACCGGCAAGCGGTCAATTGTTACATTGGACGCCGAGAGCTTATGACGGAGAACGCATATTAAAATAACTTAAATTAAAAAAACCGCATATTATATTAACCTCCAAAGTTCCTTTACCGTGTTGTGTATTGATATTCATCGGAGTGGGATTCCTCTCTTTACAATAATCCTGAGGAATCCTGAGGTCCGTTTACCATCTTACTCTAGTAGACTACTTTTAATTAATCTTCCTTCCTTACTTACCCGTAGAGTTATGCTTGGTGTAATCTTCATACATAGACTAATTAATGGCGAAATCGACTCATCGGAGTTGGTGAGCCAAATTAATTTTAATGTTCCTTGTGGACTGTCCCGTAACTTTGTTCTCTTATCTCTGAAACATTGTACTACTAACTATGCCTTGCATGATCCGTTTCGTGTCCTCTGTGCTGATTACAACAAACTCTACCGCTTAATCAATTCGGAACTTTCTCTTCCTGCTTTAAAAACCTCTATTTAAACTCATTTGTCCCGTACTTATCATTTTTTTGTACTTTTCGATCCGTTTTTCGTGTCGCACGTTGGCGGCTGCGCCTCTCGGTCGGTTGGGCGGGAGGTGGGCTGCTATTTTGCCAGGGGTTCGCGCGTATTAGGCTTCGGCTTGGTGTCGTAAGGGCCACTTGTGCCTACTGTGCATTGTACGTCAACGTCCATATACATAAAACTAGTTTTAGTGAGAAAAACTTTTTTGTTTTCAAAGGAAACGCCTCCAAACTTCAAATTTCTTAGTTTGATATTCTTTCCCATGATTCCACTAAGTTTGGTCGAAATCGGCCATCTATATAGTAAAACTGGCGGCCTATAAGTATGCTTTAAAATACTGCCAACTTGAACGGTAGGTGGCGTTTTTTCTTGATCTTTATAGGGATTAAGATTGTACTTAAACTGCTAATAATATTTGTTGTTTCACTTAACTTAATTAGTCTAATAAAAAATTGTTGGTTGCGAGGGCGAAGAATTGACAACCACTTACTACCACTGGAGATGAGAGATGATAGCTGCGCCATAGTGTGACCATAGTCGCTCGAGCAATCAATAGTCGCTCGTGTCCAGTGGTGGCAGAGTCGCCACAGTACTCCCACTCCAGTGAGATAGGTAGAAACTAGGGATTTACGTAGTTGTGTTGATGGCCGGTGGTTGCTTCGAGTGGTGGTCGATAAGCAATATCGTTTGAGCCGGAATGATGTCGCCTCTCGTTGAGGTGCCTCGATTGAGGAGCCTAAATTGAGGTTAAAGTCGCTTTTGGTCGAGGACTTCGTGTTGCTTCAGTGGAGGCCGAAGTTCCTCTTGTGGAGAGCTTCGAGAGGCTTTAGTTGAAGACTTTGCAATTCAGGTTCACGGACGTGCGCGTAGGACACGACTGAACCAGATTCGATGTGCCAGGGATGAGAACTTTTCCGCTGCCTCGGATCGGGACTTCGCTTCGCGTTGAAGGCTTTGTTGCAGCCTCGGGTGAGGACTTTGTTGCTTAGTGTTGAAGGCTTTGTCGCTGCCTCAGATGAGGACTTAGTCGATCAGGTTCACAGACGTGTGCGTAGGAGACTCGACTGAACTAGAATCGGTTATATTTGGCTGAGTTGCGGATACGAGGTTCTGTGGCTAGACGTTGCATATTGGTGACAGTCGAGTTAGTTACACGACTGTGGTCGCAGGCACGTTTGTTCGAGATCTTGTAGATGGGGCTCTGGCTGCCAGCAAATGCCAAAAAGAGCGTTCCGAGGAAAAGCTGGTCGTTTGTGTCCGTTGGTACTCGATTAAGTGATTGGAGATGGGATCCAAGCTGCATCGCTTGCCATAATTGGAGTTCTCTATGTTCCGGTCGGTTTCCTGCGGTTCGGTTATGCCAGCAAAGAAGGCAGTTGTTCAGCTGTACAAGTTTGTACGAGTCGATGGGCATGCAAGTGCATGCACGTTGCTCGATGAGTGTCGATCGATGTTGCAGCCGTCGAATTCGAACAGGGACATGGACGCTGAACCAGGAATAGGGTATGCTGATCACTGTGGTCAATGGCATCGTTGTCCCAACGTGAGAAGTGTGTTCTGTTGGGGATGTGCTCGTGGACCGTTGATGTTTGATTCGGACGAACTCGTACGTGTGTGTGTGTCTGTGTGAATTTCACAACAGATCTAAATTCGTTCCCAGCAAACCAAAAGCTCGCAAATTACTTGCGAGTTTGAAGTATCTTTAATCAGTAGTGATTTCTGGGTTAAGCATAAAATACTTGAACTAATATTTTAATGTGTAAAAACACACGAGACTAAAAATCAAATCAAACTTAGCACCACTCTTTTTAAGCACCATTCCACAAGCAACAAAAAGAGATCTAAACCAATTTGTGTTTGCCTAATTATGCCTTCAATACATAAGTAATTATATACTCCAGGCCGGCTAATTAACTATTCCGGCCATATGGTTTTATTCCATTTATGGTTTCGAAGAATTGTGAATCAGTACTTGAACTTGGATTTGAAGCTGCAAATATTTGAATTATGACACATATACATTTTATTTTATTTAAGCGAGATAAAAACACCCGACACACCCACTGACTGAGACTTAGCGTGCTCTCTTAAGTCATTGTTTAAAAGTTAAATTGATAAGCAGTATATTAGTGCTTTAAAAGTATTTCATGAGATAGAAATTATATTATTTTTCATAGACCAATGCCTCGCGCATTTCCACTTCACGATGAAAGTCTTTCCCTTGGCCCACAATATAAGATCGCTTTCGATTCAGAGCCCAAATTACCACATATACTGCCATAAACAATAGAAGGGCACTCAAAAAGCCATAAGCCACATAAAGTAAATAAGCACAGGAATGTTCCTTTAAAGAAGGGCAATCTTTTAAGATCTTTTCGGTGGAATAAGATGCAAATTCGGTGGATATGTCGGTAGAAGAACTCTCAAAGTATGTGGTGTCCTCCGTTGTTGAAGTGGACTGCACAAGTTGGCAAATGTCACTGCCATCCAACGACTTTACATAGCCTGGACAACAAACCTCTTGCCATTCTTCTTTGGTTCTGGTCTGGGAATTCGAAACGATTCAGAAAATACAAATTTTCAAATGTAGGGAAATGCTTACCACATTTTTTTTTCTCCTAGAATATTATACTTCTTAAATTCCTTAGAAAACAGTTCTCCATAATATTCCACAGGTGTTTCAACTTCTTCATAATAGTGAACTAGAATTGTTCGGTTGCACAAATTGGGATCCATCGCACCTCTAGCCAGATCATGGTAAATTAACAGTAGTGCTACGAAAATGAACTTGCACATAATTTATTTGAAGACTTTTCTCTCAGGCGTAAAACAACCAACTAAATGGAAATAATGAGGAACGATTATTTTAAATGTGCTCGGCAAATGAGGGGTGATAAGGAACGTACGAGGGTTGCTTTATAAACTTCTAACAAAAAAGTTTACTGCATTTTTACAGCCAACAATTTAGTTTTAGTTTCGAAAAAATGCAAAACTCCATGTCTTTTAATTAGAAAATCTTACTTCGGATAAATGTGTACCAGCTGTGCTCCCGTTTTCGCTTTCTTAACAACTTTGGGAGACCGATTTTCGGACCAAAATAGGGTACGAAATCCGAATTTTTTTTAATTATTGCTAAAACAAAGAAAAAACAAGAGCGTAGGTTAAAGTCGGTCCTGCCCAACTTTGATATACCCGTTACTCAGGGGAATTAATGTTGTATAGCCTTCCCTTGTGTAAGTTAACAGAGCATTAACATTAATGTGAGCATTTAAACATTATGTAAGCAAACATTCTTAAACAACATTTTTTATTGTGAGGGCTAGCGGGGGCGTGGCCAAAATTTGAAGTAAACTTGATCTGCGTACAGACAATAGGAGTCTTCATAACACTTTTGTCGCTCTATCTCTTTTAGTCTTCGAGATCCAGGTGTTCATACAGACAGACGGACATGGCTATATCGACTCGGCTGTTGAAGCTGATCAAGAATATATATACTTTATGGGGTAGGAGATGCTTCCTTCTGCCTGTTACATACATTTGCAGGACTTTACCCTTTTTACTCTACGAGTAACGGGTATAAAAACTAAGAAAATAATTTTAGGAAAACAAAATTAGGATTGAAAAAGTTAGGAGAAAAAGAAATTAGAAACAAGTAAAGTCGGTCAAGTCGACTATAATATACTCTGTACCTGAGAAGTGCTGCCCATCACTGTTGCGTCCGGTGCTGCCCATAATTGTTTTTTTTTTATTATAACTCGACTATCGTTCATCCGATCGTTTCCATTCCTTTAGTGGATCGATAAATAATCCTGATTACTAAATATGTCCACAAGGTACGATTTTTCTATCTATAAATCTTTGGGAGATATAGTGTTTTTTTCCAATTTGCGGGGACGGGAGGGGGCGTGGCAAAAATTCAAAATAAACTTGAGCTGCCTGCAAGTAAAAGATAAATCTGTCCCATACATATCAAACCTCTATCTCTTACCATCTCTGAGATCTGTTGGTTCATACGACCCCATAAAGTATATACGAGGTGTGTTCAAAGGAAAAGGTGAACTTTCTTTCTTGTTTTTCCTAATTCTAAGTTTCTTAATTTTGTTTTCCCAATTTTGGTTTCCGAATGTTGGTATTCTTAGTATTAATTGTCTGAGTTCTTATAGGGAATCCAAATAGGATTATCATCAGTTTTAGTTAGCTGATGTTTATGACTATTTTTTTGATAGGTCATTGAATGTCCCATTTATCGTTCATAAAGATTATAACTGAATGTTTTAGCTGTCATACAAAAGACATTTATTGTTTTTGATGGTACCATCTTTTGTACTTATTTATTTTATATGCATTCACATAATTCTACAAAATCTCAAAAACGGATGATTAAAGCATACAGCTCCCAAGCGAACAATCGGTCGGAAAATGGGTCTTAGTAAAATAAATTTTTGATTTTTATTGTCTGCGCTCCTAAACTCGACGGTTCAAAACTTGTTCTCAACCAGTAAAATATCCAACTCCATATTTCCAACCCACAGACCAAATTTTAAGTTCGTAGCTAAGTTAAATAACTTCAATGTTATGGCTCTGAACCACTTTTGTACCGTTTTAAAGCGCTTTCGAACCGGTTCACAGTCACGACACATAACCTATGACTCTTTCCTGATCGACATGAACATATTGTGAAAAATTTTGATCGGCTCAGCGGTTAAAACGCTTTTAAAGAACAAACATACATACAAATATACAAACTTTCTCTCTTATACATGTGATAGATATTTGCTTTCAAACAGCTTATGCAAAATTTGGTCAAAATCAATAAGTCACAACGAGCACTTACAAGGGTATTAATACTTCGGCGTAGACGTAGTTAGCTTAGTCTTCTTGTTTTGAAAAATTGTTGTACAAAGACTTTAATATGAAATTTAATTTTTTGTGAAAAAAAGATATCATCAACATTTCCATAAATCATGAATAACTTCCAAGAAATTTGTGCCCGTCAGCGAAGGAGAACTTAAACATACGATACAGGGGCGTAGTCCAGATTTTTTCAGGGGGGGATTTTAGATTATTTTCCTTAAGTCGCTTCTTCCTTTGTCTGGTTTTTTGGGGGGACCCCATATGATATGATACCATATATGTACTTAATATTTATACTTATCTATTTAATTTACTAGACCATCTGGGCTCTAAGTTCTTAGAAAAGTGACATCAGATAAAAAGACAGAAGCAAATGTTGATATCTGTATAACATTAAAATTGCAATTTTGCCATATTATTTTTAACTACTATGTCGTGAGCCTCTGTCCGTCCGTATGAGCACCTACGTAAATCTCAAAGACTAGAAGAACAAATTTAATATCTAAGTATATATATATAACTGTTCAACCTGACTGACTGACTGGTAACCGTCGCACAGCCTAAACGGTAAGAGCTAGAGAACTGAAATTTGGACGGAATAGCCGAAAAAGCGGCGGAAAAGTTTGTATGGGAACAATTTTATTTTTCATCAGATTGACTTGAAATTCGGTTTGTAAAGACAGTATGAAATGTAACTTTCCGATGCTGAAAAATTCGACCGTAGAGTCGGAAAATTCCCGAAAAAGCGTCGGAAAATTGACTTGATTGACTTGAAATTCGGTTTGTAAGCATAGTATGCGAAATAATTGGACACGTGTTTTCCCGATTTCGGAAAATCCGCCCACATGGAAAATTCTCGGGAAATTCGATATGCAAAAATCTATTTTTCATCCGATTGACTTGAAATTCGGCTTGTAAGGACAGTAAGTGAAATAAATTGAGATTTTATTTTCCTAAGTTGGAAAATTTGTCCGTACGGTCGGAAAAGTTTGTATGTGGAAATTTTTTTTTCATCCGATTGAGTTGAAAATCGGTTTGTAAGCAAAGTAGGCGAAATAATTGGATACATGTTTCCCGATTTCGGAAAATCCGCCCACATAGAAAATTCTCGGGAAATTCGATAAGCAAAAATCTATTTTTCATCCGATTGACTTGAAATTCGGCTTGTAAGGACAGTAAGTGATAACTGAAAATCGATCGGTGGTGGACGTGGACCTGGATGTGGCCATTGAGGTGGCCATGGAGGTGGCCTTGGAGGTGGCAGTGGAGGTGGCCATGGAGATGGACATGGAGGTGGCCATGAAGGTGGCCATGGTGGTGGCTATGGAGGTGGAATATGGTCAAAAAACCGAAATATTCTTAATCTCGGTGAACGCTTGCCCGGGAAGGATTTTAAGTCGAAGAAATGGGCGGAAAATGGTGCACAAGCCACGAAATTTGAAAAATTATAGCGTTCATCCGATTGCAATTCAACTTTGAGGAATGGTTGGAGAATTGGTGGAAAATGTCCCAAAATGTGTGTTCAAGGCCAATCCTTTCTTTTGGGCCGATCTTTATCAAATTGGGTTTGTAAGCTTTAAATTTTAAAAGTCCACCACCAAGATCGGAAATGCTAGGAGAGACTTAATTTTTAACCGCTAGCGGGGCATAAGAGTAAATCTGTGCTTTGAGCTGATTTATGTATGTATGTAAGGTACGGTCAAATATTTTCCAATTTATGAAATCCACCCCCAAGTCGGAAAAGTAAAACTGATACTCTTATCGGTTAAAATAGCTTAACTGACGGCGGCGTAGCGAAGCAAGCCGGCTTATTTGCTAGTATTTTATATGTCTGCACGCAAATAAAGTTTGCCAAGTTCCTTCCCTAAAAAATTGGTTGCCGCAAGCAATTAACAAACTATGTTCAACAAAGGTACCAAGGCAATTAGGGAATAGCTCCAAAGTCCAAAGTAATAAGGCTTATTTTGAACGTGTTTCAAATTCAAATCGGTAATTTTAAAAATACTCACTCAATTTTAGAAAAAGAGCTACTGTGGCATCTGTATTAAAACCAGATTTTGTCTTTTTCACCAAAACCGATTTCTGCATTTGAGGCGTTTTATTATAAGTAGCACTTTGAATGATTATCTTAACGTCAAATTAAAAAACGAAACATTATTTCTATAAATATATGACTTTTGCAAAAACAAAATCTTTATTTACTTAGCATATTATTGTCTGAAAACAAACAAATTGGACAGGTCTTTTCTCTTTAACTATTTTTGGAACACTAACATCGGAGAGAGCACAAACAATTACGAATTATTTATTTTATTATAATACTAAATTTAATATCTCAATCACTAGGTAGTATTTTTATACCCTTGCAGAGGGTTTAAAAAAACGTCCGTATGTTTGTAGCGCATAGAAGGAAGCATCTCCGACCACATAAAGTATTTATATTCTTGATCAGCGTGACAAGCTGAGTTGATTTAGCACTGTCTGTCTGTCCGTCCGTTTGTTCGTCGAAAAACTAGTTTTAATGAGAAAAGCTATTTTGTTTTCAATGGAAACGCCTCCAAACTTGGTATTTCTTAGTTTGCTATTCTTTCACATGGTTACACTAAGTTTGGTCGAAATTGGACGTCTATATAGTATAACTATCATTAGTCGGAGCCGGGCGGACTTCGGCCGAGCCGAAGTTAACTTTCCCCCATTTTTTATTTAGCTGCCCGCAATACTTAAGAAATAGTTGATTTGGTCCATTGTGTTTTGGTACATGTGTAGAGCAGATTCGTAAAAATTATTTTAGTATTTATATTCAGGGGTGTCCTGGAAATCTCTAGAGATCTTGGTTTCGGTTGGTTTGCAAATCGCTCGAGAAATCTGTCGGTGTCGCAGATCTTCGAGAGATTTCGCTTTCTTCGAATGTCTAGTTAAAAGGTGTGTGTATAAGATTATGGTCCTACTACAAAACCTGTGCTTAATTGCAACGGTTCGCGAAGTTGCTTTTGGTTGGTTTGTGTATTGGTTGGTTTGCCAAAATCTCCTAACAAACTACGATAGGTTTAAAACCAACCGAAAGAGATTTCTAGGACACCGAGGATTGGTTTTGGGTTGGAATTTGGTTGGAAGAGATTTCTGGGATACCGCCGATTATATAGCTTCATAGCGAGCTCCAGCCAATTTATCATCTAGTTGACAGCTCTTCTTAAAAGGTCCTGTACCTTGACGCCAGCAATATAGGATGGCAACACTAATTGCAGTTAGAACAGGACCCAGAATATAGCGTAATATAACTCTCAACACGACTCCCACCTCTGTTGAGGTGCTCGCTGTAGTCCTTTTTGAAGAGTCCGAGTTTTTTGGGCCTTCATCGTTCTTTTCATTAATTTGTTCCTATTTAAAAGACATTTTAATGTATTGCAAAAAAAAAATATTAACTTTTCCATGCTTACAGACAAGGAATTTCGTTGATTAGACACTGAAGTCTTCTCCAAATTTGTCGGGGGCACGTAGTTCGTTGTGGCTTTATAAGAGGCATCATTTTCCCGTTGCTAATATTTTGACAAAATAATATTAATTCTTTAATTTCACAGTTCAACAAATATTTTTTCCAATATTGGTTCATTGCTAATGAGGGTAACGTTCGACAGAGGTTTTCAAGTTTAATACAAGTCAATTTTCAGTAATTATCTAGTACGTCAAGTTTTTGAGAAATCAATGGTCAAAGTTGTTAAAAGCGCCTACAATGACACTTATCAAAAATTTAACAAAACCAATTAAACCAAAACCAGGAACCAAACAACCTAACAAAGCTCAGGAGAATCTTTTTAAAATCAGTGTCTTCACTCAGGGATTCAGATACTCAGCACAGTGCTCCTCAATATCATTTAAAAAGTAAAATTAGCTTGTCAAGATGACACAGCCTCAAAAGAGGGCCAAAGCCGAGCCTCTCTCAATCTCTTGGCTTGTGCGCTTCTAATTTTAGCACAAGAGAAAGGGACCTACAGTTTAACTCCGAATCCGAACGGCAGTTGGAGAAGCTTTTTCATGGCTAATTACTGCAAAGCTGGCGCCAACAGCTAAGAGGTCTGGCCGGGTGTAAAGTTTATTCAAAGAAAAAAACTTTTCATTAGATGTTCCGAGGCGGGATCGAACCCACGACCTCATGCTCAGCAGTCGCGCACACTAGCCGCTGAGCCACCCGGCCACTACACTACTCAATATCATTTAAGTTTGACTCAAATGACGTCAAAAACTGTGATTTCATTTTGATTCGGACTTGATTATAGGTCATAAAACTGTTTTCAGTGAAATCGAAAATGCTCGTTTTTAACACGCTTATATTAGCTTCACATGTTTCGAGATTTTCAATAGCTCCAGCTTTCGCCTACACAGTTGTGCCCACAGGCATTTGTGAATTTCCAAAAAAAAAAGCACTGAGATTTTTCTGATTTCTCTGAGATTACGATTCACAACTACAGATTCGCTACCCCATTTGTCTATATAGGCCATTGGTTATAATATTGAATTATAATTTCTCCCCGACCTTGAGACGGCTAAACTAGCACTCTGAATAAATATTTTTGTGAATATGGGTTTAACGACCTGTTTTGATTTTAGTCAAAGTGAATGTTAGCAGGCTCAAAGGTCGAGGTTTGATTAAAGTGCAATAATCAACCAAAAAGTTCAACAGAGAATTCAAATGAACATGAACAGTATATGTGGCTGTGTAGACGGTTTGTTTAGGCTGCCGCCATACAGTGTCTCGTTTTCCAAAAACTCGTTGCAAAAATCATATTTCGATTTGGTGAATTTGGCAAAACTATTCATGCACTATAATTAGGAATTGGACAAGCTATTTAATAACGTACGAGGGCCGTCCCCGAACATGTTCACAAAAAATATTCAAAAGGGGAAGTACCGACTATTAAAAGCTTAAGTTTGAAGTTTGGTGCCTTTACCTTGCACAGTGTTTTTTGGTCGATTTTAATAGAGAACGCTTGTTATTGATTTGCAAACATGGACAAAATTGGTCATCGTTATGTGATACAATACTTTCATATAAAAGTTCTTAGTCCAACCAATATTAAAATGGAGCTGGATTCTACCTTATGTAATTCTGCTCCCTCGTTTACAACAATAAAATATTGGGTGGCTGAGTTTAAGCGAGGTCGTTTGAGCTGCGAAGATGAACAACGTAATGGGCGTCCAAATGAGGTGACCACTTCAGAAATGGTGGCCAAAATTAAAAAATTTGTATCGAGTGACCGGCGATTGAAAGTTGAAGTGAGTTAGCTGAGATTTGGCAACAATGAAGAGGTGGAGTCCGAGGTTAATGCCTATTTCGAAGAGCTTCACAGTTCTTATTATAAAGATGGTATCGAAGCTATTGAACATCGCTTGGAAAAGTGTATCGTCCTAAAAGGATCCTATGTTGAAAAACAAAAAAAAAATGATAAATTTTTGTGTTTTAGTAGTTAGGTCGGCTATTTCTGGGACGGCCCTCGTAAAAGAAAGAATATTAAAATTATTTTTTAGATGTAGGAGCTTTGAAAGCTGGAAACATTTTTTAACTTTTAAATAGATGAAAAAAAATTACTTAAGAGGGCAAAGTTAAATGCATATCTCTCAAAAACCACTTAAGCTAGAGGCCTAATTTATTTTTCCCCGAGTTAAATGGTAATTTTAAAATACGAATTAATACATTAGAAAAAAAAATACATTTTTAAATATAAAAAAAAAACTTGCAGTTTTTACTGGCTCGAGGTCTTGCTATGCTATTGGCATAACTTTAAACAGAGGCACACAACACAACAAAGGAGGCTTCAGGTTGAGCCTGAAATGTCTGTTCAAACAGCAGTCTCTCTATGCCCGCGACGGCAAAACTGTTTCGGAATTCCAAAGCAGCATGCGCGCAAAACTCCTAAAATACAGCCAAAGACAGACATTCCCCTTTGTATGTGCGAGGTCTCCATTGGACTTTGCACTCAGTGAGCAGCCATCGGCCGCCACGGCAGAACCAGAAGACCAAAAATTGTCTGCATACACTTGCATTCAAACAGGAGAAGACATTCCAGGCTCAAGATCGTTGATGAGCGAGGATTTGGTCCCTTAGGAAACGCGTCCGATCAACCTAAAGCCTCCTTTGTTGTGTTGTGTGCCTCTGCTTAAAGTTAATAGCATAACAAGACCTAGAGCCAGTAAAAACTGCAAGTTAACAGTTAAAGGTCATTAAAACAGGCATGTTGAAAAACAAATTTAACTTTTTAAGAAAATTTTTCCTTAAAAATTAGGGAGAATGAATATATAAAAAATATGTCTAGTTCTTTTAAATTATTTTTTTAAGATTCTTATAAAAATCGCCAATTTGATCAAAAAATTAAAATTTTGAGTTTACCGATCTAATTACGCCCTTTTTTGTCGGCGTAACCCTAAGAACTATATGTCAAAACAAGAAAGAAAGTCGGTCAAGCCCGACTATAACAAAGTCTGTACCTGTAAAGTGCTGCCCATCACCGTTCAGACCGGTGCTGCCCATAATTGTTTGTTTTCCTTATAACTCGACAACCGTTCATCTGATCTTTACCATTCCTTTGGCGCTTCGATAAATAATCCTGATTACTAAATATGTCCAGAAGGAATGAAGCTTCTATCTATAAATCTCTAAGAGATATGACGTTTTTTCCAATTAGCGGGGCGGGAGGGGTCGTGGCAAAAATTGAAAATAAATTCGATCTGACTGCAAGTATAAGAAGCATATGTCCCATACATGTCAAAACTCTATCCCTTACCATCTCTGAGATCTGCTTGTTCATACGGACAGACAGACGGACATGGCTAGATCGGCTGTTGATGCTGATCAAGAATATATATACTTTATGGGGTCGGAGATGCTTCCTTCTGCCTGTTACATACTTTTGCAAAACCTTAATATACTCTGTGTACCTCTGGCAGCCCTCGCATTCACACAGTTTTAATGAATTGAGCAACCAAATACAAAAAACAGAATTACAAAATCTTTTCCAGGTTTCTTTCCACAATTTAAGACACTGATTCTAAAAAGACCCCACTGACAGACAGCAATGTTAGTTTTTTTTCGAAAAGTAAAAATTATATGAAAATTGATTTGTATTCAGTACCAAATTCACTCGAGGGCCAGTGATGATTCAATATTAGTTGAACTGTGTTTTAAATGTTTACACTTAAAAGAGTTGCGTGGCTAGTCCACATTGGAGGATTGTTTACTGCTCCCGAAAGATGCATTGTGCAGAGCCACAGCACAATTATGACGCAAACTTTAAACATTTTGTTTGTTTAAAAAATCACACACTGTTCTCGAAGAAAGATGAATATCAACTAAACTGCCCCTAGGGGCTCAAAGCATTGCCGACGTCTTCCACCATTAAGTGTCAGAGAGAGAATGACACTTTCACATGGTAGAACATCCACGGGCTCTCTTCTTGGGGTAACGCTCACCAATTTGAAGACAAGTAGGTGTTTTCTTGTGTTTGCACACTTGGGGACACACACACTCAGAAAAAAGTGATTCCTAAAATTTTGGAAATCCTTTTTTTTTTACCTAAATTTTTCTCGTATTAGTTATTAGCATTTATTTAAAAGATAAGCAATTTCAGTTTTACTTTTCCTCCGTTTCTGTGCCGAATGTTTTGTGCAACAATTGAAGGTACATATAAGCTTACTCTGTGGATGACAGGAGCAAAGTAAGAATATATGTAATTGTTGAAATACTTCATAGTAAAAACTTTTTTGGACGAATTATGCACACTTTTTCTTGAGACCATGATGGGTGACTTTTGTTGGTTTCTCTAGCGAAAGGAACTACACTACAAGTTTGACAATAAAACAACGTATAAATAATTGAAAGATAACTTTATTTGCTTTTATTTGGGAGGTGTAAAAAACTTATTCATAAGTTATTTCATAATTGAGATATTTGTAATTAAGTGACAAGATTTCTTTCAAAAATGCTATAAACGATAATTTGGGATTATCTCGAAATCTGCTCTACTTAGAATTTGTTAAACTCTAGATTCGGATTCAGCGCGTAATTTTACATAAGGAAAGACCTAAATTTGTCAAAGATGAGAAAATCATAATTTATTTGTTAACTTGTGTTATCAAAATTTTATTTTTCGTTGCTGGTTGAGCATTCGGCGGAAATGCCCATAAATATAGATATTCGTTTTCAATCAGCTTATGCAAAATGTGGTCATAGTCAGTATATATAAACACGCAAAATTTCAAAAAAATATGAATAACTTCCAAGAAATTTGTGACTGTCAGCCAAGGCCAACTCACACATACCATATATACATATGTGTGTGTACTTAACATTTATACTTATGTACTTAATGAGCTCAAAGTTCTTAAAAAAGTGACATCAAATAAAAATACAGAAGCAAATATTGGGGGAGCATACAGATCATCATTAACAGCCGAGTCGATTTGGCCATGTCTTTCCTTCCGTTTGTCCGTATGATCAAAGAGATCTTATACTCTAAGACTTAGAGATTAAAAGAAATAGACGTTCGACATGGGAAAAAAACTTCTTATACTTTCATGCAGACAGTTTTATCGATAGAAGGTTCGGACATCCGGACCTAAAATTATAAATTTAATCCGTCCCACCCGATCCCAGCGGTTCCCGAAAATCCTGAGTCCCGCGCTCATTTCTAGTCTGTACTAGAAGTAGTATGCTATATTTTATATCAGTGTTCCCCAAAAAAGGATCTCTTTCGCTCTCTGACTCTCTTAATGATCCCTCTTAACAGTTCTACAAACAAAAAATAGGTGAAAGTTAACTTCGGTTCTGCCAAAGTTTTGTATACCCATGCAGAATTGTTGTTTTAACAATTTCTCTGTGCGCTGCACGGAAATTTTCAATGCGAATGGCCCCGTAAAATAGCTCTCGAAGCACTGGGAGAAAGGGGTACACTTAAGCTTTTATTGACATTTCACTTTTTACAATAAACTTTTCACAATCAAAAGACATCCGATCGGAGCGTCCAACAAAAGTCAAATGAACGAGTCATCTAGACTTTTCGATTTGCAAGACCATTTTCGTACCTGATTTATCGATTTGCAAGATGACAGTGTAACCAATTTCGTACCAAAAAACTTGACCTGCGTTCTTGGCGGTTGATTTTTATACCCTTGCAGAGCAATACCCTTGCAGGTATTATAAAATTGTCCGGATGTTTGTAACGCATAGAAGGAAGCATCTCCGAACACATAAAGTACATATATTCTTGATCAGCATGACGAGCTGATTTCATTTAGCCCTGTCCGTCTGTCCTTCTGTCCGTCTGTCTGTTTCTATGCTATCTCCTCCGTCAGTATTAGAACTATCCTCACCAAACTATGCACGAAGTTTTTTGGTACAAATACGCTGCACATTTGTCGGAACCGACCGGATCGGATGACTATAGCATATAGCTGTCATAGGAACGATCGGTCGAAAAACTAGTCTTAGTGAGAAAAACTTTTTTGTTTTCAATTGAAAAGCCACCAAACTTCGTCTTTCATAGTTTGCTATGCTTTTCCATGAATCCACCAAATTTGGTCGGAATCGGACATCTATATAGTATAGCTGTCATAGAAAAGTATAGTCAGAAAAGTAGTCTTAGTTAGAAAAACTTTTTTGTTTTTAATGGATATGTCCTCAAAATTGGCATGTATTTGTTTTATATGCTCCCACACGATTCTACAAAGTTCTGTCAAAATCGGATGACTATAGCATATAGCTGCCATAGGAACGATCGGTCGAAAAACTAGTTCTTGTAAGAAAAAAAATTGTTTTTAATGGAAACGTCCCTTTCGTTGGCATATATTTATTTTATATACTTTTACACAATTCTACAAAGTTTTGTCAAAATCGGATGACTTTTGCATATAGCTGCAGTATGAATGATCGGTCGAAAAAGAAGTTCTAGTGAGAAAAACTTTTTTGTTTTAATAGAGATCGCCTCCAAATTTCGTAATTAACAGTTTGTTATGCTTCTCCATGATTGCACTCCGTTTGGTCGAAATCGGTCATCTATATAGTATAGCTCCCATAGAAAAGTAAGGTCCGAAAAGTAGTCTTATTTAAAAAAAACAAGAAAGAAAGCCGGTCAAGCCCGACTATAACATACTCTGTACCTGTGAAGTGCTGCCCATCACCGTTGCGACCGGTGCTGTCCATAATTCTTTGTTTTTCTTATAACTCGACAACCGTTCATTCGATCTCTACCATTCCTTTGGCGGATCGATTATTAATCCTAATTACTAAATGTGTACAGAAGGAACGAACCTTCTATCTATAAAACTGTGGGAGATATGACGTTTTTTCCAATTTGCGGGGGCGGGAGGGGGCGTGGCAAAAATTAAAAATAAACTTGATCTGCCTGCAAGTATAAGAAGCATAAGTCCCATACATGTCAAACCTCTATCTCTTACCATCTCTGAGATCTGTGCATTCACACGGACAGACAGACGGACAGACGGACATTTCTTTTGCACAAACCTTTGGTACAGAGTATAACAAACTGCAAGGGTGTACAAAACTTAGGCTGAGTCGAAGTTAATTTCTCTTTTTTTTATTTACTTTGTAAGGCCCTGTTTATGCAGCACGGTTCTATTGTTTGCTGAAATCGTTTCCCCTCCTAAGTAAAAAGTTTGGGTTATACGATAGATAACGATTTTCATTATTTGTGCCTTGTAATGGAAAATTTCTCTGTTCTTCGTCTTGCTTCGTCGGGACCACCCAGTGACCGGTTTCATATATTCCTGTTCAAAGCCAAGTAGATTTCATTCAAATGGTTCTTTTCCTATAATCTTGTAATCTTGTCACTTTACATAAAAAATCATCCACTTTTAGTTAAATATGCAAACGAATATACAAAAATATATAGAGATTTCCAATATCCCTGGATGTATCGTTAAAAAGGATTACTAAAGTTGGTGAACCGAACCTCATTTTTCGAGAAAGTGGTCCGGTTCGGGTTCAGGTTCGAGGAGTCAAAAATATAAGGCGCCTATGGTCCGGATCGCGATCCTCAAAATACCCGAATCGAACCGGTTCTTAGGGGTTCGGTTCCGGACTGGCTTGCAGCCTTGATTACAAGTGGTGTAATCTTGGCGATATGCCAGAAATAAATTGATGAATACTTTTAGGCAATTCAATATAAGTAGTATTTTATCCGTTTAGCAAACAGCGCGTGCGATAGTGAAACTGTTTCAGTCCGAGGGCCTTGAGTTCAAATCCCCCCAGAGTAAGTATCAAATTCACAAAAATTTATTTATCTCGTTATTTTTCAGTACTTTCTCTTAACTTAAGGAGGAAACGTATTGTTATCTTCAGGAAGAAAGGCTTTTTTATCCCTCAGAAGTTTTTTTTATCGTTTTTTTATCGCTCAGATGAGACTTTTACCTATCTCCCAGAAGTAACGCTTTTATATGGCCCAGAAGTTATCGCATAGTGTCACATTTCTTCCCGTTGGGAGCTATTTAGCTAGAGTAAAGCGATACCAACTGGGAGAGTCGCATTCTTATCTTCCGCTAAAAAAATGTTTTCTGGGATATTTGTTGACAAAAGTGTTAAATTGTGTAGTTTTAGGCTTAAGCAATTATTTGGTATGCTTTCATTTAACTGCATACTTTTTGGCTTAGTCTCCTAGGTGTCGTTACATCCTACTTGAGCTTTTGCTTTAAAACAAAGGTTGATCCACAAGAATTGTACCATATATTTGGGAAAAAGATAATGTGACATATGGAAATGAACTTTCCCTTGAAAAGAAGAATTAAATTAAAGCGGATGAGTGTACCCAGCGGCATATAAGGACTTCTACTGCATATGAAATAAATCTTGACACGTCATATTTAATTTTGATACGCTAGTTCCATTGCGCTGCCCGGCATCCCAAGGGAGGTTACAGCTCACATAATATTAATCTTTAACAGTGGCCGGCCACAAGTCTGGATCTTATCGTCTTATTTCACCAAAAATGAAATGAAGCATAATTTCTTGTGAATTCAAGATATGTTAAGAATATATAATTTTTTCCATATTATTTGACAAAATTATTGGCACTCGGCCAATGAAATTAATCAAATATAATTTTTTAAAAAAAATGTTGAGTATATTTGATAACACAGGGTCGTATTTGGTGACGACAATGCTTTTTCATTTTTTTACCAGGCATAAGAATATTTATCTATACAAAAGTAAAAGTATGTATGTTTGTATATTTGTCCCTTGTGGGCGTCTGAACCGCTAAGCCGATCTTCACGAATTTTTCACAATATGTTCATCAGTAAAGTGTCATAGGCAATGCCTCATGCCTGTGAATTGGTCAAAAAACAGCGAAATTTGCAAAATTATACCGTTTATCCGATTGAAATGAAACTTTGGGGAGTGTTGGACGCTTGCCTGTGAATGTTTCTAATTATAGAAATATGCGGAAAATGGTCAAAAAACTTCGGGGAATGCTTCGACGCTTGACCAGGAAGATTTCCAAGTAGAAGAAATGGGCGGATAATGGTCCAAAATGATGAAATTGTGATGAAACTTTAAGGAATGGTTAGACGCTTGCCCGCCAAGGTTTCTAAATTAAAAAAATGGGCGGGAAATGGTCACAAAGTTCTAAAGTTCTAAGGTCTAAAAATCACGAAATTTGCTAAAAAGCGCCTAATGCTTATATTACAATGCAGGTAAATGGAAGCTGTTGATTACACGATCCAAATTATTGCGGAATTTGCAAATTTTTGATTTGACCATGGATTATTGTCAATATTTGATAGACGGCGATTGTAGACGGGTTAATAGGATCGATCGAACGGTCCAAAATGTTTATATCGACTTGCAGCCAGCACTAGCTTGAATATAATCGCTCTCATAAGAATCACATGGACCCGGGCGAGAACGGGTATTCAGCTAGTAAATTATATTCTTGAATAGAGTCATCAGCCGAATCAATACAGAAATGACCGTCTGTCTGTATGAGCCCGACGAGTTGGATAATAATTGGCCACGAGCCTCGTCCATTGAATTTTGGACAGCACTATCTGCTTGCCAGTTATTCGTAGAAATAAAGTTCGGTACATGCTTTTTTTTAGCCATGTTTGAGTCGTTTTTGCCTTGTGAGCTGCAGCGGAGTGTTGTTGAAAGGTTTGCAAATAATGTCGTGTTAAGAGGCGTTCACAAAATGGTGCTCATCATAGGCGACTCCCCACCAAAGCATCACTTAAGACGGATGGTGACCTTCTCTAAACTCTCGAAATGAGTTCGGACGCTTGCTTAGATGACACAGCTTACACTTTATCGTTCAGTTTGTTAAACGATTCCTCTGTGGTGAACATTTTCTGGTCAGTAAACAGAATTCGTCTGTGAGGCGTTAACAGCACTTAACTCGCTTCGTATTTGGTAACAGAACGTAGTGGCAATACGTAGTCTTTTTTCGTTTGGAGTGGAAACTGGTTACGGAATCGCGACAACGAAAATTTACGCAGCAGGTTGTTTTATATGGGGTTTTTCATTTCGCGTCCATTTCGCGCCAAGTGGACACTACGCTTAAGCAAAAATCATCTTTTTATAAAATTTTGTTAATTATGAATAGTTTTAAAACTTCATTTTTAATAAATCGATTTAAAAAAATTAAAATATTTTGCCCATTTCATGCAACTTTTTCAATGTACTAAACTATCTACTTTCGCAGCCGATCCTCTAACACTCAATGACTTACAAAGTTGAACGTAGGCTCATTTTAAAGCTACAGAAATTTTCTATCATCGCCCCTTTAAAATTTTTCAAATATCTCTTTCCGTTCAAAAGTTACGATTTTTGCAACGCCAAATTCGCGAATCCGGCCACTGTGGGGCGTGACTATAACTCAAAATAAACTTGATCTGCCTGCAAATAAAGGATTTTTTACCCATACATGTCGAATCGCTATTTTTACCAGCTCTGAGATCTGAGCGTTCATACGGACAGACAGACGGAGATGGCTAAATCGACTCGGCTGTTGATGCTGATCAAGAATACAAATACTTTATAGGGTCGGAGATGTTTTCTTCTGGCTCTTACATACTTTTGTACAAACTTATTATACTCTGTGTACCTCCAGTACAGAGAATAAAAATGTAAAAAGTTGACCAGCGAAATAGTTATTTTAGTTGACAACCCTCTCAAATACTTATGAATTCAAATACATTGGGGAGGAAGAGAAATCTTAGCAAGAATGTCCGAGATGGATCCAATCTACTCTTAATTTCCCATGAAGCGTAAGCTACTTCTCTGCGATATTCCACAGCTTTTTCTAATGGCATTACGGCAGAGATGTTCCTCCATAGCCCCCAGGGGCCGAGCCCAATAGGCTATTTACACGCACACGAGAAAAGCGCATGCCGAAGTCGGGCATATGAGCATGGCAGTTCAAAGCTGGGCTGTGTCGTTTTGATATCGCACACCAATACACTATCACTTTTTGGCCTCGCTCTTCTTGAACATCGCTGCATTACGGCCACTTCGTCCAGAGTTCTCTGCCACTTTATTTTCTTAAAGACTAATTCAAAATGTTTGGTTCAAATTTTCACCGCTGCTTACTTGTCATCACAAATAAAATTTATCGCCAGGATAAATAAGATTTTGGGTTTTAGCCGGCTCCACGTCGACAGTTAATAATATAAGTCCAATTTGATAAGTTTAGCCTCAAAGTGTTGATTTTTGTTATATTATTTGACTCAAAATTCTTTATTACCAAAAAAATGACAAAATGTCCCCACAAAATTAGTGACATTTGAAAAGCAAAAAATGAGATTTCAGGAACATTGACAATTGCTTTTGGGTTGCTACAGGCTTGTAGAACGATAGTTTACCAATTCGTATCCTAAACAGTTAAATAAATGCTTTAACCGAAACCGAAAGTTGTTATGGGTTTGATTCTCCGATGATATGAGATGCTCTTTTTTTAAGATACCAATATAGGAAGCCAACAATGGTGGAAACTCCCACAGCGCCAGCAATACCAGCTATTATAAAGGGATGCATTTGGGCATTAGCCGCTTTTTCCGTATTTAAGTTGGAAGTGCTCTCTGTTTTGGGTTTATCTGTGCCTGCATCATGGACCTCAGAGTTTGGTTGCTAATTGAAATAGTTTTGAAAATTTTGCATAAAAAACTTTAGCTTTTCATGCTTACAGTTGGAGAATTTTCTTCATTAGCCCCTTCAGCGTTCTTCAAATCTGTCGTGGAGTTGGAGTCCGTCGTAGCTTCGGTACTGCTGCTGTCATTTGGTTCCTATTTGAAATACTTTTTGAAAATTTTTCATAAAAATATTCAGCTTTTCATGCTTACAGTTGGATTTTTTCCTCCATTAGCCCTTAAGTCTTCTGCGGAGTTGGGTCCGCGGGCTTGTCGCGGATTCTTTGGTCTATTGAAAATTTTGAAAATTTTCATAAAAATATTCAGCTTTTACAGGGTTCTTCAAATGTGTCCCGGGTTGGAGTCCGTCGTGGCTTCAGTTCTGCGGATATCATTTGGTTCCTATTTGAAATACTTTTTGAAAATTTTTCATAAAAATATTCAGCTTTTCATGCTTACAGTTGGATTTTTTCCTCCATTAGCCACTTCAGGGTTCTTCAAATGTGTCCCGGAGTTGGAGTCCGTCGTGGCTTCAGTTCTGCGGATATCATTTGGTTCCTATTTGAAATACTTTTTGAAAATTTTTCATAAAAATATTCAGCTTTCCATGCTTACAGTTGAATTGTTTCCTCCATTAGCCACTTCAGGGTTCTTCAAATGTGTCCCGGAGTTGGAGTCCGTCGTGGCTTCAGTTCTGCGGATATCATTTGGTTCCTATTTGAAATACTTTTTGAAAATTTTTCATAAAAATATTCAGCTTTTCATGCTTACAGTTGGATTTTTTCCTCCATTAGCCACTTCAGGGTTCTTCAAATGTGTCTCGGAGTTGGAGTCCGTCGTGGCTTCAGTTCTGCGGATATCATTTGGTTCCTATTTGAAATACTTTTTGAAAATTTTTCATAAAAATATTCAGCTTTTCATGCTTACAGTTGGATTTTTTCCTCCATTAGCCACTTCAGGGTTCTTCAAATGTGTCTCGGAGTTGGAGTCCGTCGTGGCTTCAGTTCTGCGGATATCATTTGATTCCTATTTGAAATACTTTTTGAAAATTTTTCATAAAAATATTCAGCTTTCCATGCTTACAGTTGGAGATTTTTTTCCTCCATTAGCCACTTCAGGGTTCTTCAAATGTGTCCCGGGTTGGAGTCCGTCGTGGCTTCAGTTCTGCGGATATCATTTGGTTCCTATTTGAAATACTTTTTGAAAATTTTTCATAAAAATATTCAGCTTTTCATGCTTACAGTTGGATTTTTTCCTCCATTAGCCACTTCAGGGTTCTTCAAATGTGTCCCGGAGTTGGAGTCCGTCGTGGCTTCAGTTCTGCGGATATCATTTGGTTCCTATTTGAAATACTTTTTGAAAATTTTTCATAAAAATATTCAGCTTTCATGCTTCAGTTGATTGTTCCATTCCTGTCTAGTTCGGGTGGGTGTTTTGTTTGTTTTTGAAAATTTTTCATAAAAATTATATATGTTTTCCTCTACCGGGTTCTTCAAATGTGTGGGTTGGGTCGTCGTGGCCAGTCTGCGGTATCTTTGGTTCCTATTGAAATACTTTTTGAAAATTTTTCATAAAAATATTCAGCTTTTCATGCTTACAGTTGGATTTTTCCTCCATTAGCCACTTCAGGGTTCTTCAAATGTGTCCCGGGTTGGAGTCCGTCGTGGCTTCAGTTCTGCGGATATCATTTGGTTCCTATTTGAAATACTTTTTGAAAATTTTTCATAAAAATATTCAGCTTTTCATGCTTACAGTTGGATTTTTTCCTCCATTAGCCACTTCAGGGTTCTTCAAATGTGTCCCGGAGTTGGAGTCCGTCGTGGCTTCAGTTCTGCGGATATCATTTGGTTCCTATTTGAAATACTTTTTGAAAATTTTTCAAAAAATATCATAATCACTTTGGTTTTCAGCCACAGGGTCTCAATGTGTGGTTGGAGGTGTGGCGGCTTTGGTTCCTATTTGAAATACTTTTTGAAAATTTTTCATAAAAATATTCAGCTTTTCATGCTTACAGTTGGATTTTTTCCTCCATTAGCCACTTCAGGGTTCTTCAAATGTGTCCCGGAGTTGGAGTCCGTCGTGGCTTCAGTTCTGCGGATATCATTTGGTTCCTATTTGAAATACTTTTTGAAAATTTTTCATAAAAATATTCAGCTTTTCATGCTTACAGTTGGATTTTTTCCTCCATTAGCCACTTCAGGGTTCTTCAAATGTGTCCCGGAGTTGGAGTCCGTCGTGGCTTCAGTTCTGCGGATATCATTTGATTCCTATTTGAAATACTTTTTGAAAATTTTTCATAAAAATATTCAGCTTTTCATGCTTACAGTTGAATTGTTTCCTCCATTAGCCACTTCAGGGTTCTTCAAATGTGTCCCGGAGTTGGAGTCCGTCGTGGCTTCAGTTCTGCGGATATCATTTGGTTCCTATTTGAAATACTTTTTTGAAAATTTTTCATAAAAATATTCAGCTTTTCATGCTTACAGTTGGATTTTTCCTCCATTAGCCACTTCAGGGTTCTTCAAATGTGTCTCGGAGTTGGAGTCCGTCGTGGCTTCAGTTCTGCGGATATCATTTGATTCCTATTTGAAATACTTTTTGAAAATTTTGCATAAAAAACTTTAGCTTTTCATGCTTACAGTTGGAGAATTTTCTTCATTAGCCCCTTCAGCGTTCTTCAAATCTGTCGTGGAGTTGGAGTCCGTCGTAGCTTCGGTACTGCTGCTGTCATTTGGTTCCTAATTGAAATACTTTTTGAAATCGTGACAAAGGAATATTCAGTTTAACATGCATACCGTCGGAAACCCTTTTTGGGAAGTCACTGGATTCGAAATCACTTGGGTTTTGGGTTTAGCTGTACCTTCATCATGGAGCTCAGAGTTTGGTTGCTAATTGAAATAGTTTTGAAAATTTTGCATAAAAAACTTCAGCTTTTCATGCTTACAGTTGGAGAATTTTCTTCATTAGCCCCTTCAGCGTTCTTCGAATCTGTCGTGGAGTTGGAGTCCGTCGTGGCTTCAGTTCTGCTGCTATCATTTGGTTCCTATTTGAAATACTTTTTGAAAATTTTTCATAAAGAATATTCAGCTTTCCATGCTTACCGTTGGAAACCCTTTTGCGGTAGCCACTCAGGGTTCTTAAATGTGTCTCGGGTTTTGGAGTCCGTCGTGGCTTCAGTCTGCGGATATCAGAGTTTGGTTGCTAATTGAAATAGTTTTGAAAATTTTGCATAAAAAACTTTAGCTTTTCATGCTTACAGTTGGAGAATTTTCTTCATTAGCCCCTTCAGCGTTCTTCGAATCTGTCGTGGAGTTGGAGTCCGTCGTAGCTTCGGTACTGCTGCTGTCATTTGGTTCCTATTTGAAATACTTTTTGAAATCGTGACAAAGGAATATTCAGTTTAACATGCATACCGTCGGAACTTTTTGGGAAGTCTTGCATGGGTTTCAAATGGCTCGTGGTTTTGTTTGTCTCTGGCTCAGGTTGGTTGCTATTTGAATTTTTGAAAATTTTTATAATATTAGCTTTTCATGCTTACAGTTGGATTTTTTCCTCCATTAGCCACTTCAGGGTTCTTCAAATGTGTCTCGGAGTTGGAGTCCGTCGTGGCTTCAGTTCTGCGGATATCATTTGATTCCTATTTGAAATACTTTTTGAAAATTTTGCATAAAAAAACTTTAGCTTTTCATGCTTACAGTTGGAGAATTTTCTTCATTAGCCCCTTCAGCGTTCTTCAAATCTGTCGTGGAGTTGGAGTCCGTCGTAGCTTCGGTACTGCTGCTGTCATTTGGTTCCTAATTGAAATACTTTTTGAAATCGTGACAAAGGAATATTCAATTTAACATGCATACCATCACTACAGTCACATTCTCCTGTAAACCTTTCAGGGCTTCTCCTTTGGTTCCAATTTTTGGTTGCTGTTTAAATAATTTGTAATATTGTGCCAAAAAACTTATTCAGTTGATAATGCTCACTTCTTTTTGAATATGATCTTGATCATTTCCTGCTCGTGTAATTCCCAATGTGGAGAGGCAAATTAAAATTATTAGAGAAACTTTCAGCATTTTTTCCAAGTTTTATTCCACAATATTATGCGGGCTCCTCGAAGGCGTATTAAATTCAACTAAATGGCTACTCAAACATTCAAATTATTTATATGGTAAATTGGGAATGCAAATGTGATAAGAAAAGGAAAAGTGCGTCATCTACACTTATGTACATTGCTCATAAATATTGTTATAGTGATTCAATGTAATTATGATTATATTTATGTGCCTTTTCTTTATGCAATTTGAACAGTACGTTTGGGTCAACCTCGATAAAATTGTATAATATGTCTCAAGTCTCGAAGCGAAGTTTGTTTAAAACTGAGTTAAATGTCCTGTGCAATGGCTCGCAGCACAATCTGCAGGCCTTCAGAAGCATCAGTCCAATAGAGATACTGTGACAGTCTTTCCAGAAAAGAACCAATAGCTCTATTGGTCGCCGATTACAAAATTGCATTCCATTATCAAAAAAAATGCAATTTACTTAAAACTTTCAACAATTATCGAAAACTTAATTTATGGTATTCACGACCCAAAGATGAGCTGTGGATTTGTTGAATTAAGGAATTTTACGTTTTTTGTCGAATTGTTATGCTTTTATTATTGATTACTTTTCAGAAATTTTAAAATTTCTCAATTCAATTATTCCACAGGACAACCTAGAAAGTTAAGTTAATAATATCTAATTTTTTGATATTTAGCTTACTCCAACAAATTGTTTATGTGTATTCAGAAGGCATGTTATAAAATTGTCCTTATGTTTGATAGTTGGTCGATCTGATCTGCGCATATTTATACCCGTTACTCGTACTCGAGTACTCTACGAGTAACGGGTATACTAAAATCCTGCAAATGTATCTAACAGGCAGAAGGAAGCATCTCCGACCCCATAAAGTATATATATTCTTGATAAGCATCAACAGTCGAGTCGATAAAGTGACCATTTCAACATTATGTAAGCAAACTGTCGCAGCTTTTAGAATTAGTCATAAGTAACCAACCATGAATTATTCCTAAGTCACAGGAGCAGTCACTATCACGAAGCAGTTCCAGTTCACCGCAGTGTCATCACTAACCCACCCGCTCTGGTCACATAGTTCTGAGTTTCCGGGAAGCCTCGATGGCTGCCACATTTTTGGCGCACGGAATTGCGTTTTGGAGCGAGGAAGCGAAAAGTTGAAGAAGAGAAGCAAAGTCGAAACCAGGAAGGCGAACCACGTGTGGCGCGCATCCAAGCAAGGAACCCAGACGAATACAATGAGAGAAACGCGGTGAACTGGACACCTGTCTGGTCTCGTGCCTAAATTTTTCAAGTGTGAGGCTGAACCCGGGTGCTGGGCCATCCCTCAGGTGAGCGTGGTTTTACTTCCCATAGACTGCAAATACAAAGACTTCGTCTCCAAGTATGCTTGCCAGGTCGTCACTTGAAGTATATTAGGCACAATTTCACTTTCCTCGGTAGACATTTCTAGGGCACGTGGTCCAGGTTTTCACCTTCTATGTGGCCCTTCTAGCCCTAAGCTTAGTTCTCAGTCTTCGTCTCCCAGTATGCTTGCCAGGTCGGCACAGTTTCACTTGCCTTGGCAAATCTTTTCAGCGCACTCGGTCCAGGATTTATCCTTACATGTGCTCTCATAGTTTTAAAGCAGAGTACAACTTCTTCGTCTTTCGATATGCTGGCCAAACTATGCCACATATACTGCAGGCGACTGTATATGTGGCATAGTTTCACTTGCTCTGGCAGATATTCCCAGAGCACATGAAGCAAGATTTCCTCATACCTGTGACTGGCAATTTCCACGTTTCCCTAGTCATATAAATGGACCCTGGACTATGCCTTCGCCTTTTGGGGATATTCCATGCTCATTTTCTTCTCAAAAGCCATTATGGAGCTTCATTTCTACATATGTAGTAACATTTTGGGTCAGATTTTACCAACTTTTGCTTGATCCCTCATCTCTATGCCCCTATGTTCCAACACTTCAATAAATCCCGTTTGAAAGTGATCCTGGCTAGACTGAGACCGACCCCAGCCTAAGAAACACTTCCTTAGATTATGCAACGTTTTTTATGAACTTTTTAACTCTGCCATTTA
The DNA here is from genome assembly GCA_018904265.1 of Lordiphosa collinella. Taxonomy (NCBI): domain Eukaryota; kingdom Metazoa; phylum Arthropoda; class Insecta; order Diptera; family Drosophilidae; genus Lordiphosa; species Lordiphosa collinella. The sequence goes on along the minus strand of JAEIFV010000156.1, from coordinate 260,548 downwards.
TTGTCCGATCTTTATGAAAACTTCAGAGATTGTAGATATACACTAGGCTGCAAAACATGAGCTTGATATTTTCAAAATTGTTAGAGTTATCTAACATTTTTAATTGCGGGGGTGGGAATGAAATAAAATTGATCTGCGTACAGACAAATAAATAGAAGTCTACATACAAAATTTGGTCGCTCTAGATCTTCTGACAGTCGGACAGACAGACGGGCATGGCTATATCGACTCGGCTGTTGATGCTGATCAAGAATATATATACTTTATGGGGTCGAAGATGCTTCCTTCCGCCTGTTACATACACTTGCACGACTATAGTATACCCTTTTTACTCTGCAAGTAACGGGTCCAATTATTTTTCATGCAAGGCAGGTACGCTCTAATGTACACGCTTTAATTATAAAGTAAAAATTCAACAAATATAAAATAAAAATTCAACAAATATGTGTAAGAAAGAAAATAAATAGATGTTTTATGTAGGTTGTTCCAGCAAATCAATAACTGATTTTAACAGCTTCTCTATCATTCGACTTTGTCAGCGGTGATGGGCAGCACTTCACAGGTACAGAGTATGTTATAGTCGGGCTTGACCGACTTTTTTTCTTCTTTGTTTTTAATGAAAACGTCCTTATCATTGGCATACACTTATTTTATATACTTTTACACAATTCTACAAAGATTGGTCGAAATCGGATGACTATAGCATATAGCTCCCATAGGAACGATCGGTCGAAAAACTAGTTCTAGTGAGAAAAACTTTTTTGTTTTTAATGAAAACGTCCTTATCATTGGCATACACTTATTTTATATACTTTCTAGTGGTCGAGTCGGTGTTCTGCCACGACGGTGCTGTGAGGAGAAAACTTTTTCTTTTTAGTGGAAACGTCCTTATCATTGGCATACACTTAATTTATATACTTTTACACAATTCTACAAAGATTGGTCGAAGTCGGATGACTATAGCATATAGCTCCCATAGGAACGATCGGTCGAAAAACTAGTTCTAATGAGAAAAACTTTTTTTTTTTTAATGAAAACGTCCTTATCATTGGCATACACTTATTTTATTTACTTTGGACACATTTCTACAAAGATTGGTCAAAATCGGATGACTATAGCATATAGCTGCAGTATGAATGATCGGTCGAAAAAGAAGTTCAAGTGAGAAAAACTTTTTCGCCTCCAAATTTCGCAATTAACAGTGTATTATGCCTTTCCATGATTTCACCAAGTTTAATAGAAATCAGACATCTTTATTGTATAGATCCCATAAAAAAGTAATGTCCCAAAAATAGTCTTAGAAAAACTTTTTTGTTATCAATGGAAGCTGCAAGGGTATACAAAACTTCGGCCGAGCCGAAGTTAACTTTCCCCTATTTTTTTTATTGAGAGCTCTACTTGCTAGTTGCTCACGCTGCAATACCAAAATAATATCATGCTATCACTTTGGATGTTATTCTGAAAAAGGACAGTTAGAACAAAACAAAAACAAGAATGCAGTTTAATAGCTAGACCATTTATGAAAAAGTGTTGATACATTGAAAGTCAAAATTTTAACTTTGACTTTTTAATTTTCGACCTATGGGAGGAACCACTGTGCAATGCACTGTGGTCGCTCCCATAGGCCAAAAATAAAAAAAACAAAGTCAAAATGTTGACTTTAAATGTACCAATTCTTATTTATAATTGGTCTAGCTATTTGAATTTATTCATCTTTTTGTTTTGCTCTATCTGTCATCTTCAAGAATAGCATCGAAAGAGAGAGCATGATATTCATTGGGTATTGCAGCGTAAGCAACGTGCAAGCGAAGCTCTCCGTAAAAAATTTGTTAAACTTATTTAAAACAAGTGTTTGTGCAATGGAAGTGATTAATATTTTAAATAAAGGTATTAACTTGCTTTTTACAACAAAAAGTATATGTAGTATATGTTGTGTTTTGTGTAAATCATTATTGTATTTGGTACATAATTGTGAACGTTCTTAGTTTGTCTTTTCTGTGTTTGGCTAGAGTTTTAGTTGTGAAGGGATTCTTGGGGATGAACAAATCTTTTTGTATAATATTCTTAAGCATTTTAAGAATATAAGAAAGTTTAATTCAAGTGCCGTAAGGTGCCGTGCGGCTTGCAATATACGAAAAGGTAACCTAACCTCAATTTTAAAAAAGCACGTGCTTCTGCTGTGTGTTGTTGTTTCTTGCCGTTTGGTTGTTTGTGTTGTCGTTTGTTTTTATTTTTGTGTTATGTTTTGTGTTTATATTCTTTTCTTATTATTATTTTCTTATTAAACTTATTAAACTATAAAAAAATGGCAAATTCAAGAGGCTAAAGATAAGACTTCATTACGAAAAACATTTATCCAAAATGAGTTCAGGGACAAAATGGGTCTAATAGTAGATACACCAAGAGCTGGAGGAAGTGGAACTTCGAATGATGGCAACACAGCCAGAAAATTCTTCAATTATCCTGATATATCTGCCGACATTACGGGAATTGAAAAAGACTTAATAATCAGAGTCTCAGCTTTGTTGCAAGCGTTATCTTCGGGCTACAAGATAATTTCAGTAAAATTTGGTGACTATGCTCTTCAAACCGCAAAGCAGCTGATTGACAAGTACCCCTGGTTTTATCTCCTCCCATCGGTTCATAAAGTTTTACTTCATGCTCCTGACATTATAAAACATTCTTTGCTTTCGATTGGAGAGCTTTCAGAAGAAGCCGCTGAAGCAAGAATTAAGGACATTAAAAAATTCCGACTGCAACATACACGCAAAATTTCAAGGATCTCCTCAAATACAGACTTATTTAACAGACTGCTTTTAAGTTCTGATCCATTTATTAGTGGACAAAGAACACTTAAGTATAAGGAAAAGTCAACTCTACTAGATTCAACTCTTTCGTTACTTGATGAAACCATTTAAATATTATATAATTTTTTATTATTGTTCGTTTTGTTTGTTATAACTTTTTTGGGAAGGTGGGCGTGGGGGGTGGAGTGAGTAATCACTCCCATACTTTTATATTACAGGTCCAAGTTTGTAAATAACTTACAATAAAAAGTTCAGCCTGTTATGATTACAAGAAATGAATTTATGACCAGTGAAAAAATCGTTCCTATGGAAGCTATAGGATATAGTGGTACGATCTGGCCAATTTTTGTAACATATGTTTATAATATTTTTATAGATTTTTGGTAAAAGTTTCATAGCGATAGCACATCTAGAAGTATTTATGGCCGCGGCTCCATACAAGCCCGACCACTGTGCAATGGTGTAGTTTGCCTTATACAATTATTTGTTATTTTTGCATTATATTGCATACTTTTTGGCTAAGTCTGCTAAAGCTTTTATTGCACCCTAGCTGAGCTTTTGCTTTACAAGAGTGATTGGTAAGCAAAAAACTGTGCTTTAGAGAAAAAAATCTGGACTTCTTTGCTGGAACGAACAACTTTATTGATATAGTTTTCATGTTAATACTGTAGTTCATTAAGCTAAATGCAATTTTGCAAGTTAAAGAGTTAAAATTTAATGCTAGCTTCTTAGGCTTGAATAAAACACAAAAATGTTTGCAACAGTTTTCGGTGAGTATTGAGAAGATAATTTGCAGAGCAGTTCCCGTGCCGAGAATAATTTAATAATTTATTTATAAGACCACCATTTCGTACTCCCTCATTAATGGAGTGTGTTCATCAACTTCACTGTCTAATCTAATATATCCGCTACGATTAATACGCCAATATAGAATGCCAACAATCAAGGCACCAATACCAAGAATAAACAAAAATATAATGGAGGGGTGTAACTTTTCTGATGTCTCCGGTTTCTCGGTTGTATACAATTTAGAAGAGATCTCTGTAGTTGCGGATGTCGTAGGGACTTCATTTTTGGTTCCATTGTCTCGTTCCTATTTGACAAAAACTATTTAATATCGCGCCTAAAATTTACAGTTTTCTATACTTACAGTTGAAGGACTTTCTGGGTAAGACACTGAAGTGCTTTCAGATGTGCTCTCGAAACTGCTCTCAGGAATGCTCTCAGAAATGCTTGATAAAGTACTCAGTCTGGGGCTATAGTTGTTAGTTACGGCTGCATCTTCGATTTCAGTCACTGGTGGCTAATTAAAATATGTTTTTATATCGTGACAAATTAATATTCAGTTTTCCTGGCTTACGGGTGAACTGGGTTCTGTGTATCTTTGGATTTTTGCTGGTGAAAGTTCCAATGTGGAGAAGCATATCAAAATTATAAAAAAAAATTTCAACATATTTTTGTTTGAACTATTCTCGAATGCTTATTGAATTCAACTAAAAGTCTATTGAATTGTGTAGAAATATTTATTGGGGAATTTGGGAATAGCAACGTGATAAGAAAAGCTCAAGTGCGTCATCTAATTGAACATATGCCTTAGCATAAATTTACAACAAGAAAGCGGACTCTAAATTACCCTTCATTTTGACACATACATTTAAGCATGTTCTATCTCCCAGCTAGCAAATAAAAGGTAGTTTTATCAAATTTCTTCTTGATGAGTCTTTTTCGAACATTTTTGATGATTAAAGAGAGATTAATTTCTTGTGGACTGGAAATGACTCATGAATATGCTCAATTAGTGATTTATTACAATATAATAATTCAATACAATAATATAATGTAGAGCAATCGCCAATTACTCATTCAGGGGATTAAACTGTGCTTATTATACCCTGTACCAAAGGTACATAGAGTATAATAAGTTTGTGCAAAAGCCATGTCCGTCTGTCCGTCTGTCTGTCCGTATAAACGCACAGATCTCAGAGATGGTAAGAGATAGAGGTTTGACATGTATGGGACTTATGCTTCTTATACATTCAAAAAAAAACGTCATATCTCCCACAGTTTTATAGATGGAAGGTTCGTTCCTTCTGGACACATTAAGTAATTAGGATTAATAATCGATCCGCCAAAGGAATGATAGAGATGGGATGAACGGTTGTCGAGTTATAATGAAAACAAACAATTATGGGCAGCACCGGTCGCAACGGTGATGGGCAGCACTTCACAGGTACAGAGTATGTTATAGTCGGGCTTGACCGACTTTCTTTCTTGTTTTATCTGTTGCTCTGCAGCCCCTCTGCACTGAGGTCGATTCTGCCAACAAATTTCAAAACTTAATTCTTATTGAAGGAGCCTGTTTTTGCTCTGTAAAAGTTAAATCTTTGTGTGTTTGTGAGAATGGTCCTTTGGTGTGGCGATTTTTCTTAAATTATTGAAAAAATACTGGAAGTTTACTTTGGCTCGGCCGAAGTATTGTATACCCTTGCAGCCTCCATAAAAAAAAAAAAAAAAATGGGGGAAAGTTAACTTCGGCTCGGCCGAAGTTTTGTATACCCTTGCAGTTTGCTCTTCTAAATAAGACTACTTTTCGGTCCTTACTTTTCTATGGGAGCTATACTATATAGATGTCCGATTTCGACCAAACTTAGTGCAATCATGGAAAAGCATAACAAACTGTCAATTACGAAATTTGGAGGCGATCCCATTTAAAACAAAAAAGTTTTTCTCACTAGAACTTCTTTTTCGACCGATCATTCATACTGCAGCTATACCCAAAAAAAAGTAGTCATCAAAATGACACTATTTAGTCATCAGTTTGAAACTATTGAGTATCAAATTCTTTTTTATACTGCAAGTATCAAGTTTATATTTTCGAAAGTATTAAATTGATATTTCGAAAATATCAAATTGATACTATCTAGTATCAGGGGCTGACACTATTTTGTATTAATTTTTTTAGATGACACTAACAATTATCATTTTGATATTTGACTGTCAAACTTTTGGTATCATTTTGATACTAGCTTTCTTCAATTTAACATTTTTTCTTATCACGGTATAAACTACCAATTCAGTCATCAGCAAACTGACATTAAAACTAAAACATTACACTTGAGAACTGATTTATTTTATTCTGTATTCCTACAAAACGTATTTTATGACTATGGGAAACTTTGTCTCTCAGATTTCTACGCGGATGTTATTCAAATACAGAAGTCACTGTAAGGAATCATGCGAACCTAATTGACATAAAAGTCCGCCCTTCTGATTTAGTACTGCCCCATTTATGTTGGCATGATTGTGTAATTTGTCACAGCTTGAAAACCTTCTTTAGTAATGGAGCTGACTTTGTTCATCATTTTGGATCATCTTGGATAGCGCAACAAGAGTAAGGAACGATGTGTAGTTCATATGTTTCGCTTCTCACCTTGTAATTATAGCTTTTATTTTAAGCAAATTATCGATTTGTTTGCACTAAAATCAAAATAGTTAATGTCACATACGAGCATGACATTTCGAATATTCGAACTATCATAAAATTGTGTTTGTTTCAAATTGATACTTTTGCGTATCAAATGAATACACAAAAGATCAGTTTGATACTCTTTAGGATTATATTGATACCAAAAAAACGAAACTGGTGTTAGTTTCAATTTGAGACATCGTGTATCAAATTGATATTGATACCAATTTTTTGGGTGTTATTTTTTCGACCGATTGTTCCTATTGGATCTATATAATTGTGTGGGAGCTTATAAAACAAATACATGCTAGTTTTAAGGAGATTTTCATTGAACACCAAAAAGTTTTTTTTAACAAAGACTACTTTTCTGACGCTACTTTTCTATGACAGCTATACTATATAGATGTCCGATTTCGACCAAATTTGGTGGAATCATGGAAAAGCATAGTAAACTAAGAAATACAAAGTTTGGAGGCGTTTCCATTGAAAACAAAAAGGGTTTCTCACTAAAACAAGTTTTCGACCGATCGTTCCTATAACAGCTATATGCTATAGTCATCCGATTCGGACGGTTCCGACAAATGTGCAGCGTTTTTGTTCCAAAAGACTTCGTGTAAAGTTTGGTGAAGATAGCTTTAAAACTGATGGAGGAGATAGCATAGAAACAGACTGACGGACAGACGGACGGATGGACAGACGGACAAGGCTAAATGAACTCAGCTCGTCATGCTGATCAAAAATATATATACTTTATGTGGTCGGAGATGCTTCCTTCAATGCGTTACAAACATCCGCACAATTTTATAATACCCTCTGTAAGGGTATAAAAACAGCCACTGCGGCATCTGAATAAAAATTAATTAGGCACCCACCAAGACTACTTACTAAATATGTGGACGATTTATTTGGAATAATTAAAGAAGATGAGGTCCAGAACATATTAGATGCACATAACTCATTCCATCGCAATTTAAAATTCACCACGGAAATAGAGAGGGATGGAAAACTACCATATTTGGATTCCTCTATAAATAGACATGGGAATGCAGTAAAAATTAAATGGTACAAGAAACCCTCAGCATCAGGACGAATAATCAATTTTTACTCCAAACATCCAAAAAATATAATTATAAATACAGCTATGAGCTGTATTCAAAGGATGCTGAGCATCAGTGACGAGACTTACCATAATGACATAATTTCCGAAACTATGACTATACTGACGAATAATGACTTCCCCAGGAGGATTATAAACACATTAATAGAGAGATTTAAGACAGAAAAACCTAGAGTTGAGAAACAACCAAAATCTTATAGGTCACTGACTTACGTACCGAAGCAAACAAAAAATACAAATAGCCCATAAACCCACAAACACCATGAGAAATATTTGTAACAAGACGAAATCCAAAATTGACGCAATGGACAAAAATAATGTGATTTACAGAATACCATGTAATGGTGATGCAGATAATAAGTGCAATAAACTTTACGTTGGAACAACCAAGTCAAAATTAAAAACAAGGCTATCCCAGCATAAATCGGATTTCAAACTTCGACACCAAACGACCATACAAAAAACTGCACTAGCGACACACTGTATGGAGAGCGGACATTCACCAAACTTCGAGGGAACAACAATCTTACAACAAGAGAACAACTACAGGAAACGCTTTACTCTTGAAATGCTTCACATAATTGACACACCTACAGACCAGTGGCTGAACTACAAAACGGACACGGAAAACGTTGCTCATCTTTACAGACACCTCTTAGAGAAGAAATAAGTTAGTATTGAACTCCACGTCAGGCGGTACAGACGTTTCAAAATTGTATGTAAAAATGTTCAAGGTTTTTTGTTTTCTGTTTAAATGTATAATAATTGGAAAATTGTTTTTGTAGTGCCCCTGAGGACGGATGCCGATGTGCGTCCGAAATATATTGGATAAAAACTAAATTTAATTGAGTTTTAATCACGACCTCGAGCCGGCTATCCTCGAACTTGTGGAAAAACCAATTCATGTTCGATTTTTGGGCTAGAGGGCTTTTCTTAAAGTAAATTCAATACTTTAAACTCGAATTTAAAAGAAAAATAATACTTAAATTATGTTTATTCTTTAGCATTTACAAGCACTTGAATTTTGATGAATTTTTAAATTTTGTAAAATGTTTGTTATTTTTCCAACACTTGGGCCCATGCCTTATCACATTAATGTTTAAAAAAAAAACAAAAGTTTTGGCCAAGTTTCTTTTTTTGAAATTGCTTTAAGTGGAGGAAACTATTGAAAAAATCGAATAAACATTGTATCGATAATATCTCGATAATGATTCGACAGGTTTTTTTTAAGTCGACTTTCGTGCTCAGCGGGCGAAAATTCTTTAGAAAAAGTTGGTTTGATGAATTGGGGTAAGATCGACTTCCATTTTGCTGATCAGTTTTACCATCTCTGAGATCCGTTTGTTCATTCGGACAGACAGACGGACGTGGCTATATCGACTCGGCTGTTGATGCTAATTAAGAAAATATATACTTTATATAGTCGGAGATGTTTTCTTCTGCCTGCTACTAACTTTTGCACAAACTTATTATACTACGTGTACTTCTGGTACAGAGTATAAAAAGATTTTAATCGTGCTCAAAAAAGTACACTCATCTCGATAAAATGGTCATACTAATTCTCCAATGTAAATGCTCCGTTAATAAACTTAAGTGAAGGCTATTAAAAATGTTTTCCCCTGAGTAACGGGTATCGAAGTTGAGCAGGGCTGACCTTAACTTACGCTCCCGATTTTATATGTATTTCTTCATTTCAGCTGGAAATATGTTCTTTAAATATACAAAAAAAGGTTTCTCGTTTAGTTTTTATAATTTTTGTTTTTATTTACATTAAATATGTACAAAACATTTCATAGAAAAGAAATTTGACATGAAAAAGTCGAAGGAGGCACTCATTTTGTACACACGAATGTGGATCGAGGCTAAAGAGGTGGGGGGCAAGTTTTCGCACTCAATCCCTTTCGAGAATTTCGGTTGGTATCACAAGCTAAAAACTAAAATGGTTATAAGTCGTTGAGGGTTCCGTTTTCTTGTGGGGGAATTGGGACAGGATTGTGGATAATTTCGTTAAGCGCTCGCCTTCACCCGATTTCACTACTCCCTCGTAAGCGTTTCGCAAAGATATTGATCTACTTTTTGTGGAGATAGCCACCGTGGCCGGAGTGGCCGTACGAAGAGATGCCATGACCGGAGTGGCCGTACGAGGAGATGCCATGACCGTAAGAGATGTCATGTCCGGAGATTTCATGTCCATGACCGTAAGAGATGCCATGTCCAGTGATGCCGTGACTGACAACAGCGGGAGCGGCAACAGTGTGGGTAATAGCCACAGCTGGCTTGACATGGCTCTCAACATGAACTGGCACTGGGACAGCCACTTTGTATGGCACTGGATGATCCACATGGACGGGAACCTTCTGAATGATGCGCTTCTCCACGGTGTATGGCACCGGCTTCTCTACGGGCACGGGGTAGGGCTTCACAACATGCACGGGATAAGGACGATCGACTGGGATCTTGACGGGCACCTTGACGATGCGTTCCACGGGATAGGGCTGGGGAATCTCCACGGGCACCTTAACGATCTCCTTCACGGGCACATGGACAATCTTCTCCACTGGGTAGGGCTGTGGTACGGCCACTTTGACGGGATAGGTAACAGTCTTCTCCACGGGATAGGGTACATGACGCTCCACTTGGTAGGGAACCTGAACAGTCTTGATCACAGTGTTGGTGTGAACCTGAGTGGGCAGCTGGGCCACATGGTGAGCAATTGGAGCGGCATAGGAGGAGTGTCCAATGCCAGAGCCCAAAATGGCACCACCACTTGAGGGTCCATAGCCATAGCCCAAGCCATGATCAAGGCCGCGTTTCTCCTGCTTCTTTTCGGCGGTGGCACTTGCCTCCACAGCGGGTTCAGCAGCTGCCTTCTTGGGCGCCTCCTCACTGGCACTGGCCAACAGCACGCACATGGCCAAAAGGCCGAAAATGAGCTGAAAAGTGGACAAAAAAAAAAAAAAATGGGTTAGCTGGGTTACATAATATGTTGTATATCGACAAACTTCCGCTTGGCCAGACCATAATTTCTTGTATATGACAATTACGCAAAGCACGAGGAAAGCTAAATGGTTGGGCAAAGTCATACGGCGGGTGGGCAACTAGCCAAGTTCAAGTGTCTGCATATTTAATTGATTTTTTCATTTGGGTGCGACAAGTTTTGAAATTGTTTTTCAAATGGTGAAATGAATAAGAGATAATTATTGTTTCTAAGAACCAAAATACAGACTTTGCTTCCGTCTTCACTTTCGCAATAATTTTGCGATTTGAAACCGGTTTTATTGACTGTTTTTAAGACTCCTTCGATCTCAGCTACAAAATTTTTAATACTTGCCTCACCATGCTAAAACGTATGGGAATTTTCTAGAAAGATCTCAAAAGGAATCTCCGTCTTCTATGCCATCTATGCTATCTCATGGTATAAATACGCTGCACATTTGTCGGAACCGGCCGGATCGGATGACTCTAGCATATAGTTGTCATAGGAACGAACGGTAGAAAAACAAGTTTTAGTGAGAAAAATAGAGGAAAGTTAACTTCGGCTCGGCTTTTTGGACCTTACTTTTCTATGGGATCTATACTATATATAGATGTCTGATTTCGACCAAACGGAGTGCAATCATGGAGAAGCATAAAAACTGTTAATTACGAAATTTGGAGGCGATCCCTATTAAAACAAAAAAGTTTTTCTCACTAGAACTTATTTTTCGACCGATCATTCATACTGCAGCTATATGCTAAAGTCATCCGATTTTGATAAAACTTTGTAGAAATGTGTTAAGGTATAAAAAATAAAAATATGCCAATAAAAAGAACGTTTTCATTAAAAACAAAAAAGTTTTCCTCACTCGAACTAGTTTTCGACCGATCGTTCCTATGGGAGCTATATGCTATTGTCATCCGATTTCGACCAAACATAGTAAAATCATGAGAAATGATAGTAAATTAAGAAATACGTACTTTGGAGGCGTTTCCATTAAAAACAAAAAAGTTTTTCTCACTAAGACTAGTTTTTTGACCGATCGCTTATATGACAGCTATATGCTATAGTCATCCGATCCGGCCGGTTCCGACAAATGTGCAGCTTAATTGTACCAAAAGACTTCGTGCAAAGTTTGGTAAGGATAGCTTTAAAACAGACGGAGGAGATAGCATAGAAACAGTCAGACGGACAAGGCTAAATGAACTCAGCTCGTCATGCTGATCAAGAATATATATACTTTATGTGGTCGGAGATGCTTCCTTCAATGCGTTACAAACATCCGCACAATTTTATAATACCCTCTTCAAGGGTATAAAAACTTCTATTTTTTCAATGGAAACGCCTCCATACTTCGTCTTTCTTAGTTTGCTATGCTTTTTTATGATTTTTTTATGATTTAGTATAGCTGTCATAGAAAAGTATAGTCTGAAATGTAGTCTTAGTTAGAAAAACTTTTTTGATTTCCATGGAATCGACCTAAGAATCGGCATTTATTTATCTGTTACGCTTTCACACAATTCCACAAAGTTTTGTCCAAATCGGATGACTATAGCATATAGCTGCAGTACAAATGGTCGGTCGAAAAACAAGAATTAGTGAGAAAAACTTATTTGTTTTCAATGGAAACGCCTCCAAACTTCGTCTATGCTATGCTTTTCCATGATTCTAGTAAGTTTGGTCCAAATTGGACATCTATATAGTATAGCTCCCATAGAAAAGGAAGGTCTGAAATGTAGTCATAGTGAGAAAAACTTTTTTGCATTCAATGGAAACATCTTCAACGTTTATTTTATATGCTTTTACATAATTCTACAAAGTTTTCTCAAAATCGAATGACTATAGCATACAGCTACAGTAAGAACAATCGGTCGAAAAAGATGTTCAAGTCAGAAAAACTTTTTTATATTCAATGGTAGCGTCTTTAAACTGGCCAGATGTAAATACTATCTGCTTCAGAGCAATTTTGCCGACATTTATGAAAATCTGATGAACATATAGAATAGCTGCCATATAAAAAACTGGTCACAGAAGTGACGCCAACGTTGGAAATCACTCAGCTAGCATGGTTCAAATCGAAAATTACTTTATTGGCTAGAAACGTTTTATACTTGCTGTAAGGGTATACACACTTCGGCCGAGCCAAACTTAATATTCTCTATTTTTTTCTTTTATTTTATGAATTCAATTTAATGACTCTTACATACGATTCTTTCGTAAACGATAATGTTTTCGAATGGATTTATATGGTTAAGAGAAATCCGAAAACGATTCATCAGTTGCCTAGTTATTGGCAGTACAAGTGTCGTTCTAAATAGTTCGTAAAAAGTATTCTAATCGCTGTTTATGCTTACTGTTGGATTGTCAATTACAAATTAATTTCGATAGCGAATGCATTTTAAAACGGTGGCTAAATAGCGCCCTTTGAAGAGGTCCTAAAAATAGCTGACAACCTAATTGTGTATTCTTTAAGAATCTAGAAAAACTAACTAAAACTATTGATCAGTAAACTAATTACTTTGAAGCAAAATCAATCTTACGAATCTTATTTCAAATCGTTTCGTACTCTTCGAAAATTTTTTAAAGCTACAAAACTTCATAAGATTGAATATACCAAATTTTGCTTAAGAAATTTTATATTCCTTTTCTATTTGAGTAATATATACCGATACTTCAAGAAAAGACCGAATTCTTTGTCATATTTTAATGATAATCGTATAATTTTTGGGATTTTTTTTTAATCAGTCAATTCTGATGTAAAATATTTTGATACACTTTAGCTTTAGATGATATAATTCTAAAAACTTGCTGGGTTTAACTTTGAAAAACTCTTGAAAAACGGTTTTCCAACTCTTAAATATTTTTATTTCTGGTCAAAGTGAATGTGATTTCTCCGAAAATAATAATATTTTGAGATTCCTGGACTAATATTTTCCTCAAATTCATTAGAAATATTTATAGGAATAAATTTATGAAACTTCAAATATTGAAAGTGGCTTTTAGTTAAATTTTTGTTTGCAAAATAAAAATATTATATTTCGGGAACCTCTTTTCCATTAATATTGCATTAAAAAATTGATTAGTTCTTCCGATAACGGGCAACAAATCTTAAGCCTGCATCGACATCTTTGTTGATTGTTTTAGCGAAATTTTTTTTTATATTTTTAAACATTTCTAACTGTTTCACATAGTATTTATCACCACATTAACGGGGATTTCCAGTTCTTAAGACACGCAATTATTTTATATTTCAAATGACACTTTGAGCACACACTTAGTGAAAGAGAGTGAGAGATGTTGAACCGAACATACCATGGACTTCATTTTGCACTTGATTTAACTTCTTTATTTTTTGATTTTGACCAGAGGATGGTTTTGCAGCTTGTCTCAACCAACCAACCCGCAACAGTTAACTGAATAATTTTGCACAGACGCAGCAAGCTTTTATATGGCCACTGTCCCACGATGCCCGATCGGGATTTTCTGTTGACGAGATCGCAGCAGCCCCAAAGTTGGCAGCCAAAGCTTTTGCTCTCTCAGACGAAGCTGTTTCTAAGCCTCTCTCCTATACGTGTGAGTTGGCGGCAAAAGGAAATGAGCTGCTTAGACTTCATTTTGAAAGCTTTTTATTTATAGTGGCTCACATGTACACTGTAAGCGTGTCCATGTGATTCTGCGCATGTATGCGAGCGTATTTGTTAATCTATCAGAGCTACAGTTGCCAGAGGAAACTGCTTGAAGCAAATGTGCTAGCAGTAGGTAGACTCGAAGTACATTGATGACAGCTCAGTGCAACATAACAATTTTTTTTATTGGATATTGTTTAGAGATTTGCTTAGAATTTAAAATAAATAAATAATCGAATTTAATTTTTTTTTAATTTGAATTGAGTGGAACAATATAAATAAAAATTTGGAAAAATACAATTTTATATTGGAAAAAAATTTTAGCAAAAGCAAAATAATTTTAGAGAATTTATAAATTAATAGCAAACCTCGGCTGATCACTTTTTAGGCAAGCAAGTTTATTAGCTTGAATAAAATAATAAATTGTATACCAAAGTGTCTATTTTTGCGCCCACGGATCGATATCAATTACTGTTTTAACGGTAATATTGGAAACTGTTGTCAATGAGAATTCAAATTTAAAGGATTCTGAAGACTTTCTCGATTCCAATAATGTAACATTGAACGAAACTGAGAATTGTTCTGCCAATTCTAATAAAGAATTGGAAGTCTTAACTTATCTGGCCGTTAATAGCAAGTCTTTAGAGTGTGCAAATAAATCTAAGAATATTTCTAATACTTTTTATAAGTATGATATCATTTTGCCTAGCTCTGCTCCAGTTGAAAGAATTTTTAACTGTGGAGGCCAAATACTTACTCCAAAAAGAAACAGACTAGGAGACAAAGTCTTCGAAACTCTCGTAATGTGTAAACAAACGTGAAAATATCTAAGAAACAATTTAATAATATAAAATCAAATGAAACCAAAATGATCCATTTTCAAACTTTCTTGTCGAATTTAAGTTTTTGCAGTGCCTTATATCGATGTACATATGACTCTATCAAAATTTGTAATGAATAAAGGTTGTTTGGTTTTGATTTTAATAATAAAAAGGATGAACCATGCTTTTAAATTTAAAAGTTCCTTTTTTGTACTTGTACCTTTACCTAGGTACTCAAAATTCTGGATACCTTTTACCTTACCTAGGTATATTTTTGAACATTTAACTTGTACCTTACCTAGGTAAAAAAAATAGGGGGAAGTTAACTTCGGCTCGGCCAAAGTTTTGTATACCCTTGCAGCTTCCATTGAAAACAAAAAAGTTTTTTTAACTAAGACTACTTTTTGGACCTTACTTTTCTATGGGATCTATACTATATAGATGTCTGACTTCGACCAAACTTTGTGAAATCTAGAAAAGCATAATACACTGTTATATACGAAATTTGAAGGCGATCCCATTTAAAACAAAAAAGTTTTTCTCACTAGAACTTCTTTTTCGACCGATCATTCATACTGCAGCTATATGCTATAGTCATCCGATTTTGATAAGACATTTTAGAAATGTACTAAAGTATATAAAATAAGAATATGATAATAAAAAGGACGTTTTCATTAAAAACATAAAAGTTTTTCTCACTTGAGCTAGTTTTTCGACCGATCGTTCCTATGGTAGCTATATGCTATAGTCATCCGATTGCGACCAAACTTTGTAGAATTATGTAAAAGTATATAAAATAAGTGTATGCCAATGATAAGAACATTTTCATTAAAAACAAAAAAGTTTTTCTCACTAGAACTTGTTTTTCGACCGATCGTTCCTATGGCAGCTATATGCTATAGTCATCCGATTTCGACCAAACTTAGTGAAATCATGGGAAAGGATAGTAAACTAAGAAATACGTTCTTTGGAGGCGTTTCCATTAAAAACAAAAAAGTTTTTCTCACTAAGACAAGTTTTTCGACCGATCAACTCAGCTCGTCATGCTGATCAAGAATATATATACTTTATGTGGCCGGAGATGCTTCCTTCTATGCGTTACACACATCCGGACAATTTGATCGCACAATTGGTTAAGGTGCCAGAAAGGGACAAACCTAAATTCACTTTTTTCCCATTTTTCTTTGTTCTGGTGAGACCAACGCACAATTGTTTAATAATATAAATTAAAGAGCATAAAATTTGCATCAACTTTCCTTTACAACATTTAGCTTTTCCAAGATTCCACTAAATTTGGTCAAAATCGGACATCTATTTAGTATAGCTCCCATAGAAAAGTAAGGTCCAAAAAGTAGTCTTATTCTTGGAAAATCAAACTGCAAACCGAAGTTAACTTTCCCCTACTTGTTTTTTTTTTATTTTTTTATGAGTTTCTGTCAACAATATTTCTGGAGTTAAGTTGTTTTCTAATTTTTCTAGATTTTCATCATCGTTCTCATTTTCTATATCGTGCAATGAAGTTTCATCTGCATTCTCATCTTCGATTACAATTTTGTGGCCATTTGTGCAGCTCGTCCCGTTGCAAGAATTTCATAAGACCGAGCACTTAAGTCCAGCTTTTCGACACCCAAATGACTTTCCACAGCCTTTAGTACATTTGCATGAAATAGTGTTTAGCAAATCTGAAGGTGCTATTTTTGCAATAATGAGCACTGGATACAGTCCGTGTCGTGTTTCGGAACTGAGCAAGGGAGCCGGTTTTTTCACCAGACAACGCTATAAAGAACTTCTCACCTACAGCTTGTATATTTTTCATCGGCGCGCATGGATTTTTAAAAACGCTTATTTCGTCTGCAAGGTGGGGATACTTTAGCAACGTTTTTAGTGCCTTAATTTTTCCTATCCTATACAGGGCCGATGTTGTGTCACAACCTGAAACAGCATGTATGAAAAGGATCTTTTCCTTTATTGCAACATTTAAGTTCAAAGAATCAGGAGTGGAAAGCTCCAGGGCTCACTGTTTTTCATTGGTTTCAAAAGTCTCACATTAGAGGATGGTGATGCCAATGCCGTTAGTAAAATAAGAAGCTCTACATCCTTTCCTACAATAATTACTGAGGTATTTTTAACAAGTATTGTTTATCTTCAGGCGCGAAAGCCTTCTGAACAATTACGTGTAGTGTCTGCATCTTCATATATTTGGTAATATTTCCGTTGTACTTTCGGCAATGCAGAACAATTTTTTTTTGGAAAAGCAAAGGGAGTTTCCAGGAGTTTTTGGTGCTATTGACGACAGTCGTTTAAAAGTCTTTGCTAGACTCTAATTATTTTTTAGCAGTCAACAATTAGAAACTTCCTTCAATGAAAAAATCGATAAATTTGTGGAATATAAATTCTAGCAAAGACGATTCACCAAAATCTAAAGCACTATTTTTTGATGATGATTTATGACAGATAACTGATGTGTACTGCTGGTGTACACTGCCAATGAACAAGATGTTGGTGTTTTTGAAAAGTGCCCAAAAATTGTTAATATGCAACTAAAATCAAACTTCGTTTTGTCAAACTAAGAGTAATCTGTTCGCGAAAGTTATAAAACAACCCACCTATAAGGTCTAAGTCATAAAGCCTCTCACAGGGACACCAATGTACTCAACACAATTTAGATGCTTCATATTAACTCTCCTTTTGAACTCTTAGCCCATTGATTTCCCGCATTTCTAGCTAATCACCCGCAGCCACCAATTCTTCATTCACAAATAATTCAAAATTATTGCTTAGCCTTAAGTAAAATTCATATTAGCCGCACATTTTGAACAACTTCCAAGTTGCACAGTTGCAGTTTTTACAATTTGTTGTTAATTTTTTGTTATGCTTAGCTGCCGCCAAGTCTGCCCAGCTCGATTCTGTGTTCATTCGTGACTGAACTTTTGATCTCCGAAAACAAAAAAACAACAACACAAGCCTTGGGTAGGAGTAGGTGCAATTGATTGAATGTATTGTGTCCATGTCCATGCTGTTTATGTGTGAGTAATTTGACATTTTGAATGCAGCATAGGAAATACTTTGCCAAAGGCCATGTAAATGGAACGTGTGAACAAAAGACTAGACCACAAAAATTAACGCTAGATTTATGAGTATATTTTATATTAAACTGTTTAATACATAATAGTGCACAGACATTGGGCATTGTAATGTGCAGACTGAAGGCGAAGGTCATTAGAGAAGATCAGATCACTGATTGAACCACATTTGTCTTTGTTTACGCGGTTGGTTTTTTTTTTCTTTGGGGAGGTTCGAAGAGTCGCCATTGTGATTAAATGAAGAACCGATGACTTAAAAGTCAAACAATAAAATATGCAAAGTGAAGGCAGACAAAAGCACAAGTTCAAGTTTATCAGTCGAGTTTTATTTAATCTACGATTTTTATGGTTTTTCTAGATCACTTTCATTTCGTAAACAAAATGCTAAGTAGCTGGTCAACTAGTTTTTTTTTTTGTGATGTTTGCTAATGTATTTTCGTTAGTTTGTTTATCTAGAATTTAGCTGAGAGGAAATCCAATATTGATTATCAATTATCAATCCAAGATATTAATATTCAACAACTGCTGATTAAAACTACTTCGATTCTACTTAGATCTGATCAGAAGCTGAAGTTTTGACATTTGGTGTTTTGCTTCTATCGCCCACTGCCTGAATAATTTATTAAATTGATGCCCCTCCTAAGTGACGTCCGAGTGAACCAGTTCTAAAGACATGAAACAAGATTAGGACTTCCATTGTTTGTTTTTTAGTTTTATTTATGGTTGAAATTTATTAATGTGTATGGCCATCTTTTAAGCATACGAGTTATATAACCTATTGTCAGATATATACAAATGGGTGAAAGCAAATGCATATAGAAAGAATCTGAAGCGAAAGAATTAGTTAAGAAACTCTCAAATGGATACTCTTAGATTCGATTTCGGCCCCTAAAACCATTTGTTAAACGATCTTTTTCAAGGAAGAGTTCCAATCACTATTTTATACCTTTCAGCTGGGCTAAGAGGCAGAGCTAAGAATAGAACTTAATGGGATCACGCCTTCTTTTACCTCTCAAGTTTTAATTCGGCGCTTAGCTTAAATAATAGGTATTTGCAAACGGCTTGATCTGAGGTTCAAGCTCACTGATGAGATATTGCCGGGAGGCTGTCGAAACAGTCAGTCAGAGTAACCAATCTGCTGTGTTATATGTTCAAATCTTTGTTGATTTCGGTTGAATTATAATCAATCCTTGTCCTGGAGACGGTTTGCAACTACTTTGACTAAAATAAAAAAAAGGCGCTAAACACCATATACATGTTCTATATATAAGTATATTTTGTTCTCCAGTGACAGTGTAGCTTCTTAGAATCATTGGAAAGTAGGCACAATTTGCGTATTTGCTTCTGATTACGCTTTTTTTTTGTAGATTTTATTTAGCAACGCTTTGCTTTTATATCAAATGCTTCTATGCTGTTAAAAAGTCTTATATACATATTAAATTAGGCGACCCTGAGGTGCGCGCCTAAATATCAGAGCTAGTAAATAACAATTGATCGTTTTTCCCTTTGCGGTCTGCTCAATAACAAAACCGAAAAAACTCATGCACTCTTGCTCTCGCTCTGAGCAGAACACTTCGATTCTCTTTGTTTATGTTTTCAGTTGACTATTCTCAGTTGAGTTCTTTTTGTTTTGCTCGTTCAATAACCATTTATTGAGAGCGGTCTGACTGAGCGCTCGCACATTGAGAGTCAGCAGCTGAGCAAAAAAATCAAAAACTCAGCCTGAACGGTCTTTTTTCAAGGTCTCTGTACCTGCCAGCGGGCGAGGCATAGCTGGCGGGTGGGCGTGAACGGTCTTAACTTCTTTAATTTGTCTTTTTGGCAATGAAACTAAAAACATAATTTATCAATACTATAATTTAAATTTATCTTATTTTCGATTCATATTTGCAAAATATCAGTAAGTTATGTATTGCTGCTTGGCAAAATTTTTTTTATCGTTTTTTTTTGCATATTTTTATAGCTTGGATATTTGAGTATATCGTCTTAAAAGGAAATCCAAATTCTTTAGAAGATACAGCCCTTTTAATGACCCAAAGTGATCTGATTTGCCTAGCAACTGTGAGTCACAAGCCCACACAGACACCTCGCTTTCACATACACACACACAAACGCAAATGACTTTTAAATTTTCACTCACAGCCATTCGGTCAGCGAGTGAACAGAGCAAAAGGGAATTAAAATTATTGGTTGTTCGCTGAGCAAAGAGCGAAATGTTCAAGAGCCGATGAGAACGGCTCATCTCTGACTCTTTGCTTAAAGGTCCGCAAATAACTCTTATTTTGAGACAACGAAAAGCGCTCAATTGTTAATTGCTAGATCTGCTAAATATCCATAAGTCAGCTGGGTGGATTCTCCTCAGTTTGCGGCGACGATTGGGCCTAGCCAGACTAGTGGCCAGTCTATTGGTATGGGAAACTAATCGTTCTCTGTAGCGATTTGAATATGTCTCTAAAGTTTCGCAAATGGTGGAAATGCTTAGGTCCCGGAATATGGTGGAATTACAGACATACCGAAGTGCATTTAAAATTCGGCGAAGGGCCTTACTTACACTTGTTTCTACTCTCTTAACGGTAGTGCTGTAGGCAGTTCCCCAATATGTAATACAATAGAGGACAATGGTCTTTAAAAGCCTGACTTTAACCTTAAGGGAAAGGCCATTCTCTCACCGGAGTAACCAGTCCATCTTCCGGAGTTTTAAACGGGCGGAGCCACACACCCGATTAATGTGGGGTCGCCAAGTGAGCTGTCTTGTTCAGTGTAACACCTAGATATGTAATTGTGTCCTTATGGGTAATTCGAACTCCGTCCAATGTGAGTTGAGAAGCATTGCCCCTACAAAGTGTATAAGTAGCATGCTGAGTCTTCTCCACATTGACACCTATATTCCATCGTAAGGCCCAACATTCAAATTCGTCGACAAATTCTTGTGCTCTAGAGGCAGATCTGCGACTGTTAATTGAAGTCATCGGCATAGGTGGCAGTAAGTGAACCTTGATATCAAGAGACGGTAGATCAACAGTAAAAACTGTGTATAAAACGGGGCCAAGAACACTTCCATGTGGACACCAGCTCGAATAGGACGTAATAAAGATTGAGCTTCACGCACTTCAACAGAGAAAGTTCTGTCCGTCAAAAAAGAGTCAATAAGTCTCCACAGACACTCCAGGAGTATCGGAGTCAACTTATACAGCAAACCCCCAAGCCCGACTCTATCGAAGGCTTGGCGTACATCTAAAAATACTGCCGAACAGTATTTCTTTTTCTCAAAGGCAAATTGGGCGAGAATAGTCAACATAATAAGGAAATTGACTCATTTGGAAGTGATTTTTCCGTCGATAGCTTCCAATCCTGGGGCTTTGCAAGGCTTTAATCGCTTTATCTGTTCTTTGATCGGACGAATAATACAGCTTGGACCAAATGCGAGACCAAATCGCGATATGGTAGCAAAATCAAAGGGGGTAAATCTATTCTCCAGATCACGAGGAAAGCATCCGCAATAGCGTCATCATAATGAACCCAAGTGCCGTCGTTGCAACGGAGTGGGTTTCTGCGGAGAGAGGCTGGCGTTTTAGGTTTCGGGTACATTTTCATAACGCAAAGCGATGATTTTTGTCTGGGTCTATGGTGCCAAGCTTCTTCACAAAAAATTCTGACTTGGCAGTGCGCAGGACACTAATTAGTTCAGCTGTCAGTCTTCCAACTAGCAAGATCAAGAGGGTGTCGCGTCCTCATACAGATGCGCCGCAATGAGCGCTTGCGTCTCACCAAAGCAACAATTCCAGGCTTTGAACTGGACCAGGAGGATGGAGGCACACGTGAGGTCCTAACAATTGGACCAGCAGCAAGATGGATTTTGTCGACAAAGCTACTTGCTAAGGTTTCAATCGTATCAGAGGAGTCAATACAATAGTGAACGTCATCAGCAACTAACAATGTCAACCTATTGCTAAGTCGGCTTATATCTGAGGCTCGTGGTGGAAGCCTGGGCTTGCTAGTTACCGTGTAAGCAGCTGCACAAAAATACACTAGTAAAGGGATGTGATCAGAGGATAAGTCTGCGCATTTCGAAATGGCAAGGTGGCTGCATGGAATTCCCAAGTAGACCGTAAATTCAATAGCTGAAGGGAGACTGTTGGCATTTCCCGAAATGTGGGTAGGAGCACCTGAAGACCAGATTCAAAAACTGGCGTTATTAACGCGTTACCTCTGGAACAGGATCTCCTGCAACCACAGAATTGATGATGGGCATTCCAATCACCAGCCACAAGCCAAGAGATTGAGAGGACCAAGTCGGCTTTTTTGGAGGTGGTTCCCAAAAGAATGCCTTCTGGCACACTTCTTTTTACTAGGAAGAATGCACTACCAACTTTTGCAGTATGATAGAAGGCATATAATCTTTATGAAAACTGATGCACGTTCTTTTGGCAGTAGATTAGAAGCAAAGAAGTCTGCACAACATGGAAACGTCCCTTCTAATGGTACGCATATAGCACCCATGCTATTGGAAACCAAAATACGAACTAGGACCCGAACGATTGACGATCGTTCGTTTTTATTCAAACATGTTCTTGTTGCTCTATGATGGAAGGCATAAAATCAGCATAACATGCAAACGTCCCTTCTACCAGCACGCATTTAGCATGGAGCCGAGAGAGCCGAGCGTTTTTACGAAATTGAGCCAACAACAACAAGCCATGCAAACGTCGCTTCTAATAGAACACTTCCTGCTGCGTTTCGCCCCTAAACAAAAGCGAAAGGAAGATAGCAGGTACTTCTTATTGGCAAAAGTTGTATACGAGATGTGCTTCTGGCATGCAGTCAAGTCCGACTGCGGAGCTCGACTTTGTCGCTTACATTTTGTTTACTTTCCAATCACCACCAGACATAAAGCAACTGCCCAAAGTACCAAACAACCGGGAATTTTCACCAAAAGTTCAGCACTGTTGATTTCCAGGCGGGCAGAAGACAGCAGCAAAAGTGACATTACCAATATATGTGGCCAGTAATCGATAGCTATTGCTTGTAGATCCGGCTCAATCATGTTAGTAGTCATATGAAAATTAAGCGAGGACCGAATAACAATGGCAGCTCCCCCACGAAGGCGGTCAAAGCTCAAAGCCATGAATACGAAAGTTTGAGCGACTATTAAAATGTGTCTCAGTAGGCAAAGGAATATCTATGTTATTGTCCTGGATGAACTGCTCTAGTTCCAGGGCGTTGCCAATGAGACCATTGGCATTCCAAATAGTAATGTTCAGAGCATAATTAATCTGATTATACAGTAAAAAATAGTTCAGTATAAGCAGCCGTATTCCTCTGACTTTCATACTTTTGGCAAAATCGACTATACCTTTCGTTAGAGTATTCATTTTATCGATATTCTAGCCTCTTCTGGGGTATTAAAAATGATTTGAATCTTAAAAAACACCTTTCGTGTGACTGGGTCGTAAATTATAACCCAAAGCTATTTAAATTTTTTTTTTTTTGCTTTTTCATTAATGTCTATTTTGGTGGAGGACTTCATTCTTCTTCTATAAACAATGAGCTGCTTTATGGCCTGCCAATAAGATTAAAACATTATTTTTGCACAACTGGCAATTAACAATCCAGCTCGTTCGGCTTGCATGAAAAACCAGCTACAAAAAATGTGCACTTTTATTTAGACAACTTCGATTTATTGGCAATGTTCAACATTTGTCATTTGCCATTTAATCGATTTTTTTTATATGTATTTTTCTTTTTTTTTTGAATGTGCCCAAGCAATCTCTCAATGCATGTGCTCTAGTTTTGAGATGCTTCGCATTTGTCAATCGATGAACTTTGCAATCGTTTTCAAATACCAAAATGCGTCGTGCAAAAATGTTAAAATGTTAAATTAAGTCTTTTTCTTACGGCACCTGATTTGAGTTGGAGGAAAATCCCAACAATTTCATTTAAGTTCTTCTAACATTTTAGTCGCCTCTACTTATCACAATTATATTTACTTTGAAGGTAAAAAGAGTTAAACAAAAAACCCATTTAGTTGGTACCGTGTGCCTCAGGGTCAGTTTTTGGCTTAAATCTTTAAGGTTTTATCAAAATTAACCAACGACACAATTTGACCCAAATTACGAGTTGACGTAGCCGAGAAGTGGCAAAATATTTTCTTCTTTTTATTAAGCTTGTGGTAGGTAAGTACGAAGTATATAAACGATTTCGTGCTCGAGGTTGCTGGAGTTAGGTACAACAAACATTTGTCAATTGAAATGGCCAGACAATCGTGCAAAACCTTCGACATTTAAGTTTTTCCTGCACGTTTAGTTGGCAAAGAAAACTGTTTGGACATTTATTCTACATTTTTCTTTTTTGATAATTGCTCTTCAAAAAGGTCACGACATTAGAGTACACCTAAAGTGTTGACCTCAACACCCTCCTCAACAATAACAAAAACCGACCTCTGACGCATAATTCGCACTTAAATTTTCGTTGTAATATTTTTTTATTTTGGGAAAATTATAGCCCACACCTTAAACAATGGACCACCAAGCACAAAACGAAATTGGTCCCCTCTGTTTGACATTTTCTAAGTAATTTGGCAACTTTTTTGTTAGACCTTGAAAATGGTAGACGAAGACAATTTAACAAGTCCACCAACGCCATTAGCACACCCAATTACCATTTGAGAAGAGGTTTTTTGAAATGACTGAAGAACTCAGGAACACGCCCCCAACACGCCTACTACTAGCACTTGTACAAATTTGATGGGCTTGTACACGTTCAACAAGTTAAAGCAGCAAAGTCAACATAGAATCGTGACTAAGTTTTAGTCCATCTATAAATCATGGCAAAACTATCCAATACTCAAACACTTCCATCCCGCATCTGCATGCTACAATGACTCTATTAGCATTATCTGTCATTTCCACAATAAATCTGGGGTGCCGGTGTGAAGTCGAGCTTAAGCTATCAAATGCGAAATATTTTTAACGAATTTTCGTTTTCTGTGAACAGCTCTGATGCTTTCAAACGAAAACTATGTATGTTAACGCGGTTTTTAATAAATATTATAAAAATTTAATAACGAGCGCTTATGTTTTGTGAATATCCTACTACCAAAGGAAGTTCCTATGAAAAATTAATTAGCGATGTAAGTTTTAAGTAAAACACTTTGCGGAAAAAAATGTTCGACTTTTTTCATATTTTGTAGCTATATTATAAATCCTAAAAGGATTTTCAAAAATCGAAATAGTTTAGAAGATAGGGCCTTTGTGACACAAGGTGACCCAAATGTCTGCAACTGCAAACTTTAAACGGTTTATCTCGAACCAGTTTTCAAACGGTGGCCACGATTCAGAGGAAACCAGTGGACCGATTTTCCCGAAAGGGTTCGCCAGAATTGTCGTCGCTATCGTTCGGCCCTCCAACTTTGGATACCTATTTTTAAGTGTACTTTTTACACTACATACAAAAAAAAGCAAAAAATTTTTGTTTTCAAAGTCCGCCATTTTGTCAAAAAATTTTCAATTTTCGGAGGGCCGAACGATGCCACATAGTTCTAAACATAACCGTTTTCTTTTTTTCTCAGATCTCCCAAGTGGCAACCAGGTCCTGGGCACCTTTCTTTCTTTTATTTTCCTTTCTTCTACTTCAATTTTTTAAAAACCACCCCTCGCAGTGCCTTAACATTTTTGTCCATTTTGCAATCATTAATTTAGATTTTAATAAAAACCTTGCGCTTTTAAAGATATTCAAAAATTTAGGTTTGATTTCCAATGACCCTTTCCGTGTTTGCTGAATTTTGTAGATTTTCATCATAAACAAATAAGTTGAAATTGTTGTCGCTTTGTGTTGCTAGTGCAAAAGTACACATAGAACGCAAACCTGGGCTATAATTGAAAAACTGGGTATGAGGTGATGCTAACAGAAGTCTTCTATCAATTAAAAAAACACGAAAGAAAGTCGGTCAAGCCCGACTATAACATACTCTGTACCTGTGAAGTGCTGCCCTTCACCGTTGCGACCGGTGCTGCCCATAATTGTTTGTTTTCTTTATAACTCGAGAACCGTTCATCGGATCACTACCATTCCTTTGGCGGATCGATAAATAATTACTAAATATGTCCAGAAGGAACGATACTTCTATTTATAAAACTGTGGAAGATATGACGTTTTTCCCCATTTGCGGGGGCGTAATAAACCTGATCTGCCTGCAAGTATAAGAAGCATATGTCTCATACATGTCAAACCTCTATCTCTTACCATCTCTGAGATCTGTTTGTTCATATGGACAGACGGATATGCTTCCTTCTGCCTGTTACATACTTTTGCACAAACTAAATATACTCTGTGTACCTCTGGTACAGAGTTTAATTACTACTACTACTATACTCCCTTTTAAAATACTGCTTGTTGAAAAACTGAAGTCCCACGACCTTTCACAACGGCTGACTTTTGGTTAATGGGCGTTGGCAAAGTTGGATGAAGATCCACTTTTTTATAGGAACATTGTGTTCAGCGCAGAAAAAACTCATTTCTGGTTGAAGGAATACATGAACAAACAAAATTGCCGTATTTGGTGTGAAGAGCAAGCAGAAGCATAGCAAAGACCTGCCAATCAGTGTTTAAAAAACTGCAATAAGTTTTATTTCCTCTGCTTTTTACTTGCTGCTGCTTCTAAAAAATATCAGAAGTCGCTGTCGAAGCAAGCACATAAACTGATTTCTAACAAAAAGCAAAGAGCGCTAGAAGATGTCGCTTAACGTTTCCTTGTCATTTTGTTTTTCGCTGCCTGCGATCAGCAGCAAGCGCTCTGCTTTTGTATTTCGTCGAAAGCACAAGCACGACAGAAGTTGCTCGTCTTTTCAGTTAGCAGCACCAGTCAACAAATAAATAATGGTACCAAGAACGATTACCATGAGAGAGCGAGTGTTAGAGTGAGCGCGAGTGTGAGCGCGTACGTACAAACACATTGAAATATAGTATCTGTGTGCAGAAAAACAATCAGAAACAGTGACGAGCGGAGCGCTTGCTGCAGCTCCTACTGGCGCCAGTGACCTGAAGCAGCAGCTCCGACTTGTTCTGCTGATCGCAAACAGCGAAAAGGAAAATGTCAAGGAAACGTTAACCGACAACTTCTGGCTCTCTTTGCTTTCTGTCAGAAATCAGTTTCTGTGCTTGCTTTGACAGCGACTTCTGGTTTTTCTCAGAAGCAAAAGCAAAAATTATATTGAACAGTTGGAAAAAGTTCAAGCTGCTTTGCTGCTTCGACTGAAGTAATTTAAACACTGCTGTCAATGCATCCTGAAAAATGCACTGTTTGATGTAGATAATGAGCCGGTAGCGTTATTGGACCAAAATTTTTTTAAAGATGACGAAGGAAGGGACGTAACTGTGAATGGAGTGCGCTACCGTGCGATGATTCTTCTTCTTCTTATTTGGCCTGATATTTCTATCACAACCGTTTGACGGTCTCGGCCGCTGCAATAAATGCCCGCCACTCGCCTCTGTCTTGTGCGAGCTGGCACCAGTTGGTCAGCGCCTCAGCGATGATTACAAACTTTTTTTTTGCCATAATGGAAGAGCTGGACTTGGCTGACATGTGGTTTCAACGGTGCCACATGCCACTCAGCAAGCGAAACAATGGCCCAATAGTGAGGCGAGTTCGGTGAACAGTTTATTTCACGTTTGGGACCGGCCTAGATCGTATTTTTTGTGTGGCTCTGTTAAGGCTCATGTCATGAATTTATTCCTAACATACAGGCCGATATGTTGGAGAGAGTATACCAACATTTACGGTCAACATTTACATGAAATCATCTTTAAACATTGAATTATATAAATACTTTGAATTGCCTTTAAGTCTTTAACTTAAGGCCTGTATCCAGCACTGCGGAAAATTCTTGCCAGGAATTTGCTAATTATTTTGAGTTTGTGGAACCCCGGGTCAGAACCGGGTCAGAACCTTGGCAAAATGAATCTGCTGCATATGTAGCAATAAGGGAGAATGAAACTATTACAAAACAGAAACCGCTATTTTAATAATTAAATTAAATCTTGTACTATATTTATATAAACATTATCTTGCGTTTGCTTTGTTCTCCACCCCCATTTGCCTCTATCTATGCGCTCATCACATCCAAAATAATTGTCAAAAATATATTCCTGAGCTGTGCAATAGCTGTTTTGGGTTCCACACAGAAACGCCTCTATCGATACGCCGCTATCTATACAATGTGTGGATTTTGGTCAAGTTGCTGGATACACAACAAACGAAATCGTAAACAGAAAATTTCTGGCACATTTTTTTTCATATGAACTTTGGCAGGAATTTTTTGATTTTGCGTTGCTGGATACTCGGCTTAAAGTAAAAATAGTTTTTTGTTAAATGTCTCGAGAAATTGGCAGCGCAGCCAAACAGAAAAGTAAAACGTAAAAGTCAGCCTCTCTCGTTTCCGCATGTTCCATTTTCCATCGTTTCGCTTGATTCTCCCGTATCGATTTCGTTTGGTCAGTGGTTCGCCATAAGCAAAATCATTCGGAATTGAGAACAGCAAGTCCAAACCGAAACGGAATTGCGTTCGGATTACTTTTTAAAACGTAGCGGAATTGACAGATGTAAAATTCTTTGAGCTAAAAAATATTCAGGCCAACGAATGTAAACCATTAAAAACTAAAGCCAATAGATTTCATTAATATTTTTGACTGTTGCATTCATAATTGGAGCATAAATCACCAGATAAAAAATAAAAATCCCACACACAGTTTCGTTTTACGATTTCGATCTTGTTGGAAGAGATTTCATTGCACCGACCAAATGCGATTGCCAAATTTATGCAACAAATTGCGACAACCAACGGCAGCCAATTAAAACAATATTTTTGCGCAGGGGATGTGCGGCGACGTACGCATATTTGTTGAAATTAATTAATGGCCACATAATAGATGGCAAATGAAAAACTGAAAACGTATTTAATTTTCGCAATTTTCGTCGTCTGAGAAAAGACGTTCCACATTTTGCCAAGCGCAACTTTTGCTCTAATGAAGTTTATTTTTGTGTTTTTTTTGTTTTTCGTTTTTGTACTTTGGAGGTCAGCGCCAACTTGTCCATCCAAAAATTGAAACGAAATGCGTCTGCATAGTAGTGGCTGTTGTTGTCGTCAGTTGATTTCGAAATAAATTTAGTTTAGCCAAAAAAAATGCATGTCTGCCAAAAAGTTTGCACCAGTTTTCAGCTAGAAACCAAAAACCGAAACTTAAATTGCAAACGTAATCGAAGAAAATGAACAGTTGCTGCCGAGTGAAGCGAACGAGTGCAGCGGCAGCAGCAGCAGCAGGTCTGTGGCAATCTGGAAATCCCTATTGCCCGCCTCCTCCCCCTCATGTGTGAGTGTGTGTGTCGTCTTTGTCTATGAATTCTACTTGTTGATGGTTCATTTGGCCAACAAAACGGCTTCTGCATGGGCTGATTGTTTGTTGCAATTGTAACCAATGGCATGACATAACATCATTTGAGTTGCAGTTCGTTTAAATGCTAAGATTGATGACCTCTCAATGGTTTAATATTTACAAGCAACAAGCAATTGATAGTTAAATAAATTATAATTTATTTTTACCATTTATTTTGTTATTACTTTTAATATTTTTAGGCAAACTAAAGTGAAAAATGATTTATAATTGTCCCAGATCCACCCCAGAAACTATTTAAAAATATCCTCTTAATTTCTACGTAGCCTAGATAAAATTTTCAAAGGTCTGGAGTCAATTCACAACAACTAATCCGAAACTCACACTCGTCTACACCCAAAGTAGACCCATTAACTCTTCTTTCCTGCTTGAAAGTCATGTGTCCAAATTGCACACAATTAAATTGCAACTCCAGCAAAAGCTACCGCTGCGTTTCAAATTTCGATGGTGCAATTTTCTCTTATAAATCCAAAATATGAATTATTGCCTCAAATTACCATTTTTTGTATCTCCTTTGGGAAACGAATCCTTTCACCTGCCTCAACCCAAAAATATAAAAAGTAAAAACAAAAGACTTAAGCAACAAACTCGACTTTGATTTCCTTATTGAAATTGAGGCGCTCCCTCAAATGTGTTCTGTTTATCTGTTGATGATGATCTACTCCCTGCTGTGTTAATGGCCATTTAACTATGACAGTTAAATCCATGAAAGGCAACGCCTATTTTAGGGCATGGTCGCCAAAAAAAAAACCCCAAACTACCAAACAATCCCCCACAATTGTAAGCGTAGCCGGCAGCTTCCCAAAAGTGGCCAACCTGATGGAGTCCAGTTAAGTTGATGCAGCCAGCTGCTGCTGCTGCTTTGAAAAAACAGTTGCATAATTTCTTGCAAGCAAAGTTTTCTTCGTTGCATTTTTTGGGGCATGTCTTTTGCAGGTTTGGAAGTCACCCAGTTAGTGTGTCACTAGTGGCATTTTGCAGCAGTTTGTTGCTGCCGCTTGCTGGCTTAATATTAGTAATTTGTGAGATGCATGGGATATCGTTTTAGTAAATTTGGCTATTAATTTCTTGTGATTTGTTAAATGTCATTCGCTTATAAATATTCTCCTTAAATTGATTTAACAGCTTTAGGTCTCAGCAGATTAGCATTAAATTAAATTCATAAAAAAACTGGCGCGTGTTGTGGACTCTTAATTTTATGCTAAATAAATGATCTATAAATATTTCTGGTTGTTGCATTGTCAACGCTTCTGTGAGAGGCCTACAGTTGATATTTTCATGTGAATTTTGGCTTGGCACATAAAAACATAAATTTAAATTAGACTCACACTCTCACACTTTACACAACTTGCACAAGAGGAAAACAAAAACAAAAGTTGAGCAAACGTGAAAAAGCGACATAATTCCCAGGCTCGTTCTTTTTGTTTTCTTTTTTTTTTTGATCTTATTGTTTGCTGTTGTTGTTATTTTTGCACTAATTGCTGCTGAGTTGAACAATAGCCAGTGCAAAAAATGATTTATTTATTAATTTTATTGCCAAACACAAGTTGAGATCAAGCATAGAAAGAAGAAAAAAAAACAGCAATGACAATTTCAAATGAGCTTCTAAATATGGCAAATAGCAATACAATGAATAGCTCAAGCCAAAAAAATGATTCTTAGATACTCCAGGGGTGTTTAGTTCTTGTCTACATTATCTATATCTGAGCGGTAAAACAAAGCATGCGATGAAGAAAATTTTTCAGCTTTTCGATACACTGTGAAATTTCACAATTGGTAAACTCAAAATAAGGCAAAATACATAAAAATTTGAGACCAGTTAAACTATACGGGGGTACCACAGAATTCACAAGCGATTAGTCAAATCGCCTAAAAATTTTCGTCAAACCTTTTCGAACTTGACTGCATAGGGTAGAAAAATCGCAAAAGCAAATTATGTGTAAGGGATTTGTATGCTAAACAAAAAAAAGCTTTAATTAAAGAAACGCTTCTTGTACGTCTGATGCCAGTCAAAGAATTACGGAAGAAACAAATCCGTAAGGAAACGTTAGATCGCAGCCAGTTAAGTTATCGTGTTGACAAGAGCACGAGGAAAGATAAAAGGCAATCATCAGGCAAAATGGTCTGAATAATGTTCCCGTTGATCAAAATGCTTAAAGCTAAGTAAGGACACGATTGTAAAGAATAAAAGAGCGAAAACCTTAATCGGAAATGATATCATTGAGAAGAGGAAAGATCTTATGATAATCCCTAAACAGAATGCGAAACGGACAATTGGCGGCATATAAAGAAGAGGCCAAAGGAAGCCTCAAGGGTATAAAGTTTCGTGTTTGTCTTGATGGGACATTAAAACTCACACACCCTAGTAGGTACTCTGCGTCAATGTTACCCTTTATAAGCTTGTGAAGAAACATTATACCCAACATAGTACGTCTATGTTCAAGAGTCGGTAAGTCTAAAAGCTTAAGTCTGGATATATAAGGGGGAGGAAGCCTCAATTGTGTGTCCCAACTCAAGTTGCGAAGGGCAAACAAAAGGAACTGTTTCTGGATGGATTCAATGCGCTTACAGAGGGTTAATGATTGGGGGTTCCAAATACACGACACAAATTCCAAGATAGGCCTCACTATAGGTGTATATCAGCTAAGTCGTGTAGGGATCATTAGCAAACGGACAGACGGATGGACAGACGGACACGGCTCGGACTCGGCTGTTGATGCTGATCAAGAATATATATACTTTATTGAAGACATGCCCAAAAGTAGCAAACGGCAGAGCACTCTCCAATACTCACAAAACAAAGCACCAACACTAAGAAAAAAACTGCAGTCCAAAATGCAGCCCAAGCGGACTCCTTTTTAAACCATTTCGTTCATGAATTTTGGTTCACAAAACAAGCCCGACGTTCACGTCAAAACACCAGCTCTGGTCCCACTACATTACAACAAACAAGCGCGTCCTTTCAAAAAGCGAACAGTTGTTCGGAAATCATGAACAATTGGTGTTCTGGTTTTGGTTTTGCATTTATGCTGCTTTGAAATTCCCAAGCAGATATGGGAATGCTTTTGCTTCTGCTCCTGTTAAGTTGACCAGCCTCCTTTGTGGTGTTGTGTTTGACTATTTAAAGTTATGTGAAAACATAACACGACCTCTAACCGGCTTAAACTTGCTAGTTTGAATATCATAAATGTCTTAAAATCTGTCAAATAGTATAACCAAAATTTTTAGAAAAATGTTATCAAGTTGTTAGACAACTGAACCCAATGTGTTACCAAAATGTGACTGCGCTGTTCTTAAAACGTTTCCTAAATGTTTCTAAAAGAATCCCTAAAGTTTGTAAAATGACCCCAAAATGTTCCCAGGTTGAGCCCAAAATGGTATTAACGCAACACCTAAACGTTAATGAAGATCGAACAACGGGTGTTAAAAATTGCTTTCAAACAATGACACCGCCGTTCACAGTTCACGAAAAAGCGGGATTACTCTACTTTTGTCAACGAATGGTCTTCATTTCGGTAGATTTTGAACGAATTTTATTCTGAGTGAATACATCGTTGTTGGTCAGTTTGCTTGCACGCGCAAACGCCAATCAAATAAGAGAAAAAAAAAACGGCTTTTGTTCTTCTCGACGCACACATACACGAAATGTTTGCATGTTTCGTCGTTTGGTATGCCGCGCGCCCTGCATGTATACGGCCATAAATTTCCCATCTTCGGTGCAATTAAAAAAACAAAACGCACCCAAAGAGCGTACGGCTGGGCATGGGTGCTTTAAAGGGTCGGAGATGCTTTCTTCTGCCTGATACATACTTTTGCACAAACTTAATATACTCTGTGTAAAAAAGCACGACGCTTTTTATACTCTGTACCAGAGGTACACAGATTAAAATAAGTTTGGGCAAAGGTATGTAACAGCTAGAAGGAAGCATCTCCGACCCTATAATATATATATTATAGATCAGCATCAACAGTCGAGTCGATCTAGCCATGTCCGTCTGTCCAGACAGATGGACGCCTGTCTGTCCGTTTGAACAAACAGATATATATTCTTAATCAGCATTAACAGCCAAGTCGGTATAGCCATGTCCGTCAGTCTGTCCGTATGAACAAACAGATCTCAGAGATAGTAAGAGTTAGAGGTTCGACAAGAATGGGACAAAAAACTTCTTATACTTGCAGGCAGATCAAGTTTATTTTCATTTTTGGCCACGCCCCCTCCCATCCCCGCAAATTGGAAAAAACGTCATATCTCTCACAGTTTTATAGAGAGAAGGTTTGTTCCTTCTGGACATAATTAGAAATCAGGATTATTTATCGAACCGCCAAAGGAATGGTAAAGATCGGATGTCGAATTTGAAATCACTCGTAAACAGGCTATGGGGCAGGGGATTAAGGAATCTAGAAGGAAAGTGTGGCACCCCTCATAGTAAAAGTAAATGTAACAAAAAGAGATGTCTTAAAATAAAAATCTGAATTGCTTTGAGTTTGCCCATTATTTAAGCCTATGAATCAACTATTTACTGCAAACACCTTTATGGGTTACTATTAGAAACTGCAATTCATC
The DNA here is from genome assembly GCA_018904265.1 of Lordiphosa collinella. Lineage (NCBI taxonomy): Eukaryota > Metazoa > Arthropoda > Insecta > Diptera > Drosophilidae > Lordiphosa > Lordiphosa collinella. The sequence goes on along the minus strand of JAEIFV010000156.1, from coordinate 226,642 downwards.
GGAAATTGAGCTTGGGGACTATAAAAATTCCTCAATTTCCATTAAGAGGTCCAATGTAAGAGTCTCATTACTATTAACACAATTGACTGTGGAGAGTAGGGAAGTATAGGGAGGAATGGAAGGAAGGGGCACAAGAGGTTTAGGTCTTCCTTCTAAAAAAAGGTACAACTTAAATTTTTTTCTTTCGCCCACCTTTGTCTGGAATTCGAACTCACAACTTACTTACCTTGTCTCGGGAACTTAAACACAAATGACAGCATCTTAGCCCATACGACTATCAACTACTCGCGCGGCAATGCCGCAAATAACAGTTATAAAGTAAAGCGACGATGATTGAATGGGATCAGCAACACGTTTCGTGTAGATTTTTATTAGAAATTAGCATTAGCATTGAACATTTATTTAGAAAGCTTGTAAGGAACAGTGTGAAGAATAGTTTTTATGTGAAAATATAACTATTTTTTACTGATTTTAAACTACAATTTTTGTTTGAAATTTCCAAACGAAAATGTAGAAAACCTCAAGCTTTTAGTGCTCTATGAAAAATGTTGAAGGTTTTTGGAAATATGCTGGTTGAATAATAAAATATCTTTGACCCCTGGTTTTCTCCGTTCGTGAAGCCGCCTTTTTTAAACTTTTTAACAAGTCTCGTTTACTTTGTAAAGAACGGGTTGACTCATTTTTCGTACACTTTCCCACTTGAAGAACAAAATCTAAACTGCGTAAAAAATTTGAATGAGTTTGCTTCAGTGTGTTTAAATGGATCTCACATTATTTGGTTCGAAGAGATTACAGTTCTCAGTTGATCGAGACATTACTGTACAATAAAACAATTTCAGCGCTGACCTACCATCCACGCCTGCCTTGAATCATATTAGTCTTTCAGAAAATCAAGGGAAAATGTTTGTCGAACTTGTTTCTGGAAATCGAAACCAAGACTTTTTGCACTTAACGAACAACGATTGGAATGGGGTGTTCCTCGTACCATCGCACACTTTTGCAGCCTCACTTCTAAATTCTGTATTGTGTGAGTTGAATTGTGCTTATTTCAAGCACTCTTAAACCATTTGATTTTAATGTATTTGAGACAGTTTTGATCTTATTTCGGTTTAAGTGCAACTTATCTGTGGCTCAATATCGAGTTCGTTCTTTTTTCGTGCGTCCTAAAAGCCCTATAGGCACGAAAACGGACCAAACTCAAATTTAACTCAAAATGACTTGCACTCAAGCACATCTTTGGTATTATATCATAATAACCCAAAGCGATTGAGCCACAGGAAGCTTAAACTCGTTTCGGCTTGTTTGTAACATATACATTTTCGAGTATCAGCCATGGAATGACACCTTAAATAAATTGCAAGTCACTTAAGCTGACATGACCCATAATACGAATTGCATTTCCATTCGAACGGAAGGAAGTGGCCAGTCACTCACTGCACTGAGTCGAATGTCTAGCCTGCTGCGAGATCTCCTTCTCTTCAAGATAATCGATTGCACAGATTTAACAGCCGACACGTGCAAGGTCGTCGGTAGTTTGCCTCTTCAAATCAACTTCATGCCCATTCCCCAAAATGTCTTTAAGTGTTGTCGTAAATTTTAATCACATTTTTATTTTTTTTTGATTTTTTGTAAAACAGAAGACACTTGAAGTGAACGAACTGCGTGCGGGGTTTTCCTTATCCAAATATCAACTTTCAAAAGCCAGCAAACAAACTGCAACTCCAAGTTCTTAGCTTAATTGGCTCGTAAAACACAACAAGCCAGCCCGCCCCGTTTTGTGATGAATTGAATCAATTAAGAATTTAGGGCTATTTAGCATTTTCCACTTTTTTGTTTGTTTGAAGATCCTTAAACCGGTTCAAGCACATTAAAAAAAATGTTTTGTAAACACACTTATACTATGTTGGGTTTTCGCCAAACTCTGGATTTGATTTCATTTGGGGCCAAAGCCCTCATCGCCATGGTTGCGTTCAAGGACGCCGGCACTTTGCTGACGGAACTAAAAAACAACTTTCTAATAAAAAAGTCGATCTTTGATTTAATTTTCTTCCACTTAAGAGGTTTAGACACCAAAAGAGTGCTGGCAGCCCAAGATCACTTTTATTCTATGTAGAACCAGTTCCCAAAGCCAAAGAATTCACTTAACTGAAGGCCGTCTGTTGACTGCAGTGCAGGGGGCGTGGCCAGTTGCAGCCAGCTACTGCATTTGCCATGCGATATTTAATCATAATTTGTTACAAATTATATTTGCTTTGCCAACTCTCGTAGGTGTTGACTTGACTTGGAATTGAAATTAGAAGTGGATTGTCTTTTGGGTTATGCAACTATTTGGTTTGTGGATAATTATAAAGCGGATCTCTTGATCAGACTTAATTGTGGTCGTAGGGTCTTATTAAAGCAAATTATTGCACATAAAAGACGAGAAGGTTTCACGGCTACAAACGGTTAAAGTTTAATGCATAACCAGTTGGTTGAGCATTGGAGCATTCAACCGAACTGCAACTGAAATAATGTGATGCCATGTCAACGACTTGAAACTAACAATTAGACCAAGCTAAAAGCCAATTGAAAGAGAAACTAAAGGTTCCGACTAAATTAAGTTGATCCAACTAGTTGATACTTTGGAAATACTGTAAAATTTTGTTTAGATCGATCGATCTGCTGATCGCATATGTGAAATGTAATATTTAAAAAAGCTGTACTTTTGTTCAAATTATGTATTACATTTCTCTTGTGCGGAGTATGAAAGCAAATACCATAAACAAATTCTTCTTATTATCTTCTAGATTTTAACCAAATAATGTCAACTGAGCTATCGAAATATAAAAATTAAAGTAATTAACAATCAAAACAAGTAGAAATATGCTAAATATTAAAATTAATGCATCTACTCGTATGCAAAAGCAAACTTGAATTTAACTGAACGTATTTGATCGAATTGATATGCAATCAGAATTAATTTTGGACAATTCACTACTGATATGCAAAAGCATGTTATCCGGGAACTAATGAAAACTAAAAGTAAAATTTGTAACTTAGAAAAGAAGGTGTAGATATTTAGGTAAATTTATATGTTTGCTTGTTATACCCTTGTAGAATGTAAAGTATATCAATTCTTCATCAGCATGTCGAGCTTAGTTGATTTAGCCATGTCCGTCTGCCTATCTCTATGCTATCTCCTCCTTCAGTTTGAAAGCTATCTTAACGAACCGTTGCACATAGTCTTGTAGAACAAATACTTAAAGCATATAGCTGCCGTTGAAACGATCGGTCGAAAAACAAGTTACTAGGTAGCATAATTTTGAATGATGTATCTTGGAAGTTCTAATCGTCAACGTTCACAATTCTCTGCGACAATTGCTCTTTCTACCAGCCAAGCATGATTTATGTATTGTGTGCGTACATCGGGAAATAGGCGGTCAATGAGATCATTCTGAAATTTAATGATTGTGCAGAAATTGGTGGCCAGTCTTATGCATTCAGTATTTACATGGACGGGATCTTTTACATGGGTTGGAGAATGAGTCAGCGCATGGATCTTGTAGCACTCGGGTGCGCAGTTTTATCTTCAGCTGGACGTTTTCAACATTACGCCACAGTGGCGATGACTTTTACAAGCGTTGATCTCATCAGCGGAATAACGGGACAGCTGAATGAGCGATTCTGCCTTCATTACTTTAAGTTGCTGCAACGCCAGATGATGCAACGGCCATTGCTACGACATTATTTGTTCGTACTTCGGGGAGAACTACCGAAATAAGAAATGACTTTACTTTACGACCTATTCTCAATCCTTCCAAAATTGCACAAATAATTTCTAAAACATTGGTTGACCCGTTTCGGAGGAGTTCGACGATAAAGACCGTGACACGAGATTTTTTTATAAATAAAAAATTGATTAAGATAATAAAAAACTATGCGCTCTTCTCACATTTTTGGTTTCAATCATCAGTTTTGGTGTCACTTTCGTTTCCGTTTCCCGAGTTTTTGATGTTCAAAAGTTGGCAACAATTACTACATTTATGCTATGCTCATTTTGAAAAATCGATAATTGACTATGAGTTCGCCGTCAATTCATAAAATGCCGAGGTTGCCAGATCTTTTGATTTCTCATATCGTCGCTGTTCATTGGTGAATTTCCAAAAGCTGCATAAATAGGAAACAATTTGATTTTGAAAATGGAAGATATGGTGAATTTTATTGCATGAACGTAGTAGTAACTGATGCAGGTTGAAATTAATATAGTTTTATGTAGAGCAAGCGATTAGGTAGCACGGTGGTACAGCTCTTTTAAGCCCATCCCTTTTCCGCGTCTCATTAATCAGCTTACTTACACACGTAACGCCGATCAGAAGCACTTTACACAGTTGGCGTGACTCTATATTGTAAAGTTATCAGTTATAGTCAAAGTGAATGTTAGCAGGCTCGAGGTTTGATTATAATTCAATAATCAACAGAAAATTGAATCACTTTTCAGTTATACCATTCAACTTCCGTAATGCGTCTAAGGATTTTCGCCTGGACCACTCTAATCTTTCTCAGGTGAAGATTCCCAGCTGGCATAAACGATGGTTTCGATTATTAAAAATGGAGCGCTAAGTACACCAGTCAATAACGCGTTATCATTGTGAGAACCGCTAAAGTTGTGATCTTAGTCGTACTCTCTTATTGGGTCTTCATTTACTTTCCTCGTAGTTTTCATTATTTCACATTGACGAGTGTTGAATTTGTACTATTTGATGAATTTTTGGGATGAAATGACGTAGGTTGAATTAACGCGCTGATATTGAAATTGAGTTGTGCTGCAAACAAAAATATGTTTTAAAATACTCGCTTAGTTTCATCCATATTTGCCGTTAGGCATTGTGAAGGAATAAGGGGTTCACGATAAAAAATTCTTAATTTGTAGTAAACACTTTCACTTATATTATGGCAAACAGCTTCCAGTTTTATTTTAAAGCATTCAATTTCAGTCTTGAAGGTCATAAGTTCACTTTTAATCAATTTGTTAGAGTTGAAGTGGTTGTGTGTTGAATTGACGAATGATTAAATTTAGTTGTGTTAAAATTGGTTGGGTAAAATTTGTAGTGTATTATGTTCAAGTTCTTAGTGATAAGTTTTTGTTGAATTGAAGTGTGTTAAATTGAATCTATGCAAGTGTTGATTTCGTTCAAGTTGTTGGATACACAACAAACGAAATCGTAAAGGCCTGTATCCAGCACTGCGGAAAATTGCTATTTATTTTGAGTTTGTGGAACCCAAGTAAAATATTATGGCCAAGTTTGAATTTTATTAAATTTTAACAAAATAACGCTAAGCCAACTTTGGTCTACCATTGTAGATTTGATTTCAGTACGACGATTCTAGTGGTTTATTATTGATTGAGCGGTCGGGTGTGACGACATCACACCTCGACAGCAGCCACATTGGTCTCACAATTCGTTCTAAATTATTGACCCAATGGCTGAGCAGTGTGGCCCGAGAAGAAATAAGACTCAATGGTTGGTAGCCAATTAAATAAAGTATGTTATATTTGAATACAAGATAAGAACATGAGCTCAGCAGTCGGGTCGGTACCTTGGCAAAATGAATCTGCTGCATGTGTAGCAATAAGGGAGAATGAAACTATTACAAAACAAAAAACCGCAATATTTATGTAAACATTATCTGGCGGTTGCTTTGTTCTCCACCCCCATTTGCCTCCATCTATGCGCTCATCACATCCAAAATAATTGTCAACAATATATTCCCAAGCTGTGCAATAGCTGATTTTCGTTCCACACACGCCTTAGAAACGGCGCTATCAGTACGCCGCTATCTATACAAAGTGTGGATTTTGTTCAAGTTGCTGGAAACACAACAAACGAAATCGTAAACAGAAAATTTCTGGCACAATTTTTTTCATATGAACTTTTGCAGGAGTTTTTTGATTTTGCGTTGCTGGATACCCGGCTTAAAGAGAAAATTCCTGGCACAGTATTTATACTCTGTACCAGAGGTACACAGAGTATAATAAGTTTGTGCAAAAGTGACCGTCTGTCCGTATGAGCAAACAGATCTCAGACATTGTAAGAGATAGAGGCTTGACATGTATGGGACAAAAACTTCGTATACTTGCAGGCAGATCAAGTTTATTTTCAATTTGTGCCACGCCCCCTCCCGCCCCCGCAAATTGGGAAAAACTTCATAACTGCCACAGTTTTATAGATAGAAGGTTCGTTCCTTCTGGATTTATTTAGTAATCGGGATTCATTATCGATCCGCCAAAGGAATGGTAAAGATCGGATGAACGATAGTCGAGTTATAAAGAAAACAAACAATTATGGGCAGCACTTCACAGGTACACAGTATGTTATAGTCGGGCGTGATCGACTTTCTTTCTTGTTTTCAAATGAACTTTGCCAGGATTTTTTTTTTGATTTTGCGATGCCGGCCTTAGCCTAAAATTTTGCATGAAAATATATATTCAGGGGACCTCCTTGACCTTTATTCCATTGCTTAGGATATTAGGATTGTAGCGCCAATGTTTCTATGTTTCCAAACGAATTTCTCTTAGAGTAAAATGGTTTATAGGCTTGAAAGTTATTTTAATTAAATCGGTATATCCTTCTTCTTTTACATAAAACAGCGATTCGAAATATGCAACAACGATATTCGATATATTTGTGGAACCTGATGTTATTAGTTTTGCATAAAAATAACCAAGTCCAAATAGATTATTCTGAATACAATTTTATTGTTATAATTTTGAACTGTTTGCTATCACAGATGGGAGAAGTCTGACTTTCTATGTTTATATTTTGTGTTACTAGATGTGTTGTCGGTTGGCATTAGACTCATGTCTATATGATCATATTCCTTTCCCATATATTTTTATCAAAAGTCATGCACATTAATTTATTCGACTTGCAAAGGTTTGAAATAACGACTTATCTGAACTCAAGACCAAGTATATGCGTTCTTAAGTGTTTCATTCCTCTAACTACTTTGGTTTCTGATCACATTTCCCACAGTGACTTTCCACAGCATTTTTTTTAACATGACAATTTATTTATTTACAAAATATATACACAAAATTTCTCACAGCATATTTTCTAAAGTAAATCATTTCCAAAAATCAATCCTAGTTGTTTCAAGTAAAAATCAAAATTCCATAAAAATTATTGTAATCATTTTTATTTCATTTTTGTTGTTGTTGTTTGAAACCTTCACTGATAAACTGTATAACAGCTGGAGAATGTTCATAAATAAATTGAATCTACAAACACTTAGCTGCAAATTTATCCTAAATTTGTCATTCGATTTTCTTCTTTTTGGAAATAATTTACAAGAGACTTTTGCCGGTTTTTTGTTTTCTCGTCTTGGGTTGGGGTTTTCTTAAGAGCTACAGAGAGAGTGGCAGGTTGTGGAAGTGGCTAACTTCCCAAGGGTAGGGGAGGGAGCGGTTGGCTAAGTTCAGATTCCTCCTCTTCCTCCAATGTGGATTTACTTGTGGTAGCCATGGTGGTCGGCATAGACGCTGGCGTCATGTCCATGGCCATAGCTGCTGATGGGGTAGCTGCTCACTGGGTAGTGACTGACTGCAACGGCGGGTGCGTGCTTCACCACAGAGTGCGAGACAACGGGCACCTTGACATAGACGGGGTAGGGACGATCAACCTGAACATGCACGGGCACCTTCACGTGCTTCTCCACATACACGGGATAGGGCTTCTCCACGGGAACCGGGTAGGGTTTGGGCACCTCAACAGGCACTGGACGATCAACGGGCACATGAATGGGCACCTTCTCGTGACGGATGACTTCGTAGGGCTGGGGCACATGGACGGGCACCTTTACGTACTCCTTGACGGGCACGACAACCTTGCGAATAACTTCGTAGGGCTGAGGCACTGGTACCTTGACTTCCACGGGAACGCGCTTCTCATGCACCACTGGATAGGGACGATCTACATGCACGGGCACTGGAATACCCTTGGTGATGGTAATGGTCTTGTGCACATCAGCCTGTTTGCTGATGATGTAGGGAGCAGGTGCGGCATGATGGTGCACGGCCACAGCGGGTGCTGAGTGTCCATAGGAAATACCCGGAGCACTGTGACCCACAGCAATGGCAGCAGGAGCCGAATGTCCAGTCAGACCATAGCCATGACCGGCCAAAGAGCCATGTCCCACATAGCCAACATCAAGACCAGCATGTCCATAGCCATAGCCCAGATCGAGCAGACCACGTTTGTCCAGTTTCTTCTCCAGTGGGACCTTCTCGTCGGCGCCCTTGCTGGCACAGGCAGAGGCCACCAAAAGGGCGGCTAGACAGATCTGTGCGGGTGAAGAAGGTGGAGATTTAGATAAATGGAATAGACAGAAGATTAATATTTAAGAAGGCTCTAGGTATTGAAATATATCAAAAAAACCTTTGAAATTGTATATCAATTTTGAAGCAGTTGTATCTTTTTAAAAGCTAGTTAACAGTTGAAATTAAATCAACTCATGAAGATTGGAGCAAAAACCAATCAAATACAAGCAAACATAACCAAACGTCTAGGCTTGCGGCAACAATAAGTCGCAGCACTTCGTGTTTTTCGGAGCAAAAAGTAATAAAATGAATTTATTTCAAAGCTTAAAGCCTGATAATTGGCCTCCCGGCTCAACGACCGTTAATAATTTGTGTGAACACTTTACAAAGCCATAAATGCGATTTTTTTGGTATTGATTTACCTATGACACTGTCTTTTTGGCTTCAAGCAACAGTCGCAGATCTGCCTTTAGAAAAGCACAGGACTTTCTCGACGAATTTGAATGTTGGGCCTCAAGACAGAATATAGGTGTTAATGTGGAGAAGACGCAGCATGCTACTTTTACACTTCGTAGGGTCAATACTTCTCGACTCACTTTGGACGGAGCTCGAATTGCCCACAAGGACACCATTACATATCTGGGCGTCACACTGGACAAGAGATTCACCTGGAGACCCCATGTTAATCGAGCGTTTGGCTCTGCCAGCTTAAAACTCCGGAAGATGGACTGGTTATTTCGGCCAGAGTGTGGCCTTTCCCTTAAGGCTAAGGTCAGGCTTTTTAAGACCATAGTCCTCCCTACTCTTAACTGGGGTATTACATGTTGGGGAAAAGCCTGCACCACCACCATTAAGAGAGTTGAGGTTTGTGTAAGGCCCTTCGAAGAGTTTTAGACGCGCACCGGTATGTATGTAATACGACCATAATCCGGGACTTATGCATTCCCAATTTATGCGAAACCATTGAGAAATATTCATATCGATACAGGGAGCGGTTAGCTTCTCACAATAATCGACTTGCCACAATTCTAACAGGGCCCTTTCGTTGGCGTAGGCTGAACAGAATCCACCCATCGGATTTGTGGATATTTGGACGTGCACCTCAAGGTGACTTCTTTCAGCATGAAAGCGTTCAAATGAATGCGAAGCATGCTTAAATAAAACCTATTAAAAAAAAGGTATTGATTTAAATTACATTCAAACAATATTCATTTCTTTTTGCTGATAGTGAACTCAAAAATGATTACGAAATCTTGTTGCAGTGCCCTTCTGTTAGATCAGGGACAGGCATATTCTTTTCCATGTGCATACAAAAAATCTGAAAGCAGCGCTGCTTTCACACACTCAGTATAAGCTGTACAAGCACAGCTCCGCAACGCAGTGGTTGCTACTGAAATTGAGAGCAAGTTTTGCGCTGCCTCACACACACCAATGTAAAAATGTGAATGTATTGTTTTCCTGCTTCTGTGTTAGATGTTGCTGACAAACGCTGCTCTGTATGAACTAGTGCTAGGTAAAGGTTGTTCATTTCACTAAACATGTTCCCTTGTTCTTTTTTTACGAAGAAATTCAACGCACTGAGTTGTTCAGTAGTTTACTTGATCAGTGGTTCGTTGCTTGCTTTTGAGCTGTCGGCTAAGATTGAATATTTACATTTCGCCTTGTTATTATCCATTTCGGCGAAATGGTTTCAAATATCGCTGTGCCTTTTGGTCAAAGTAATTCTGAATTAAAAAAGGACGAGACTGCCACAACAGAAGGTTGCTTAATACAGAGTTGCCATACATTGACAACAAACAGAAATGCGAATCCAAAAATAGCTTATCCGTCACCGAACTAAGTGAGCAGTGACTGATAAAGTCACTGAACAGTTAATTGTTCATTGAACAGTACTGAACAATACACTAAACTAGTTATTGAACTAGATACTGAACAACTCACTGATCAAAAGAGACGCAACAAGAGTGAATGAACAACTCTCAATGCACAACTCACAGAACAAAAGTGACTGAACAACTCTCACTGGACAAAAATGAACTATCAAAGTAGAACATGTTCACTTGCTCAGCTTAGTGAAAAACACAATTTTGTTCACTCACTAATGAACAACCCAACACTAGCATGAACATGACTTTCAGTAAAAACTCTGAAAAATGGGTTTGTAAAGTTACCATGTTAAGATTTAGTAAATTTCTTGCTTTCAGCCTCAATCTTTTAACTATCTAAGCCCCGCAGAACCGGTGCACGAACGTTCTAAATTTAAGACCTTCTGAACCTTAATCCTATTCGAATCAATTCTTTTCAGTAAATAGTATGGTTACGATACTACTAATAACTGATAGCAGGTAATCAATGCCCAAATTGTCTCAATTTTTACCAAAGTATAATATCCAAAAAAGAGTCTAGTTTCAAGAATCAAAACCTTGCGTTTGAAAATCGAATCAAAAACTTTAAGAAAGGTTAAACCTCTGTTTCGTTCCCAAGAATTTTTAAGGCTTTTCGCACTAGCTTTTGATGCACAAGTTTTCATAGGATCGATATATGCTCAACTACTTATATATTTGTTAACCCAAGTCACAGATGCGCTATCTTGAAGATAAGAAATCAGACCTTTATAAGATTAAAGTGTACTAATTCCTACCAAAGGTATTATCCTAAGGTTTTAGTTAATTTTATATCCCAACATCAATCGATTATTCTTTACACTAAATAATTAGCAAGTTAAACCTCCTTATAATAATTCTCAACTAGCTTAAGCAGACAATTGACTTATTAAATGAAGTCTCCTTAAAAATTGAATAATAATTATGTAACCCAATCGATTACCTAATCAGATTAGAAAGTGACTGAAAGATATGATACCCCTTGGGCTACTTTTAATGTTGTCGTTGCGGCTCGTTTATGGATTCAAATGGTCAAGTGAAATTTGTGCGTGTTACGCATAAGAAATGCAATTCTACGCCCACTTTCCGCCTTCATTCAAGCGAAAGGCATGACAAAAATGTTACGCTACATTGAGTGCACCCGAATGGTGGAATTTTGTTTACTTTTTTAATTGATTAGATGGCCTATCATTTAGACGTGACAAGTCAAATTGGCTTGTTCAAGTTGAAGTTGGTCATTGGACTTAATTGTGTTGCAATTACTGGAGAATTCGATGTCTTGTTCTTAATATTATGTGAGAGTTGGCATCAGTTACTTTTACTTAATTACAATCATTCCCACAATTTAAATATGTTTTTTTTTCCTCAATCACATTATGCACACCTTCACTTGAATTAACATATCAAATAGAATTTCTTACTTTCGGAATGATAAAGTTTGTGAATTTTTTATGGTTGAGTACTTACAAATACTTTCATTGTGAAGTGTTTGGGGATAGAACTTGCCCAGGCTGAAAAAAAAACATATAAAATTAAGTTAAAACTCTTAAATTTTAATTCTTTAAAGCCTAATTAAAGTTGTGAAGTAATGAGATATACAAGTAGAAGTAATATCAAATTTTCAAACCACATGTGGAAAAAGAAGCAGACGTAAAATTTTCCGTATGAAAATTTGACATAACTTCTCATTAATGCACAACTCCAAATAAGCCTTTATATTTTAAAATTATTTTTCACTTTAAATTGTAAACTTTATCGTTTATTTTTAATTAATTTACGCTTCACTGAGAAATTGAATTATATTTTAATTTTTGTAATACTTTTTTGCACTTACAAATTTACTTAGAAAACCACTTGTGTAAGGATTTGTAGAATCACTAACGATTCCAAACCTTTGACTGGATGCTGTCTGTGGTCAGTGGCGCGCTTTTATACCCCCAAAGAGTTTTTGTGCCAAAACGAAACTGAAAACGCCGCCAAGTACAAAGTTGTCGCCAAGTTCGTTTCGAAAATGAAAAGCTTCGGCTCTCATCAAGCGCTCTCTTCAAAAGCTTCGCCAAGTCGTCTATCGTTGTCTGCGTGAGCCCGCCAAGTTTCAAGCGGAAGCGCTTACCACTACGAAAGCAGTTCACCAATACATCCAGACTTCGGCTTCGGACCGTTATGATTGTATGGGTTAAAAAATTTAGTAGCAGCATTTTGAATGATTTAGTGCAAAAATTAGCAAAAAATAAACAGAAATACAATTATTTTGGGGAATTCCAAGTGAAGACTTAAGGTTTTGTGATTGTGTGATTTATTTAGATATGTTTTGTTTGCTGAAAGGTCATTCATTGGGGCGTGATTCTGGTTTCTAAGACAAATGTTAAATCCAATTGTGTTATATTTTATCTTTTGTTAGCTGGTATATATTTTGTATGCAAATTCAATTGGTTTATTTCGAAATTAAAGTATTTACTGCTATTGCAAAATATGTTTTCGTTTGATTTAGCAGTTTGATTCTTATTCGTGGTAAGACCCTTTATTATTTAGAATTTAAAACTTAAATCAAGAATTTTCAGTTTGAAAAATTAAATGGTACAGTTTATTTATTATTTAAATACGAATTTTATTATTAAAATTCCATAAAAATCCATTAATATTTGATTTCAAGAACGGTTTGGATATGTTAAGCACGATTTGGGATTGTTTTTAATAACTATTATGGCTCAAAATTAGACAATCGGGTGTGTCCCAGAAATCTCTAGAGATTTGTGTATAAACGTTTTCATTTCGAAATAAAACTGATTGCCTTAATATGTGAAGTGACTTTAAAATGCTAGTTTACTAGATAAGATGACAAAAGTTGAAAGGTTTAAAAACGACTGCTCAAGGCAAAGCAGATTTAATGAGTACGGGTTTCCTTCCCTAAAATCTAGTAGCCGACATTATTCTTGCCACTTTACATATAAAGTCCTCCAAGTTAAATTAAAATCTCCTTTTTAATATTGTTTTTTTAATTATTGTTTTATTTGTTTTGCCCAGAAAGTATATGTACTCTTAATCAGCATGACGAGCTGAGTCGATTGAGCTTTGTTCGTCCGTCTGTCTGTCTGTCCGTCCGTACGTCTGTCTGTTTCTTCGCAAAATAGTCCCTCAGTTTTGAAGTTTTGCGTTATCGTGGTGCAAAAGCCAATTTTTGTTCTTCCACAAATCCGGGCGTTTCTGGCGGATTGCTTCGCGCAAATTGCGCATAACTTGCAGGTAATATTCCTTATTGACCGTTCTTCCCTGTGGCAAGAACTCATGATGCACCACGCCCCTGGAATCGAAGAAAACTGTCAGCAAAACTTTCACATTCGACCGAACTTGGCGCGCTTTTTTCGGTCTTGGTTCGTGCGGCAGCTTCCATTGAGATGATTGAGCTTTGGTTTCCACGTCATAACCATAAACCCACGATTCGTCACCAGTTATGACCCTCTGGAGCAAATTTGGGTCGTCGCGGACAGAGTTTAACATCTCATTAGCAATGTTCATGCGATGCTGTTTTTGGTCGCAATTGAGCAATTTTGGTACGAATTTCGCGGCGACCCGTCTCATGCCCAAATCATTGATAAAAATCGAACGGCACGAGCCAATCGATATGTTTAGGTCCTCAGCAACTTCTCTAACGGTGACTCGACGATTGGCCAATACCATTTTCTCCACTTCATAAATTTTTTCGTCTGTTGTTGAAGTGCTCGGGCGTCCGGCACGCTCTTCGTCGTTCACATCTTCTCGGCCCTCTGAGAACATTTTGATAACGTTGCTTCGGTCCAAGGTAGCTTCTCCGTATGCCACAGTCAACATTCGGAATGCATCCGCGCACTTAATTTCGTTTTTCACACAAAATTTGATACAGGTTCTTTGATCCATTTTTTTGAATAGGTAAAAATCGAAGACGATCCCAAAACACGTGCAAGCAAAGCAGCTGTCAACAATTAAGTGAACATTCAAAATGGCCGAGCTTGTCGGCATAAGTGAGAGACATGAGTACCAACATAACGCCACAAAAAAATCGAAATTCGAATATACGTAACCCGCGAAAATTCAAAATTCGCGATTCTTTTTGAACACACCTCGTATGTCGGAACCGCGAAAATCGGATGGTCTCTTCTTGTAGCTGCCATACAAATTTAAATTTAAATTTTTTTAATGAAATATCCCGATAAAGCTTATAAATTAAGCCATTGGTCACCAAATTAAGTCATTGGTCACAAAAGTTTCAGACGAAGTTATCTTTGCTTTATCGTTTTTAATACAATCAAATGTTTCCGAGTACTCCGAATTTATTTCTGGAGATATTTTTTCGAACTGGAAATCGATGGGCAGGCTTATCGTTCAAGCCCGATTATAATATACTCTGTACCTGTGAAGAGCTGCCCATCACCGTTGCGACCGGTGCTGCCCATAATTATTTGTTTTCGTAATAACTCGACTATCGTTCATCCGATCTTTACCATTCTTTTCACGGATCGATAAATAATCCTGATTATTAAATGTGCCCAAAAAGGAACCTTCTATCCACAAAACTGTGGGAGATATTACGGGTTTTCCAATTTGCGGCGGCGGGAGGGGGCGTGGCAAAAATTGAAAATAAACATGATTTGCCATAAGAAGCATTTTTCCCAGATAAATTTGATCATACATACAGACGGATTAACGGACAGACGGACATGGTTAGATCGACTCGGCTTTAATGGGTCGGAGATGATTCCTTCTGCCTATTAAATTCTTTTGCACAAATTTAATATACTCTGTGTACCTTTGGTACAGAGATTAAAAATCTGTTAAAAAAAATTTTTTTCCATATCGTATCATCTTCGTTGTTTTAAACGACTTCTTCGTCTTTTTTCGCAATAACCTTAAGGCCCATACGGACTGAGAGAAGAAGAAGCAGGCTTAACGATTTCCTTGCACTTTACGTTTACCCCCGTTGGAGTCAAAATGTATTTAACTTCTCATAAGAGGACTCAATGTTAATAGGCTTTGGGCTTTATTTTGCGTTGCTCTGCTAGTGCAATATTGTTGCCACCAGATGTTACGCGCTGTTACTCTACATGTATGCCATCGATCAGCTGGACTTAACTAAAATAAAATAAAGTTTTAATTGTGAAAATATGGCAGAAAAACAAAGCGAAAGAGCCGATTGGAATTGTTTTCTCATAATGACAAAGTTGCGCTGATTTTGTCGGTGAGAGACCAGGATGCCATTTGGGACTCACCCCACCCCAAGCATTCGGACTTAAATTTTTTTACAAGACTGGGATTGGGTTTCCTGAGCTTGTTCAAAAAGAAGGTTTGGAACATAAGTACATATGTGAAGAAAGACAAGCACTTTGGATAAATTGTTTCGAAATTCTAACAATATGTGAGAGTTGCTGATTACCGAACTGGATTTAAGGCTTTGCGGGAGAGCTATTGCTCTCATGGCAGAAGCACAAGCATAAATCACTTTTCTTCAAAGCCAAACACACCTGACGGAGCAGTGTGACCCTCCACCAGCTAATTTAAAAATGCCATGAGCCTGACAACGCGATGCAGCGGGAACGTAGGCATTCGTTCCATGTTGACGCAATATGTGGTGGCGTATGCTGAATTACTTACATCGTCAGTCCGTCGGGGCCTTTACATATTTCTGCCTCTTCGTGGGTTGGCACATCCTTGTCTGGTGTGTCTTATTGTAAATGCTGGTAAATTTTTAAATATAGCTCCCAGACAATGCGAATTACTGTTCCATAAAAAGTACTCCTTCATTGCAATAAAGGAGTGATCTCCAAAGATGTTTCATTTTATGTTCAACACTTGAAAGACATTTAAGCATTTACTGGCTTTGACTTATAGGCAATTTACGATGAAATAATTTACAATCTCATCACCTTGTTTAAAATGGGCAAATTAAAAAGTCAGTAAAACTGGTAATGACTTCTATAAATCAGTTGAGCTATTAGGTACTCGCCCGGCTGACGTGAAAATGTCGCATATAGGGATCTGGATGATCTGCACACTCTCTGTGCAACTTATTCTTTAAACTGGGGAGCAAATAGTACAGCTCAACAATCTATCGAAACGTTTGCACAATTGCCGAATCCCTAAGGAAGAACACAATCGCGTACTTGTTAGGAACTGATCTTTATTTATTTTAGTCGCTGCTTTTATAGTCTAACTTATGTAGTAGGACATGAGACAATTGTCTACATTTAGATATTTATAATTCCTCTTGTCCTTGTTCATCATATGAACCTCATTTATTTCTTATGTATATCTTATGTAATTATGTTACCTCTCTTTCTTGAGCATCATTTTACTTATTTCCAATTAATGTTGAGCTGCTCTGACTTACTATTCTAACAAAATCCTTGCTAGTGGTTGCTTCGCACCATATGTATGCAGTCATGTAAAACGGGGACTTCTAGTCATCTACCTAACGCGACCCTTTCAAATGGAATCGTATTTTGTAACGTCTGCGATGGTTGTATGTTCAGTTGTGAACACTCTCCATCAAATCCAATACACAAATATATATCAGTAAATGTTGAGAAATTCTTTTAAAAGTTTCTTTAAAGGATCTCAAACCGAAATCATGGCCCAAAACTCAAATTATGGAGGATGCCTTTAAACGTTTGTTTATACCCTGAAAGTAAGCGGATATCAATCAAAATTTTTCAACAACTTAAATATCAATTTTTTTTCTTCTTCTTTATTTTTTCGTAATTATCTCAGATATCTCAATTATTGCATAATCCGATACAGTTCCATTACAAACCAAAACCAACTAATTGTCAATTGTGTAAATGTCATAAAAGGTGGTAAAAGAGTTATATTAACTGTCACTTTCTTGTGTCGAGTATCTCGAATTTCCTTTTGAACTTCCTATCAAGGTAACATAACATAATTCAAAGCGGAAGCTGCTCAATTAATATATAATAAGGCTGGAGGCGGCTATTGCTTTGTGATCTTCTGTGTCCACTCGATTTGAGGAAGTCAAACAAAAGATTGTATTTCTTATTTCATCTCAATAATGCAGAAAGGAGGAGGCATAAGATACTACCCAATCAGGCAGTCAACCGACTCTGCGGTCTGGAATTCGAATTGGAACTGGGATCAGGTTCGAGTGCCTCATGCGTGAGATCTCCTCTACATTTTCCGCAAAAGTGAAAGGCCTTTATGGGTCGATGTGTGGCACCCAAATGAGATTTGATATCAATGAAAACAGAGGCTGAGCTTGCGATTTGGCAATTGCCAGCATAATTATTTGTTAATACGCAAAATGAAACCAGTTGGATGTTGGACTCGTAAATGACGGTTGAGTGATTTGGTAATCGTATTGTTTAGTCTTTGATTTGCATTTTCTATTGTCTTGCCAAAATTCTACGACACTAAAAGCAGTCCAACTGCAATATATATGCTTCAAGCATATAAATTGGGGGGTGTGACAACTTTCAAATTTGAATGGGAAAATTTTTAATTAGTTGCTTTTATAATTTTGGACTTTAGAGTAGAATACTTGAAATGAGCTATTTTGAGAAATGTGGTGGTCGGTAGAATCGGTTGAGAAGTTTTTTACAATCAAGTTCAATCGATATTAAAAGTACAACACGTTCTTGAATCAAGAATACAATTCTCACGATTTATTATATCTTACTCGATTTCTAAATAGTTCGCGGACCTTAGAGTAATGTGCAGGACGGGACGGCATCAGCTTAAAAATATATAGTAGGGGAAAATAATATGATGTGTTTAAACTGGACGGAACTGAGTTGACAACCGAGTTCTCTTTCCTGGACTCATTGCCAATTTTTTTTCTATACTAAATAATCTTGAATATCCAATTGGTATAAATATTAGAGATCCAAGCTGCTCGAAATTACGGAGTTCTAGGTTCGGAGGCTTAGAGGCATTTTAAACCTTCGATTCGATTCGTGACATGCTACTTTATAGTTCAGTGGCGCACTCTAATTGATTACTTATCCCAACTGTTTCTGTTTGCGACTTTTAAGGGGTGAAGAATCTAAAATGTTCCTTCGAGCCGGATATTCTTGGAAACAATCTTTGTAAGAGGACAGAGAATGCCCAAAATCAAAATGCCTTGTGTCAGCTATCATCAATTGTTAAAGGGGCTTCGGATAGCATATCTTTTTCGGATTTTGGTTGAGTTCAGCCTTTTAATTCAAATCTATTTTGAAAGAGAACTTGGGAAGTAATAATTTACGATCGTCGCTTTCCTTAATCCATCCCAGAGCTGGATAATGTAAGCATAGTGCAAGAACCAGTTGGGAATTGGAGTTGCTGATCCATGTACCCAAAATGGATGGTGCTATTTTCAGGCGGATATTGATTTTCAGGTCTGCCAGGGTCCTTATCTTGTTGATGTAAACCTTTTATTTCAAATAGTCCCAAAAACAGAAGTCAGTAGGCGTCAAATCTGGTGAGCATCTGACGGGCAGTCAATAACACCATTTTTTTTTTGACCAGAGAACAATGCCCTCAACAAATCGATTGTAGCGCCGCTTGAGTGAGGTTAAGCATCATCTTGTTGAAACCAGTAGTGCTTGAAAAAAATGGTTCTCATATTGCGAAAACACTCCTGATTGACGGTAACCAATTGGCCATAAAGGCAGCACTAAACAGGGACTTTTTTTTATCGTAAAGAGGTACCTCTTGAATCTCTTGAGGATTTTCAGAATCATAAATACTGCTACTTTGATTGTGTAATTGCACGATGGGGTTTCACAATTGACTTGATTTGTGGAATGTAAGTTTCAACAATCTGAGAGCGTTCTTGGACTGACGCTTCAAACGCGCTATGTAATTAGTCGATCTGGCATCGCTGTCAAAATTTATAGTGTTGCCAGATGGGTCCGTCGAATATGGCCAACCCTGTACATAATTAAATACCCACAAAGCTAAGAGGGCTAGAAGGGGACTTAAAACCACGACCTCACGTTTTTCCGGGAACGATCTTTGATTGCTTAACAGCATTCTTTACTGTGATTTGCCTCTGCAATGAGTTCAAATTCCAGGCAAGGAAAAGTTAATTATAAAAATTTTTAGTTAAAATTTTCAAAATAAGTCTATGGTGACAATGGAGAATATAACATAAGTAATATTCCCTCGCCTCTTAGGTAATTATTGCTTTTTCTAGGTGTAAAGTGACATATTAAACAAGTAAGAAAGTCCAACTGAAATATACTCTGTTCCTACAATCGAGCATGTATGTATTTAGCTGCTGCTAGACTTTAGAGTAGAATACTTGAAATAATCTATCTAAAAACTGTGATAGATATGACTTTTTTCACATTGCGGGGCGGAAGAGCCGTTGCCTGCAAGTATAATAAGTACATGTCCCATACATATCAAACCTCAATCCCTTACCATCTCTGAACAGTTTTCGTTTTTGAGATGAAACTCTTGTTGCAATTAATTCGATAATCGATTATTCTTTTAACAATATATCAGATCACAATTTGGCCGTTAATGGTCATGTTTTTGAGCTTAAGTTTCGATCGGTCCAAATATTTTATACCGCGGGAAGAAACACATCCAAAAATTCCCGTGAAGTTAACTACCCACGTGATATTTTAAGGCATTCGGAAAATTTTAAATGTTTTAAATAATTTTAGAGTATTCTATCCTTCAGATGGATTAAAATGTGCACACTCAATAGGAGTTTCAAATGGAATTGGTATACACTCAAAAAAAATCAATCCGTACGGGATTACATCAATCCGAAACAGAATTGAAAACAGGGTAGTCCCGGATATTCTTTAGCCAAGATGAAAATAAAAATTGATTAGATTCCTCTTTATTCAATCCTCAAAAGATCAAAACTATCCTGCGGTAATCTCATAAAGATTATATTAATCAAAAAATCAGCTCAATTTAATCCAAAACAGGATCACTTTAAGCATGTTCGAGATTGATTTGCTCCCAGAAAGATTACTCTTCCTTTCCCTTCTTCCTCCGTTTTACATAAGACAATCCTTATACACACTTCAACAAGACTCATCCCAACCAACATTTGGGAGATCATTTTAGCAAAAATCACCTTGATAAGTCTTTTTTGAGCCCTTTTAAAGACTAAAAAGAGATTACTCTTATGAGCGTTTAAAAAAATACTAGAAAATGATTCACCCGTATGCTTAAAGTGTGATTTATTAAAATTACAATAACAAAATGTAGAGCAATCGCCAATTCATCATCCAGCGGATTGAAATGTGACCACTTAAGCTGTTGCTATGCAGTAATATTTCGACTCTCTGGACGAAATCTAATTTGGTTGCCTTGAGTAATTAATGCTAAGAAATACGTGCAAGAGTAGATGGTACCAATCAAACCGAACATCAAAAATAATATTGATAATGCAGATTCATGCTGGCCGGGTGGCTTAGCGGCTAGTGTGCGCGACCGCTGTGCAAGAGGTCGTGGGTTCGATCCCGCTTCGGAACATCTAATGAAATGTTTTTTTCTTTGAATAAACTTTACACCCGGCCACACCTCTTAGCTGTTGGCGCCCGCTTTGCAGTAATTAGCCATGAAAAAGAACTGTAGAGAGGCTCGGCTTTGGCCCTTTGGGGCTGTGTCATCCTGACAAGCTAATTTTACTTACTTAATGCAGATTCATGTGAAAAAAGTGATAAATGATCTCTTGATAGTAAAAATGAAAAAAACGAATTGAATTTTGTGCGAAGGACTGACGAAATGGGCTACCCAATTTATAGTAAGCATTGTTGATACTAATGCACTTTAGTTATTGTTGCAAAAGAGCAAAATTAAAGTTCCAAAAGAAGCTACGACCATTTTAGAACACCTTGTTCTGTAGTTGAAAGAAAAGTTGGAGAATGAACATACGTTCACTACGGACTGAAACGCGAATTAACTGATTTCTTGGTCATAAATAAGTGGAAGTTCCCGAGTTTGATACTCGACTTTGGTGTTGATGGATAGTACTTAAAATATTTCAAAAATCTTTTTCAATTAAAGTGCTTGCTAGCCGTCTCAAGGTCAAGGATACATTATAATTCAATAATCAATAAAAATCAACAGAGATATTGTGCACATTACATATTGTGCAATACAATTACATTTCCTGAAGCTGGGCTGAAGTTACAAGCTATAAATAGAATCGAATGAAAAAATTACGTTCATTCAAATTCTCTAGTCTTAATTCACCTAAATGTTTAAATAAATTGGCTTTGTAATTGGCTTGTATGGCATCAGCGCTTGAAATTCACTGATGAGATGAATGGGAATTCATCGAAACCGCTGTCTGAGTATCTAAAGCTGCCCAATATGTGCAATATCTCTGTTGTTTTTCATTGATTATTGAATTATAATCAATCCTTGACCCTCAAAAACAAGTTATCAATAACACATATTTTTCAATTAAATTAAATTCCTTTTTTGAAAAGCAAACGATTAGAAATTTTACTCGAAAAAGACTCACAAAATTTTGGAAATATGACTTGAAAATGACTCGCGAATGATTGGAAATATGACTCGAAAATGAGTACAAACTGATCAGAAGGACGGGTTAAAAACGACGCTTCAAGCAGAGTCGCGGCTAGGGAACCATTTTCTCCCAACAAAAGTATAATTTCTGAACAGAAAAAAACCCGAATGTGATTAAAAATTTCTTAAAATGTTATCTGGGACCCCACACCAGCATTGGTATTTTTAAAACTTGATTGATTTGTCCCAAAAATCTCAAATGTCATCCCAAAAAACTGGATCACTTTAAGCCGCTCCGGGATTACCCCGTTTTGAATCCCGTTTCGGATTGATTTTGATTTTGATTTTTTTTGTTAATTTCAGATTCAAAAATAAAATCTTGTCTGTCTATCTCTTTTGTCTCTATCTTTTGACAATTTTTCTTCGAGGCTATAATATTTGTTTTAGATTCGTTTTTATTTTCAATGTAAGTACACTGCGTTATCAATTTCATCCACTTTTAGATTTTTCAACTCTGATTTCAATTATCTACAAGCTTCATATATATATTTTCCCAGATTATTTGGCAACTTGTTGTAGTTTGACTTCACCACAAACAACAATTGTGTGAGTTATCCAACCTGCTTGTAGTATCTGATAATAAGCCATATTTAAAGATCTTTGTTATCTTTTGGCTGAAAACCCCAAACTGAACCTGCAGTCCAAACAACCCACACATTCAAACATTAACACGCTCGAACAAACAATTGGCCATAAATCAACAGCAGGATCATAGACGGGTGGAGGGGATGGTCCCCATACAGTTATTGTTGTCGTTATAATCAATGAATTACGTTGCATCGGTTGACCACAATTTATTGCAACTTCAAACATGAGAATCCGAGACGAACAAAAAAAAGTAAAACTGAAATCGAAGCCAAAATGCAACTGCAGTTGGTGGGGAGGGGAGGTAGGTATGGGAGGCAGTAACAAGCGCTCGACTGGCTTGGATGTTGCAACCACATGCAACAAAAGCATCCACAAGTAGTTGTCGTCGTCGCATGGCAATCTCCACCTGCCTCGTCTCTCTGGCTCTGAATTGTATGTCGTCGTATCTGGTGGATACGTTTGTTCGCCTGACAGAATTGTAACGTTTGTTGTGGGCAGGCAGCTGCACTGGCTTAACTTGGATTCGGTTCCATCTGGCCAAACATAGAAAACGACAAAAATTGTTTTATTTTTTGCGCGCGAAAGTAAAAGTTGCTGCGACTCAAAGATCGGCTCAATTGCTGTTGAGGTGGGAATACCCATGCTTTGGGAACAATGGAATGTTCTTTAATGGAAATCATTTTCAAATTGAAAGAACTAAAACTTGTACTTTTTTTTTTTGCTTCAGGGTATAAAAATATATTCCTTAGAAAGAAACTGATCTTATATCTTATTTTCACTTCAGCTAAAAGTCCGCCTTGTTCTGACGCCTTTATTCTAAAATTGGAAGCTAGCTCTGTGCCCTTGGTGAGATGCTAAGCCAGATCATTTTGTTGAAGTTGATTTTGTTTAATATTTATGTATTAAATTGGGGGGATTTTTTTTAAAGTCATATTTTTAGACTGGTCTTGAGGAAGCCAAAAACCAGTTCAACTAATGTCTTTGTTCTGATCGACTCAACTATCCGCCCTCCCATGTCTTCTAATGATAAAGTCCGACCTTTTGGTCTATGCGGGGGGAATCACCATGTGAATTATGTACATTTCTGTTTACTTTCCCACATTTGCTTATAACTAGAGAATGTGGCAAGCAAAAGAAACAAAATATTCACAATTTGCACAATGTGTTCGATCATGGCTCCCAGGTAGACATAGACACCAGCTACCATTAAGTGCAGCACCGTGGCCCGGCCTGGGTTATGTGTTTTTTGGCACTTGGCAGCAGTTTTCTTGCCACATCGTTTGTAGCAAATTTTCCCAGAGACGCGACATGACCCAATAACAGGGATTAAGACTCCAAGCAGCTGCAACAGCAGCAGTTGCCACTCTCGCTCCTCGACTTTATTCAATCATTCAATCAAACAGTCTGGACCCGGAGACCAGTCAATCAGAGCCAAACATTGTTGGCAATTAGTCCAATTTTTCTTGCTGCCGCTAACATTAAATGTTGCGAAAATTCTTTGGACATGGAACATGTGTTTGTCGTCACCGTCGAGCTCTGCAAAAATATGCGAAAAATCTTTAAATTTTCCTAGACACAAAGCGAGTGCAATTATTTAGCTGCTGTTTGGTGCTGCCGGGCGTATGATCGCTGCTAATGATCGGCTGTGAACTGGTGTCTCTGATTTACTGATTTAAGTTGTGGTAGTTTTTTTTCTTTTGACTGGGGTAAAAGACATTTGGCAAATGGGAGAGTTAAACTATCGCATTTTATTTGCACGTACGCAGCAAATTGAACGGATTTGACATTTTTGTCCACTTTGTTTGCGTCATCTTGCTCGAATCAGAGTTGAAAAATGTGAATTTGAGTTTGAAATAAGGCAAAACCAAATTTCATATTTTGTCTAAAATAGTTTTCTTTTGTATTTGAGTGTAATTTGAATGGAAATACATTCAATCTCGGAAGAGACAAAAGCTTAGCACGAATTTGAAAAAAAATAACTTATAAAATAAATTATTTTATTTTTAATTTATAATGAAAATTATGGGCTTGTTAGGTATACATTGGGAAGATTTTAAACAAAATTTGTGCAAATTATTGGCATGTGTAACAATTGCTCTAGTTGTACCTACGTCCTGCAAAAACTGCAATAAGGGCTAGTTACTCAAATTTGTATTAAAATTTGGGCGAACTATGTGCTTATTGTTCGCCCAAGTCTTGAGTAAGCATTGATTACTCCGCAGAGTTCTCTTTTCGATCCTTAAGTCAGGATCCTGATCTACGAGGTGTGTTCAAAGGAAAAGGTGAATTTTGAATTTTCGCGGGCTGGGTACATTCGATTATCGATATCTTGCTTTTGTTATATTCGGACACTTATGTTTATCATATGTTTGCATTAGCAGCCAATTTCGATTAGTAGTTTGTTTTTGGCAACTGAAAAGGTAAGTCAAGTTTTTGTGTGCTCTTCGATTTTTGGCTAAATTTTCAGCAAAAGCAACGTCGCTCTGGAGTTGTTGACGACGATCCTGGTTTGCTCAAACGGGTCATAACTGGTGACGAAACGTGGATATATGGTTATGATAAGCCAAGACCGAAAAAAGAACGCCAAATTCGATTAAATGTGAAGGTTTTGCTCACTGTTTTCTGTGATTTCAATGGTGTGGTGCATCATGAGTTCCTGCCAAGAGGTCGTACAGTTGATAAGGAATACTACAGGGAAGTTATGCAACGTTTGCGTGATGCAATAGGGCTCAAACGATCAGAATTGTGCAGGTTTTTTCGAGAAAAAGTTGGCGCTGAACCGAAAACTCTTCTTCTTCTTCTTTGGCATCGATGGTAATAAAATCATCACAACCGTTTTACGGTCTCGGCCGCTGCCACTAATGCCCGTAACTCGCCTCTGTCCCGAGCAACATTCCACCAGGAGGACACACCCAGCTCCGCAATATCTCCCTGCACCTGGTCGCGCCATCTCCGCTTCGGTCGACCCGGCCCAGTATTGCCTCCTTACTCGTTCACATTCCGCCAGTACACCCATTTTGCTGGAGCGCTATCATCCATACGGGTAACATGACCTATCCAGAGCAGCCGCTGCTGTTTATGCGCTGGACAAGCTTAGTGTCCCCATAGAGCTCGTTTTGAATTATTGGAATTGTGCCAAAATTCCGGTAGGTTTTTTCGAGAAAAAGTTGGCGCCGAACCGAAAACTACTGATATCAAATTATTTGGTGAACAAGCAAGAACGTTCTATCTACATCAAAGGCCACGAAGGGGACAATAGTGCGGTTTCTGAATCTGCTTTGGTTAGTTCAGGTTTTCGAATCGGCCAAAAAGCGCTACGGGTAGTGCGCTTTACGGCTTTCTGGCCTGGTCCAACGAGATTAATGCACATCATCCGGTTGGGTACAGCCACAGCGCACGCGCGTTTCCTGGAACAGCTCCCGGTCATTGGGGTGGCCCCCACGACAAGGTCGACCCCGGCACGATCTCTCAAGAGCGTCGCACTGCATCCGGTCCAAGATCAAGACGACCAGATCGGATCCCGGGCCGATCACACCAGATCAACGCACTGCATACGGCACAAAGACCCCGAGGTACGCAAGCTAGCCAGCACGAACGTGAAGGGCTACAAACCTCAGCACCATAAATACGTTGTAATAAAGCAGAACATATACACGACCACTACTGTCTATTGATTAGATTGGTGATTACTGCAAACCGAAGAGTCATGTGTCCCAGAATTAGATAAATATCTGTGGCAAATCCTGGCATCTGCATGCTGGATCCGTGTCACGAAAAAGGTCGTTTCAAATGTAAACTGAATCTACAAGCAACTAAGACTTATCTTTTATTCTGCAGAAGTAACTTTTAATGATTTAATGATTAACATGGCAGTCCGAATTTGATAAGCAGAACTAGTTGGCGGACATACAGCAAAATTCTCATGCGATGGTGGTTTTCTCTAATGGGATAGACAGTCTTAGGTTCGCATTCTTTCGCTATTTGAGGAAATCGGGGTTTTCCGTTTGAAAGTTTACCCGGAACCAAAAGCAGCCCTAGGAGCGCCTAAATCAGTATTCTGATTTAGTCCAAAGAAATTCATACACATTGCGGTCAACTTACATGCATCCAAGCTGATCTTGGGTTCTTGAAAGATTCATTCGCAAACACAAAGTGACGAGAGAAGACGCACAAAAGATGCTCCTGCCAGATCTTCGTTCTCATTTGCTATGGCCACCACCGGAACACTTTTGCGAATGTTTCGTTATGAATGGCTTCAACACTGTCGGCTATTTTCTTAACAAGAATTGCTGTCTCCGATATGGCTTCCATATTTGAGTAATTGTTTTTATATTTTGTTTTTAAAGTCAAAAGGTTATAAAAGCCTGCTGATTTCTGCCGGAATCTAAGTGTTAATGCTTTTTTGCCGGTATCTAAAGGCAAGTGATAAAGGCAGCCTTTATGCCCTAATGTAAATTGGCTATAAGGCTTTATCTTTAGTTAATGGAATCTGTCTTTTCTGTCCCCGATTGCTCGTTATCTAAGATTTATCCTCATACCTAGCTTTTTTGGAGAAACTGATGTTGCGTGTAGAACCCATGTGACTTTTGTATTATGTTAAATTTATCTTGAAATGGCGCAAATATGCGCAAAAACTGTTAAAGCCACCTCATTCTGCACATGTTGAAGATTAATTTGACGTTTACAACTGCAGTTGATTGGACTGGATTCACTAGTTCTACTCCACAAACCGCAAACACTTTAAGGTTAGATCGTACTAAATAGACACCACTACAACAACACTAAAAACAATTACAAATCAAAAACAAATCTACTGTTTTCTTTACAACCTGTTTCCAATTTCCTTGATCTTTGTTTTCCATGGTTGACACAAGCTTTAATCACATCCAATTTTTTCCAGCATTCATACCACTTGACAGGCCTTAGGTAGACAGGTGTCTTTGGAACCCTGAGTCAGCCACAGGGATGAGCCAAAGAAATTTGTTGGGTATTTTTACCCTGGAATTAAGAAAACAAAAGCAATCACGTAAAAAAAAACCATTTCATTTTTGGACTTTATGACAAAAAAAGGGGTTTTCCGACCAATGTGCAGTGGTCACTGTTTGTAAAAAGGAGATGTCCACCTAACTTTGTTTGAAGATACGCATCTGTCCGTGGTCATGATATCAGATTAGCTGAACATATGTTGTGATTCGGTTTAGCGAACTGGGATGCATAAATGATGTACAGCTAATTTCTTTGAGTTCGTGTCTTGGAATATAAAGAAATACAACTTGTGTTAACCAATTTTAGGTAGACTTTGATATTGGTCAGCAAAATGGTCACAAAAGAGGCACCATCTAGTTATTGGTCAGTTTGGGAAATCCCTCAGCTAGCAGTGCTTAATGCGAACAAATTTTTATAAATTATACGAGCTGCAAGGGTATATAAACTTTGGTCGACTACAAGACAGCTTTCCTATTTTTAGTATTGAAATGGACTTCATCTGCAAAAAATATCAATATGATGTATTCGCATTATCTCTTTGATATGAAAATATTGATTTAAGCTAAGAAATTTTTTATTTAACCTGACATTTGATGTATACGTGTATTTTAAACATATTCTTAATTCCAGGCATATAAAAGTTCTTAAATTAAGCAAACTACCATCGTTCCTTACAGCTTTGATTCAAGAGAAGGAATAAAACTTTTTCATTCAACAACAGTTCAAAATTATCTTTTGTAATGTGATGCCACAATATTATACGGTCTAATTTTGGCAATTTGATAAATTTAAACGGCGAACACAAAACCTTCGTCAAAGTTTATAGCAGCTTTCACAGACACAAAAATATACATACACGTTGTAAATATTGTAAAAATAACCCTAACAACTTTTATTACACTTTGAGCTGCAACAACAGCAAAATAAGAATCAGATCAAGTTCGCTGACTGCGACTTGTCGACTTGAATGCCTTCGATTCGGGTTTTTGTATTTGGATTATTGATTTATTTGCACGGATCTATTGGACAATCGCACTGGCATAGACATAAACAAAAATGAACTCAAATTAAATGCTAATTAGGTTCGAAAAGCGGATCTAGCACAATAAATAATGATATAATTAAGAATGTTATTATGTGGCAGCTGCAACTGAAATTGAATCCGAGACTAAAACTGAAACTGAAAGTGCAGTTGCATTGTGCAACAAACGACATCAATTTTAGCTCTATTTATGGCCAAGACAAAAACCGGACCGACTTCTTGTCTGCATCCGCAATGTTTCTAAGTTGGAAAAAACAAAAAATACAAAAAGCGATCAGATCTTGGAAGGAAGCTGTTTACCATTTAGTTGTCGGTGTATGGTGATTGCCTTAGTTTGTTTAGTTTACGCCCAATGGCGCTTAAATGATTTGCGAGGCGAGCCACGACTTTGGCCAGCAGGGCGTATGCTGTATGCCTCGCTCGGCTGCGACTTTCGGCACACATTTCTGTGTGTGTTTTTGTGCTACGTAAGCGGCATTTTGACATATCAACTTGGAAAATTTCAACCATTTCCGACAACTGACCAGTTTTTTGAATTTTCTTGGGAGTAGGCCACAATTAACGAAATCAAAAGGAGTTTATTTTAAATGTGCATTCAATTTTGGGGGAATATTTAACTTTTCCTTTTTTTTTAATATATAATTTTTTTTTTCAATTTTCGCTCCTAAGATTTGAAAGGACACCATTATTTATTCTGTTTGTTTGTAATTTTTGCAAAATTGTAGGAAAAGCAATTAAAACCTATGAAAATAGTCGGTGAACCCCCACTTTAGTATACTCTGTACGAACGAAAGTGTATGCTCAGTATGCACTTTCTTTTGATAATAACTTGTCTATTATTGATCATTACCAATCCTTTGGCGGATCGTTAAATAATCCTGATTACTAAATAGGTCTTAATTTTATGATATTAGTTGCCCTTTGGCCGGAGTGGCTCAGCGGTTAGTGAGCGCGACTGCTGAGCATGAGGTCGTGGGTTCGATCCCGCCTCGGAACATCTGTTTTGGAAGAGGGAAAACGGCCATTGCAACCCATACATTGAACACAACAATTAATTAAATTGGCCCACCACAATACACACAAAAGTTTTTTCTTTGAATACAACTTTACACCCGGCCACACCTCTTGCTGTTGGCGCCAGCATTGCAGTAATTAGCCATGAAAAGCTTCTCAAAACTGCCGTTCGGATTCGGCGTTAAACTGTAGGTCCCTTTCCCTTGTGCTAAAATTAGAAGCGCACAAGCCAAGAGATTGAGAGAGGCTCGGCTTTGGCCCCTTGGGGCTGTTGTCATCTTGACAAGCCGATTTTACTTTTTACTTTACTTTACTAGTTGCCCTTTTCTTGATAGGCATCCCGGCTGACTCATTTTTGAATTTGAGGGCATGACAATTGGAACATTCTTTGTCCATCGCACCAATCAGGACTTTCGGATGAGCGGAAAATTCGATATCTGGCTCATACTCGAATGCGAGACGAAGGAACGAAGCAGATGTAATTTCTCGCAGTACTTGTGTTAACATCTGTCAGGCGCGCTTGTCTTTGTTCCAATTATTGTTGTTGACTTCGGAAAGCTCGTGCATCTTGTGATTGAGAGAACGCAGTTGCAATATTCTGACACGCGTAATTTAATTTATTTCACGCATAATGCAGCAAAAACAGATCAACCATTAGATCTGTTTTTGCTGCATTCGTTCGACGGCCCAAATAGCCACCCCTACGTGTTTCTGGCATTGTTTACTGTGACTCACAAACACAAAGATAGTCCAAATTGAAGCGATTGATGAAAAACGCCATCCGATAATGTTTTTTGTTCTTTTAGTAATTTCCCAATCTTTCACAATAATAAAACAAAGAGTGACACAGATGAACAGGCTGCTACATCGTAAATTCAAAAGAATGTTCTGCAGAAGGACACACAAATCACCAAGAGTTACGAAATATGTATAGTTTAAAACCTATTCTACAACTGCCAAATTTATTAAAAAAATATTCAATAAAAACGTTCAAGCCGTTTCGGAGGACACGAGAATTTTATACTTTGTACCTGAGGTACACCGAGTATATTAAGTTTGTGCAGAAGTATGTAACAGGCAGAAGGAGGGATCTCCGACCCTAAAAAGTATACATATTCTTGATCAGCATCAACAGCCGAGTCGATCTAGCCATGTCCGTCTGTCCGTCCGTCTGTCTGTCCGTCTGTCCGTATGAACAATCAGATCTCAGAGATGGTAAGAGATAGAGGATTGACAGGTATGGGACATATGCTCTCTATACTTGCAGGCAGCACTTCACAAGTACAGAGTATACTATAGTCGGGCTTGACCGAATTTTTTTCTTGTTATATATATAGACTAGCATATATACCGGCTTCCTTCGCAACGCCGCCGTCATTTTATAATGGATCAATAAAGCTATCAAAAATCATCACATTGAACCAATACAGTTTTTCTTTTCTGACCGGGTTTGGTTAACATTTCCGTTATTGTTATCATTATTTTTATCGTTACTGTTATCGCTACCATTATCGCTATCGATACTGTTATCGCTATCGTTGTTGATTTTTTAAACGTTATCGATAACGTTATTGTAATCGATACCGTTATCATTGTCAATACCTTTATCCCTATCGTTATCGATACCATTATACCTATCGTTAGTTTTATTGATTTCATTATCGATACTGTTATCGTCTTCGATACCGTTATCATTAACAATATCGTTTTTGATACCGTTATCGTCATCTCTATCGTCATCGTTATCGATAACTATATCGCTTCCGTTACCGTCATCGTAATCGTTATTTTTTATACTATCCTTACAAAATAATTCTGAAGCCAATCGGATGAAAATAGGTTTTTTGCATGATGAGTTTTCCATGAGTTTTCCGACCCTAAGATCAAATTTTCCTACGTCAAAAAATCTCATTACAAATTATTTCACTTACTTTCCTTACAATTTCAAGTCAATCGGATGAAAAATGGATTTTTGCTTATGTAATTTCCGGGAACTTTCCTTGTGTGCGGATTTTCCGAAACGGGAAAAATAAGTGTCTAATTATTTTGAGTACTTCGCTAATAAACCGAGTTTCAAGTCAATCGGATGAAAAAAAGTTTACCCATTCAAACTTTTCCGACGCTTTTCCGTGAATTTTCCGACCCTACGGTCGAATTTTCTTACATCGGAAAGTCTCATTGCAATTTATTTCACTTACTATTCTTACAAACCGAACTTCAAGTCAATCGGATGAAAAAAAGATTTTTGTATATCGAATTTCCCCAGAATTTTCCTTGTGGGCGGATTTTCCAAGATCGGGAAATGACGTTCCAATTATTTCGCCCACTTTGCTTACAAAACGGATTTCAAGTCAGTTGGATGAAAAATAAAATTTGCCCCATACAAACTTTCCCGACGCTTTTCCGACTTTTCCGGGTGGAATTCTGCAAAGTCACGTCTTAGTACGCACTTTCACCACATAGGGAAAATCCAGTACAAAATTTCAACCCTCTAGCTCTTACCGCTTAGGCGTTTACGCAGCAACTCATCTCAAAATGGGAAGATCGTTCTGGTCTTCTTCAAGTTTTCCACGTACTCGCCAAATAAACCAGCGAAACCTTCAGTTCCTGACGGTTCCTCCACCTTACGACTTTTCGACGACCACTTTTTGCGAGCTTGCTGCGAATGGTACTTTTAACTGCCGCGCAGAGATGTCCACGCGTTCTTACATTCTTTCACTGTTTTATATTAATTATTTTAATAGCTTTAAAAACATTAAGATAAATATCACCTTCTGCAGCAACACTTTACCATGCCCTTTTCCCAGAAATGTTTTCAAAATGCTTCTTATCAGTAACCCGCCAAAGGCTTTTATTTTCTTCATGTTGATAATGTTGAATCCGATTTATGGTCTTGCGCACAGTAGTGGGTTACTTTTTTCATCCATCACAACCTAAATAATTGAAAGCAATATTTTTGTGCACTGTCTGACAGTTGTTATTTCAATCCACATACGCTATCGATAGGCCAACAATCGATAAATTCGGTGGATTTCGTTCATGATGCTGGATACCAAACAAGCGAGTTTTCCTGGAATTTTTAGTTTTCGTAGTGCTGGGTACAGACCTTATAGGCCTATACTCAGATAAGATAATAATTTAGTTTTTCACAATACTTCATTTAGATAATTGTTTAAATGTGGTTCTATTCAAGTGAAGTATTTTGCCAAACTTGGGTTTTTATCTGATCTGAGTATAGGCCTTAAATCTGAAGGCAAAACTTGCATATATTAAAAGAAAAAACATCTTCGAATGAGAATAAAAACTTCTAGTTGGTAGTTGTTCGGTATAGGATTTATTCAACCTCTGTTCAAGTACAATTCGGTGTTAGTATAAGATTTTTCAAGAATGTATTGGGATTGAAATAAGAACTTTTTTGACTTAAAAAAATGTTCTTATTGTTTAAAGATATTCTAGTTGCCTGAAATATCGCAAACATTTTTAGAAATGTAATTTAAGTAAAGTCAGGAATTTCGGTATTGAAAAAAATCCACTAGAAATTGTACTTACGTTACATTGGCTGAATGTAGTAAAACAGTCAATTAAAATAAGACCATTGATGGCAATTTTAAGGTATTTGCATTTTAATAATTATAGCCAAGCCCAGAACTAGCTCTGTGGAATTTTTCTGCAATAATTATCTTTAATTTCTTGAATAATCATCAATTGTGCTTAACAACCCACAATTTCATTACAAAATAACAATAAAAAATAAATGAAAACACGCCCCATTTCCTCCTCATGACCATGCCATACGAAAGTCAAGGTCAACGGCAAAATGTAAGTCATCAAAGAGAAGTAAAACAACAAAAAAACAATTTTCGCTTTGTCAAGCGCAACAATGGGAAAACAACCGCAACAGCAGCCTCAAGATGTTAACCACGAATTACAGCCCGAAAATTATTGGCCCAACAATTTCGAGCAGTCAGTCTTTCATTCGGTCACTCTGTCAGTCAGTTGGTCATTCGGTTCGGTCAATGCATTGGACATTGAACCACTTTCTGAGACATGGCTATAACACTACTTATGACTGACCAGAGCCTGAGCCAACCGAATGTGACCTCAACATGTTCACATTAACGTGACATTCACATCAGATGAAAATGTCTACACATTTGAATTGGAATTGGAATTAATTGATACTTACGCTGAAAACTGGTAATCTATATACAGACCAAATATGGACAACTAGAGTAAGCCAGTTGTGAAAAGATAAAATGCGTAGACTTATCAAGTGAATGGAAATTTCTAGAAGAATCCAAAAATGAAATATCTAAGGCACTCAATGGCCAATTGCGTCCTCGACGCTCTGATCCTCTAATAACGCAATTTTATGCAAACATTGCGACTGAGTGTCGCTATTGGTTGCTAGTTGAAAAGTGGAACCATCATCTGGTTCTTGCATAGTGCCCTTTCGTTACAAAGAGGATTAGGTGGATTTGATGATGTGTTCTGTGATCATAAAACATCACTTTTCTTTTTATATCAGTGAAAATTGTTCGAGTTTGAGAAAGATATAAAAATATTATCTCTGCAATATGAACTTAATACTTTATATTTCTTGTATGTAAGTTCTCTGTAATTGAAGTCCTGGGACTCTATTAATTGGTATAGAGATTGTAAGGCTTGAAGTGTGATCTTATGTGCTATGAAAAATAGAGTAAATAAATCTCATTTCCAGCACTCAATTCTTATATATTTCGTAAGATTATTAAGTCCTTTGCGCATGAAGTTCTTAAAAATGTCATTACAAATGCTTTGACCATAAAATAAAACTAAATGCGATTAAATAAGCATAAAGCAAATGGCAAATTACACAGACCTCAGAATCTGACGGTTTTTCATTTTGCACTTGATTGCGAAATGCAAGAAACGAGCGACTTTGTTTTCCAATTGGCCTGCAATTTGCTTTGGTTTTCAACTGCTGCTGCTGCTGCTCTTAGTAGCAACTCGACCTTGAGCCAGAATGTGGACTCGACAACTACAAGTCAACTACAACGACTAGTGAGCATGAACAAGAATACTATTTAACGACAAACACACAACTCTCACTTGAAAACAATTGACAATTTTCTAGTTTTTGACCTGGCCAAGAAGCGTGACCGCAGCCATTCTAAATGCGCATTTATTAATCATATTTGAATTATGTGTCTTAATTTTTTTTTTTTGTATGATTGCAGATATTTTTTCTCTACCGTATTGCAATTTCAAATCTATCGAGGAATGTGTAGAACAGCGGGTCAATATGTGCCAGGAGATCCAAGAAAACCGCTGCACAAATGCGACATCTATCGGCAGCCAGCTGCAGGAAATATGCTAAAGTAAGTACAAGCAAACATTTTTTTCTACAACCAACTATATAAGGTGTCTCGGGAAAAGTATGTATGAATGATATCAGTTCTAGATTCATTGTATTTGTATTCTCATTGTAAGCTGATTGTTCTGCCATTCCGAAATATTTGACTTAGCATCTGGTTGGTATATTTTGTGAATCTTTTCATAGTGCGTATTGCGGATTTGTTCTACGCATACCTCATAAGTACGCAAACTACGTTGTTATAAGTATTTGAAGCATACGCACACTACGCCTAATTTCAGTGCGTATACGTAAACCAAAAACCAAAAGAAGTAAATTCCAGTAAGTTTGTAGTAATGGATCTATTTTTAACAAATCCAAGCTGGTTAGATAGCTGACAGGTTATAATTTGTTCAAAGAGTTTAGGTATAGCAGAGAGTTTTACAATACCCCTGTAGTTAGAAATGTCAGACCGTGATCCCTTTTTGTGTAAGGGAATAATAAAAGATTCTTTCCAAGTAGTAGGAAATTTAGACTGCTCAAGTGACTTGGAAAATAAGATGTGGATCGGATAGGCAAGCGAGTTCGCGCATTGCTTTAAGATCCACGAAGGTACATTATCAGGGCCAGGAAAAAGGTTAGATTTTAAAGAGAGTAAACCATTTAGGACAGAAGAAAATGATATCGAGGGACAACGTATGAAAACATATGAAGAAATTGGATACAAATACCCATTGCAAGCATCTGACGACGAATATGTTGATTCAAAGAATTTGGCAAATAGATTTGCAATATCAATGTCAGACGAGGCAATTTCATGTTTGTAGAAAAGAGAAGAAGGTAAAGCGTTAGACCGTCGTTTGGTATTAACGAATTGATAAAAACTCTTAGGATCGTTACAAAAGTTGTTTTGAACTCGAGAAAGGAAGCTCTTATAGCAAAAACGATTTTGGGCTTAGTATTTTGCCCAAGCAGTCGAGTATTTGGAGAAGTCTGTAGCTTTTCCTGATCTTTTATAAACTTTGAAAACGGCGAGACTTCCCATTTTTTAAATGTCTAAGGCTGGCACAACTCCATGGTACATTTTTCTCAACACCCTTTACAACCTACTGAGGGAGAGAAATATCAAATAACTCGTAAAGCTTAGAGTAAAACAAATTGGTTGCAGTTTCAACGCATTGAACTTGATTAAGATATGACCAGTCAGTATCTAGAAACAAATTATTTAAGAGTGTGTAGTCTGTTTTCTTGTGGCATTTATTATTTTCATTTTATTTTATTCATTTTATAGTTTAACAATGTTCTGTCTAACTTTAAAGGGGCCTACTTAGGAACGACAACAAATTATTTTTAATTACAAACAAGGATTGAGAGGAAATTATATGAGAGTACTTATTATAGCTTAGACAAAGGTAACGTAAGGGTTCGTGATGAGCGTAGTTCGTCAGGCAAGGCTGAAGGTAAATTGGATCAAATTTATAGTAGCGCGTTGTGGAACAGCTAAGTTTATTTGAGATAACAAAGCGATAGAGTCAATTTCCCCGGATAAGAGTTTATGAATAAAAAGTACACAATGGCATGTACGGCTGTTCTGAAGAGAAGGCAGGTCGAAAGGGCGTAATCTATCCTCATACGGGGGAAGATGGAGGGAAGGATCCCAATATAAGCCTCGGAGAGCGAAAATTAAGAACTGTTTTTGAACCGATTCTAGTTGATCTTGAAATTTTTGATAGTACGGAGACCAGACACATGACCTATATTCAAGAATTGGTCTCACAAGGGATACATATAGTTGCTTGGTGACGTAGGGGTCATTCAATTCCTTGGATCATCTTTTAAGAAACCCGAGAACTCCCCTTGCCTTGTTTGAAATGATCGCTATATGACTATTAAAACATAACTTGGGAACAAATTGAATACCCAAATCATCTACTTTATAGATGCGGTCCAGTGGGATGGACAATCGTATAATCAAACTCGTAAGGTTGATTTCGACTAAAAGTTATACATTTACACTTGCTGAGATTAAGAGGAAGGCTATTAACCGATCACCAGGCGTGAAGAGAGCTTAAATCGGATTGAAGCAAGAGAGGAGACGCAGGGTCATTAAACGAAAAGCAAAGTTTTAGGTCATCGGCATACATCAATGCATGGGAATGGGATAAAACTTGCGGGATATTATTTATAAAAAGGTTAAATAGTAAGGGCCCCAAAAGACTACCTTGGGTAACCCCCGATAGAACCCTAATGGACCTGGTTAATGGACCTGGATTAGTTTTATATTATTTTTAATAGCTTATAGCTGCAGTATGAATGATCGGTCGAAAAAGTAGTTCTAGTGTGAAAAACTTTTTTGTTTTAAATGGAATCGCCTTCAAAAATGTACATGTTAGTTTGTTATGCTTTTCCAAGATTCGACCAAATTTGGTCGATATAGGACATCTGTATGTACGGACATCTGTATGGACATCTGTTTGGGACATCTGTATGGTTAGGTTAAGTAATTGTTGTCCATTAAAAAGAAGTCCAATATTTCCCTATTGGAGTCTCACTCCGTTCCTTTTGCAATGAACATGAATTCAAAAGCCTCTTATCGAACCATATGATCGCCCACGTTAGCTCACATTTTCTGTACGGTGGTTGAGAGTTTGTGATTATTTTAATCACTCTTAGAAAAGTTGAACCTTATAATTTTAAGATAATACATCTTTAATTTTGAGTTTATTTATTCTCACGGAGAATATCGTAACATACAAATATAGCCTCCAGGCAACATCTCCTCAGTGATCTTCAACAGGGACGTAATCATTATAAGTTTTATAATAAAAATTATAAAATAATGATTAATTTTAATTTTTATTGATTAACTCAAAAGAATTGAGTTATACTTTACAACTAATCAATAATCATATTTTTAAAAAAAAAAACACAGTATCTTTTTTGCTCAAAAATAAAACTCTTGTGCTCTTAGGGAGTAAGTGAAAAATTTTTGTCTAAGTACAAGCCACCGTTAAGCGTTTTGGAAAAAAAATCTAAAAAAAAAGAGAAAAAATATTATTTATCAATACTGGCGCGGGCTTTCGCAAGGGCGTTAATGACCGTCGTTCCATAAAAAAAGGATAAAGGTGCAAGATAAGGTAATAAATAGAGGGTAAAGAAAAAGAGGCGAAAAAGGAAAAGAAACAAAGAGTATAAAAAAAAAGAAGTATGGAAAATAAAACAATATTTTGCTTAAAAAAAGATATGATTGAGTAAAAAAAATATTTGTGTAAAACAATAAATCCGAAAAATCCAAGATGGATAGGTCTTACTTGTGTTAAGTTGCTAAAGGTGATTTTTTGATTTAAAAAAAAAAATCATTATTTGCGTCCTATCAAAAAAAGCACTTTGCTTATTTAAGCTAAGCGGAGAATAAGAGCTTGAGAACTGTAGTTATATTTTTAGTTACATTTTTAGGTCAGATTTTAGCCCAGCCAAAAGGTGTTCAATTGTGTTTGAAATTTTTCCAAATTTAACTTTAAGCCTTCCTAAAACCTAAACCCCGTATACTTATTTACTAATACACTCATATATTTCCTTTATTTCCCCCCACAGACAACTTATGGCCAAGGGAGCCTCCCAGCCCTGGCAAGAGGTTCTGCAAGAAACCCTGGGCGAAGGTCGCCTTGATGGCACTGCATTACGGGAATACTTTGCACCTCTGGAGGAATGGTTGCGTCAGGAGAATCTGCGTACCAATGAGTATGTTGGCTGGAACTATGATGGGGACTATTGCAAGCGTAGCATAGAAACTGCTGGTCTGCAGGTATACGGCGGCTACTACAATGGAGTTCCAGGAACCAAAGAAACCTTCTGCCTAATTTTGTTAACAATCATTTACTTTTTAATTTAGTGCTTAAAATGTTAACTGTTTAGCTTCCGCCTTGAATAAAAAGTTGAACTTGAACCAATGCCAAAATTCTAAGTAAAAACACAAATCTGACAAATTGCCAGACAGGCGGCACCCTAAAAATATATATATAAATAAAATATACAGAAAACTGCAACAAAAACCAAACTAGTTTGCTTGCGGTGAGAGAGGGGAAACCTTGCGGGTCATTGGAACTCCAGCGTCGCACGCACATTGCTCACAATTTAATTAAATGAAATAATAAACAAAACTGTAGTCGACCAACTGGTTCTTTCATCTCTTTTTTTTTTTAAATTGCAACTGCAACTTTTTATGTAAACAAGACAATCAACACAAGTGTGGGCGTGGATTGCTGCTCACGGTTCGAGTCATTGTTCTATGAGTTTATCTAAGAAATATAAAAGTCACTTGAGCTAAGTAAGAGGCATACAGAAGCTGAGCTGGTGCTGAAAATAAACAAGATAAGTTGGTTAAGTAGTTATGATGAGTATTTAATTTTTGCGATTTTTTGTTAAAACTTAAAGGGGTTTTTACGATATGGTGAATCTGTCTGAAAACTTAAATATACTTTTGGTAGTATTAAGATTTATAGCATACGATAATTAAATTATAATTTTCTTGGCTAGTGAAATCCATTTGCTGATTGCTGGACCCAGAAAAATGAAGAACGAATCGGCGAAATCGAATTCTTCTTGGATTCAGTATTTTTTCCTCTTGGTTTTTAAGAAGAAATCTTCTCGAATCCGAGAACACAATCGTTCTCGACTTCGAGCTTAATGGCGAGGGAAGTGCGGTGAGCCAAAAAACGGAGAGCGCGTGCAACAAATGAGAACAATTCTCGCTCTCAGCCTTGACTGGCACTGGCACAGTAAATTTATAATACGACTTGGCTGCCGCGGTAAACACCCGAGGTGTGTTGCCGTTGTCTGAGTCATGGTGTCAAGTGAGTGCAGGCAAGTAAATTATTTCTTACCGTACTTTTGACATCAAATATCTGATATCGAACGATCTTCATGATTTTAGCTCTGAGTGTACGCCTCGCTCCAAAAATCAAAATTGTTTCGTGTTTTACTTCGGTGTTTTTTGTCCGATCTTATCGATATATGATATATGGGGGTGTTGTGAGCCTCTTGGCCAAAAAGTCCGTTTTGACTTCCGAAGAAAATGTGGCAATGATACGCTAAAAGGCAGGAAAAAAACGCTCCAAAAAGGACAACACAAACAATTGAAAAGAATGGCAAACAAAGAACAGCCACTAGCAAAAAAAAGAAAGAAAGTCGCTCAAGCAAAAATGCAAACCGATTCGAAATAAGGACTGGTTCGGTTCAGTGGTTCACATAGTTTTTAAACCACCGGTTCGGTTTATTACATGGCTTTTGAAATCAACTGAACCGCGGTTTCGGTTCGGATCAGTGGTTTAGTCTTTATTATAAATTTAATGAAGGCCAGTTTCTGTTTTTGCAAGTAACCCCGATCTTCCCTAAAATCTGCGCGTAAAGGAATTCGCAACGCACTTTATGTTCTTGGATGCCAAAAATCTCTAAAATCTCAACCCTTTAAGCCCATCTTTAAGTTTAACGACCAAATATTTTCATAATTAAAAGAAATGACAAACATAAACCCTTAAAGATTTTGCTATAATCTGTTTTCAGACTTCCGATGGTAAGGCAGTCTAAAAGTTGTCAAAAGCGCATTTCTGTTCAAGTATCGTTTTTAAGCCATTTCTTAAGTATAAAGTCCCAGTTTGCTCTGAAGTCTGCGCGAAAAGATATTTTTCCGAAGTTTCGAAGGAAAAGCAGTCCGATAACATGTCCATTATTTTGTTGGATTAATTTCACCTTATGTCAACTCTTAAAGCCTTTTGCTGAGTATAACGACGGAATTTACCCTGAAATCTTCTCGGAAAGTAATTTTTTTTAGAATTTTAAAGTTGCGGCAAGTCCAAAACTTCTTTTTGTTCTAAGATTACCCTTCATTCCACCAAACCATAACCCTTTAAGCCCATTCTGAAGTCTTTTATTCAAAAATATCCTTAAATCTGATCAGAAAGTAACTGTTTTGAACCTTTGAAGCTGCAGAAGTTTGAAAAACTATAAACCTAGGGGGGCATACTATTTGATGAAGAATAAAGTTGAATCGAACACATTATAAAGTACTAGTTCTGGTTTTAAGAGGTAGTACACCCCCGGTTATGGCTTGAACCAATTCTATTTGGTCTAGCTAATCCTTTATATATTGATTATTTTCTCAGAGAAAGCTATTTTATACCGAAAAACTTTTTAAAATATTAAAGCTAGCGTTAAAGCTATAGCGTCTTTTCCCCGAACTTTTACTTCAATATTTGAAATATAATGATTTCTAAAGGGTTATATGTGACTTTTTGACCATTTCGATACTGAATTCCAAGAGAATTGAAAAGTTTGAATGTGCTTGCTTCGTTCATAATGATATAATTTTAATAGAGGCTCGACAGAATAATGAGAATATCGTCCCGTAAAGAAAATGATATATGAAATAGATCGATATCAACTTCCAAAGAAAAAATGTTAACTTAAGGCAGGCATATTCAGAGGTCGGTGGTTTATTGCGTTTCAAATGGTTCAGCATTTTTGATAGG
The DNA here is from genome assembly GCA_018904265.1 of Lordiphosa collinella. NCBI lineage: Eukaryota > Metazoa > Arthropoda > Insecta > Diptera > Drosophilidae > Lordiphosa > Lordiphosa collinella. The sequence continues at coordinate 185,442 of JAEIFV010000156.1, read as the reverse complement.
GAAGCCGGTTCAGTTAGGACTTTCGGTTCACCAGCTGAAAAAAACGGAAAATTCGGTTCGGTTCAGAACCGTCGTCGCATCCCTGGCAAAGAAGCATATCGTCCCATTTGTGGTTATCCGTCTCTTCAGCCATCTCTTACCATCTCTGAGATCTGTTTGTTCATATGGACAGACGAACAGACAGACAGACAGACAGACACACGGACGGACAGACGGACATGGCTAGATCGACTCGGCTGTTGATGCTGATCAAGAATATATATACTTTAAAGTGTCGGAGATGCTTCCTTCTGCCTGTTACATACTTATGCACAAACTTAATATACCCTGTGTACCTCTGGTACAGAGTATAAAAATGAGGTGTCTGCCGATTTTTATTGACACTTTTTATACCCTTGCAGATGGTATTATAAAATTGTACGGATGTTTGTAACGCATTGAAGGAAGCAGCTCCGACCACAAAAAGTATATATATTCTTGGTCAGCACTACGAGCTGAGTTGATTTAGCCCTGTCCATCTGTCCGGCTGTTCGTATGTCCGTCCGTCCGTCTGTCTGTTTTTATGCTATCTCCTCCGTCAGTTTTAAAGCTATCCTCACCAGACTTTGCACGAAGTCTTTTGGTACAAATACGCTGCACATTTGTCCGAAACGGCTGGATCGGATGACTATAGCATATAGCTGTCATAGAAACGATCGGTCGAAAAACTTGTTTTAGTGAGAAAAACTTTTTTGATTTGTTTTTACATGATTCCACTAATTTTGGTTGAAATCGGACATCTATTTAGTATAGCAGTCATAGAAAAGAATAGACTGAAAAACTAGTCTTAGTTAAAAAAACTTTTTTGTTTTCAATGGAAATGAGCTAAAATTTGGTATTTATTCATTTGGAATGCTTTTACATAGTTCTACAAATTTTGGTCAAAATCGGATGACTTTAGCATATAGCTCCTATTGGAACAAAAACCATAGGAACGATTGGTCGAAAAACTAGTTCGAATGAAGAAAACTTTTTTGTTTTAAATGGGATCGCCTCCAAATTTCGTAATTAACAGTGTATTATGCTTTTCCATGATTTCACCAAGTTTGGTTGAAATCAGAAATCTATATAGTATAGATCCCATAGAAAAGTAAGGTCCAAAAAATAGTCTTAGTTAGAAAAACTTTTTTGTTTTCAATGGAAGCTGCAAGGGTATACAAAACTTCGGCCGATCCGAAGTTAACTTTACCCAATTTTTAAGCTTATTCTTCAGACATATCATTTGTAGAATTATCCACTTTAATATTATGCTCGACCTTCAGTACTTTCGTAAAGCTTCATCGTTTATAAAATTTTGTGGCAAATTAAACTAAACACAAATCGAAAGCCAGTTTTTTGCCCCACAATGACAAGCGGCAGGTTAAGGACATTATCAACATTTCAATTAGATGCAATCACCGTCATCAGACTGAGAGACCGTGTGGAGACCCGATCAGTCTGGGGGAGTTTATTTATTTCATACTCATGCCTTGGAGACTTTTTGTTCACTTTCATTTGTAGAATTGTCGACGCAGTGCGTACTTCCGTTCCGATCTCGCAACGCGCCCCCCGGTGAGGCCTTCATTAGCTCGTCGACGATGTTGCTGTCGCCAATTTGCAATGACAATAATGTGTGTGTGTGTGTGAGTGAGTGTTATACATATTTCGTTTTTTTTTTTTTTGTAGAAGGAACACTCGAGTGTGTAATGGAATCACTGCCAACAGGGAAAACAGTTTCAACGAGAGTCGCGTTCCAAGCATACACGCAACAGAAATCGAGCGGAAAAAAATGTTCTCCAGTAGAAAGAAAGTTTGAGATCAAAAACGGTTAACAAAATAATATAAATTAAAGAAATTCAATAATACTCAGAAAAACGTTTTAGGTTTAAGTGAATAAAAAATTAAAATAAAAAAAACACAACCCAACTTCAAAATGATACGAAATATTCAACAAGTTAGCCTGCTGCTACTGCTTTTTTTTCGACTACCGCTGCAATCTTTTACCCAAAACAACAACAACAACACTCTACGTATCAATACTCATCTGAAAGAAATAGAACCCACCAGCCTGGCCTTGGCCTCAATTCCCAGTCCTGGCCCCGGTCCTGGTCCCGGAAACATTTGCATACGCGAAGAGCCCTATGTGGAGCATATACAAATACCCGAAATGCAACCAGTTCGCGTACGCTCCTCCAGCTGGTGCCTGGAGATTCCACCACGTTGTGCCACATTCAAGACGGAAATGCGCGAGGTGATGAAGGTGCAGGTGAGTGGACGGAGACTCTTCCAGGTGTTCCACTACTGCCGGCTCTGCCTTAGCGGGCACCCGCTTACATCATGGGCAACACCTTCGCATCGCTTATGGCTTATGTATATGGCTGTTTGCCCCACAAACCTGATTTCAGTTAGCCATTTGGCCAACCAGGAAACCGTTTACTTTTGCTGTTCCCATAAATTGGCCTGATTCGATTTTGAAACTTTGATTACTATGAGATAAAATAAATTCGGTGCATTTTTAATTTTTTTTTATGGGGTTCTGTAGGGGAAAAACTTGTTGTGCCGCCTTCTGATTGAAAAGCGGTTTCCTCTTGCAAAACGGAAGCAACAGCTAGCCGTGTGCTAGAAATATATTCTGAGACCGGTTGTGTTTAGAGGAGTAAGAGCAGTGTCCTTGGTTGTTTAAGTTAAGTTAAACAATTTCGGCTACTGCTGCGTATACGTGATCTGAAGATGCTGAAATATGACGTATAAAGTAAAGCAAGTGTCTTACAAGTTGAAAGCTCAAATAGGCTGATTTTTTGATGAAATTTTTGTACAAAGTGCTATAGAAGAATATGAGAGAAGGTTGTCTGTACAGTCTCTCATCTAGATTTCAACAGCAAAATATGAAACTAAAACTGAAATCAGTAATATTTGTTGGTACTTAGACAGCTCAGCTTATTAAACTTCTATCCAAACATGATCTTTAAAAATACAAAACTTAATAAATTGCAATATGATACTTCGAATACTGTGCAACATTTGATACTAAAATGTTGAAAAGTAATGATTTTATGGCATAATTATGATGATTCATTTGATTTGAGTGTATAAACTATCACGAGTAATGCAGTGAAGTCATTGCTAATTTGCCGCATACTAATTATGTTTATGATTCTGAAATTTTCTATGGTTTTTTAATTTCATAAATTTATCCAGATGCTTTAAACTTAATTACACAAACGCCAACTTTCACTTGCATCAACTAAATTCTGCCAAGACAATGCATTTTGGTGAAAGAGTTGAGTCTATTCTGATTCACCTTGTCAAGATTCCTCGGGTTCCCATTTCTTCCAAATGACCACTGCAACTCAAAGCAGAAATCATCTTTTGGAGTAGTCAATGCCTCATCACAAATATACCCCTCACATCTCCTGCCTTGTCACAACTACGCATTTGATGGAAAACCAAGAAAATCCACCACCACCACCTATATGGTCAGAATCCGGTTGCGGTAAACGCAATCAGGCTAAACGGGTGCGAGTGGTTTTCGTAAAGTAAACACACAAATAATTATGTCATGGTGCCAGTGATGGAAAGTGCAAATGAAAAGCGGAAAATCCACCAGTGCGACTTCAACTCCGATCTGCAGCACATTAAATGCTTCTCAAAGCTTAAAACTTGCGTGTACGGAGGCTGCCAAACGAAGCTGTTGACACACATTTCGATTGCATCACAGACCGACAGAGATCTGCTAGCCAGTTTCGTGTCTAATGATTTGTGCGAGTCGTTGACGGTGTCCGAAACAAGAGCGTGTGTTTGCCTCAAAATTAATTTCAAAATTATTTTAATTGGAGCTCTTAAAGCATTTAAAGCCATGGACAACTTTTTTTTATTAACGGAGAAAAAGTGCACGATAAGAATATTTGATTATATGATTGGCAAAATTAAATAGTTTTATTAAAAATATTAATATCTTAAAGTCTTACTACAATAAATTTAGCAAGTAAGAAAGTCGGTCAAGCCCGACTGTAACTCCTTTGTACCTGCGAAAGTGAATGTTTTTAAATATAGTTTACTGCTGCTGTCGCAGAAAGCAGCGCTGCCTCAACGAACTTTCTTTAGCTCATAACTTGACTATCGTTCATCCGAATAAAAATAAAAACAAATCAATACCCTGTAGTTTAGCTGCACCGGCGCGGCATTAACGAATTCTCTAACTGTTCGTAGTGAGCACTCGCCACCCGACCAACCACCAGCCAAGTATTTGCCTAAAGAATTTTGTATGGGAATGTCCGGAAAACGTACCGATCGGTACGACCCTGCATTACCAGTCGTTAGTGTGGTGATAAGTGCACTCCATAGTTCACGTACTGGACTAGCGCTGTGATGCCTTACCTGTCGTTTACTTACTGTCGCTCAGTGATGCATCAGGTCGTTAGGCCTGGTAGTGCCTTGACACCAGCTGAACTACAAGGTAGTGCTGGAATAACAACATCAATTTTTAGGAACAATTTTAGTCACAATTCTTCGTTCTTGTGGAAAAGTTGTTGGTGTGAGACAGTAATAATATGCTTGAACTCGCCGCACAATGTCTTTAAAGAGGCTGAGATCGTAAACGACATCGACTTTTGTTAACGAAATTAACGAGAAATTGCGACAATAATTGTCCCCAAAATATACAATGTCATTCCAGACTTAGAACCGAAAAGTATCTGACCCGTTGGGGGAGGGCTTATACATTTAATTCGAACTAGGGTTGCCTCATATTTATAAAATATCTATATCGATATTTATTTCGATATTGATATTTTGTTTTAAAATAATAGATATTTTACAATAATGAGCAATTTCTTTAGAATAATCAGGTATATTAAGGTAATTTAGATAAAGTTCAACACGTTTTAAAAACTACATTCTGACTGAGATCACAATCTAGAGGTCAAAGCTCCTACACACAAGAAAATTTCAAGTCTGCAAATTTGGAAATAATATCGACATATCGAAATATGGATATTTTTGTTAAAAAAGACGATATATCATCATCGATTATTTTTCCGGAACATTATATAGGATGTCGAGTATAATTTGGTGATATTTTTCGTCGATATTTTTGTTTCAGCTTTTTGAATTTTTTACTAGCTAAATTAAAGTGTTCCAAGCAGACCCCCTCTCTCTCACAAGCAAAATTGATTCGTATATAGCTTCGGTGTTTTTTGTCCGATCTTATTGATCTTTTCAGAATTGATAGATATTGGGCCTTACATGATATATATAAAGTCTCGAGGGTCTAAATTAAAAAAAAAAGTGCTCTGACTGTTTTTTGCGCTAAACAAACTCGATTTGAATCTGGTATACACCTAACTGCATGCAAAAATTTGTGGCTCTATCTTTTATAGTCTCTGAGATCGACGCGTTCATACGGACAGACGGAAAGACAGACAGACAGACAGACAAACGGACAGACGGACATGGCTAAATCGACTCGGCTGTTGATGCTGATCAAGAATATATATACTTTATAGGGCCGCAAATGCTTCCTTCTACCTGTTACATACTTTTGCACAACTTCATGATCCCCCTTTTCCCATTTTCAATGGGTACAGGGTATACAAACGAAATCTACGTTTAATATAAAGAAACCAATTAAACAAGGCAACAAAATTCGACATTTTCCAGTATCTTGAAGGGTTGGTAGTGAATCTCGTGTGCTAAGCAAGACTGCATTTTCAGAAATTGTCCATCACGTCGAGATTTTTAGTTATTTGAGATTAAAGTTGCTAAAAATGCCTATTATGACCATTTTTAGGAGCGTTTTTCGGGGAATCTATTCAATTGTTTGGACTCTCTTTGACATCATCGGAAAGTACCACTCTTTAGCTTTAAAATGAACAATCCTAAACAGTTCTGCTATTTTTTCCTTTTCTTTTAGCACTTGTGTAAGAATCCAAAAATATCCTATTTATTGCTGGTGCCCAAAAGTATGCAATGGGTGGAGACTCTAATAGAACTAGTTTGTCAGCCGATCATTCCTATGGCAGCTATATGCTATAGTCATCCGATTTTAACCAAACTTTGTAGAATTGTTAAGGAGCATATAAAATAAGCACATGCCAATTTTGACGACATTTCCATTGAGCGCGTTCACCAGCACACACCAATCATCTAACATAAATCAACAATAAAAAAAAAGTGTTTGGCTGCTGGTGAACGGTTTTTGATAGAATTTTCAGCCATCAATATTATCGATATTTTTTATTGGCGGAAGTTTTGAACTTTTGACCGCAGAATAACATCAAATACAATTAATTACATTGGATGTGACTGTCGTCAAAAAAGCCGATATGGCGATATTTCGACCTCTTCGGTGGCGACTTGGTTGTCTCTGGTTGTCCCTGATTGGCTACTTGTAAGCGAAGTGGACAACTCCTTGCAGATGCTCTCTATTGAGGAGTTTCATGCGGCCAGGTTTGAGGAATCAACTGGGGGGCCTTCTTGCAGCTGCATGATAGACTCGGAGGAAAGCTTTCTCCCAACCGATTTGGATGAGATGCAGAGCACAAACACTCGAGACCATTTTACAGTTTGCGGGAGAACCCAAGGTTGTGCTGCATCGTCTATGCATTGCACTGGGAGCTTATATAGTGCACATGCTGCAGCAGGATTGGCCGTGTGCCATTGAGGTGATCAATAAGTTCCAGCAGCAGCGTATACCATATGTCAGTGAAGATGTGCAGCTCTGGATCATGCTCTGCGTGGAGTAGAAAAATTCGTTTATTCATAAACATTTAGTGGCAGCAAATAATTAAATAAAGAAATCAAATGTTGGAGCCAGCTGTTTGTATAACGATAACATATATCGATAATTTCATCATCACTGAACTCGCGGTTAACTTTAACCAGTGCTCGAGCAGCGGTTAAGTCTGTTCCTCCGGTTGCGCCTTACACAGCATGAGACACGCAAATTCGGTTAAACTGCCTGTCAAGTTAACTAACCGCACATTGAGAAATCGGGCCTGAATGTCAGTCTTCGCAAATCATAGACGGCACAAGTTTAAAAGTTTAGTCTTGGTTTGAATAAAATAGTGAGTAGGTGATCTGTTTAGCAGTTTAAAAATCCTTCCGCTCTTTAAGGGGGTCTTCTCATTCAAAACCCGTTTTTTGGACCCTTTTTAAAAAAATTCTTATTTGAAAACGCAAAGAATAATTGAAAACTTTTTTTATTTATTGTATTACAAAAGGTTCAAAGTAAATAAAAAAATTTTTTTTGCCTCGATACGAGGGCTGTTCAAAAAGTAATGAGACTTCAAAGTTGGTGGTGAAAAAAAAGGTGTAGTCACGGCGGCCACGATTCCGGGTCTCCGGAGCGTCCGAAATTAAAAAAAAAAAAACGGGGTTATAATCAGTATAGATGTAATTCTCGAGTGAACCTCAAACTTAATTTTGTGATTTTTTTTTGACAAAATGGCGGCCATTCAAAAAAAAATTTCAATTTCGGGCTTTTTTTTTGTAGTTTAGTGTAAAAAAAAAAATAGTAAAAAATTTTTTAATATTATGGTCGAGGTTCACCCGAGAATGGTGACAATTCTGCGTCGATTCCACTTTGTTTCATGAAAATCGGTTCAGTTGAACTGGAGATATCATGGCCGCCAGTTCGAAAAACGTGGTTTCGTGATAAACGCGCTTTAAGTTTGCAGTTGCTTGGGAATTTAGGTCACATTGGGTCACTAAAAGGACTATATCTCCTAAACTAATTCGAGTTTTCGAAAATCCTTTTGGGGGGATATTTTTGAATATCCAAGCTATAAATAAATGCAAAAAAAAAGTCGAAAAAAAAAGTTGCTCAATGAGAAGACCCCCTTAAAATCAGCCAAATCAATAACCTTCTATTCTATGCGTATTGGTATTTCGTACTGTGAGCACTCTGCCCTCCACAACTAAATAGTGCATGCAATCATATTGCTTTTCCTATAAATCACTCATCAATTATCGAAATGGATGCAGGAAAAGGGGGCTACTGTATAAAATGCCCGCCTTTTAGCCAATGCTTTAAAGTATTTCAGCTATGCCACAGTTAATTCGCCAATTTTGTGCAATTAATTACCATGAAAAGCCTGAGAAAAGCTTTATATAGGTGACACATATGGCAACTAGTTTTTGAGCGACAAAATATCAAAAGATTTTCAAACAAATTTTCAAATTAAGTGCATTATATAAAACTGATTGATGGCATGAGGGAAGTGTGTGGTACAAAAAAAAATTGCTCAACTTGTATACAATTACTATTTACGAGGAACATTTGAGTAAAAAGCCAACCATAATTATACACACACACAATGTGAAAACAGAAGACAAAACGCGCATCGAATTTCACTGTTTATATTAAAATTTCCGCCTTATTCATTTATGGATGCATACACACACACACACAATACAGATGCTGATTCAGATACAAATCCATCAGCGAACAATGCGTAAGTCGGGAAACGACTATGTACTGTAGAATGGAATGGGTCTTGGCTCTGGGAATGAATGTGAGAAGCTTCGGTTATTCAATTAAATTGACAACTCAAGGGATGGCTGCCCTTTGTACTGAGATTTACATTAATCCACACTTCAATTTACATATAACCATTTAAGTATTACGAATGGAATCTGTCAAAGTTTCAAAGTCCAAAGGGGAAACTGACATTGAAGATGCTAAAATGTTGGTTTGCCAAGTAAGTTCAATTGGGTTTATTAGATTTCCCTCTTGAACATCAAAGATCAACTTTTCAAATGTAACGCACTTTTAAGTGTAGATTGTTAACAATTTGCTTGGCATAACTTAAGGCTGTGATGCATAAAAGTCAAGCTTAAAGCTCTTAGCAACAAGTCTCAAACAATCGCTTTGGGATTTACATTAACAGAAATAGTTTGTTACAATCTCTAGAGAATTTTCAAGGGGTATTTTTTTACTGATATCGAAACATACGCAATTATTCTTTGGACCGATGTATATAAAGCACAAAGCATTCATATGACAGCTATACCAAAATTTTTTCTTACTAATAGCAGTCTTCTGACCAAGATTTCCTAAGACAGCTAGATGATTTATTCATCTAATGCAAGTGCTGAGAAGTGGAAAGTAAATGTTTGGCTAATGCGTCTTAAGACACACCTTTTTTAGATTACCTTCTTTGAGATTGGATATATAATCGCCTTCTGAAATCCAGTCGTAACCCTTCCCTTGTCCAAAATTAAATTATACGCCGCTGTTAGTCTTTGCATAATTCTATTTTTGCATCTCAGATCTCAACTTATAAGATGACAGCAGTCACAGAAGCTTGTTTGGCCACTCACTTCAATCACCAGCCCCTCCAGATTTGGCAAAGATAAAGATGATAGCGGAAAACTCCTTTTAAAGTGGAAAAACAAAATGCACAGACCATTTTATTTATCTATTGTAGGACACACGCGTGTTATATTTATATTTTAAGTATAGACAAAAACAAAACATGGCTACAAGTAGAATGACTAAACACAAAATGGCCCCTAAGGACATTTTGAAGTTGCTTTCATAAGTTTCCGAAGTTGAGGTTGTAGCCTTAGTAGTAGATGATCGGCTGATCGAAGATTCCGATTTTAGGGTTTCTTTAAATAATATCAAAAGCTTTTGTTATGGTTGACACCTTTTAAGTTAGAGCTACTGTACCTTTGGTAATAACTGAAGACCTTGTAATATCCGTAGGCTTAATAATATTAGTAGATTCTGAAGTATTCGGAGGATTTGAAGTAACCGAAGATTCTGTAATATGACTTCCAATGACTAGCAAAAAAGTTGCAAGCATCGATAACCACAACTTGTTGAAATACATTTTTGTATTTTTATTTCTTTGAATTGTTTTATGCAAAGTGCGAGTGATTGAAAGTTTCATACCGAACTGAATTGAAATCGAAGCAGCCGCAGGCAATTATAGGCAGAGATTGAGTTATTTTGCGATAAGAACTGGAGGGTTAATTGTGTTTTGAAATGCAAATGAAACAGAGCCAATCCAAATTAAGTAATTATACATCTACTTAAAAATTATTTGTTATCAAAGTGATTGTTTGTATGTACCATATGAAGGTTTCATGCAAAAGTCAGAAACTGAACTAACATGTGTTCCGTACTTAAATCATTTGAAAAGAGGATTAAGTTACCTTAAGTAACATTTTAACTGATCAAAAATATTTCCGAAAAGTTTGATAACACAGCTCAACAAATATTGGACGGAAAATGGGGGGGTAGTGGGAATTGACGGTCAGGTTCGCCGCCGTCTCTCTATTTAAAATATTTTGAGCAATCCACAAAAGGAGCCAGGGTGCGTTTCCTAAGAAGTGCAAGGCAGCCACAAAGAAGGTGCTGGATGCTTTCTGTTTCCTCCTCATTCCCACAACTACGACAGTAGTCATGGTGGGGCACCCGCATCCTGATGGTCATATGACCAATGGTGCAGTCCCCCTTTAGGACTCCTATCATGATTCTAATCCTGTTCTTGCTAAAGTGTAGGAGTTGGGAAGTTCTTTTGGGTGAGTATCCTGGCCAGAGTGATCGGGAGATGTTACAACCGGGTGCGAGGTCCCATTGTCGTTCTGCCCTAGTTCTGGCCTTCAACTGTACTTGATATCTCGCAGGGGTCTTGGAATATCCGTTACCGCTTGTGTCACTGGCAGCGCTGGACCGTTCCTTGCGCACCCGTCGCCCGGTATGCCTGCGTGACCAGATACCCAGACGAGGGTGATGGAGTGCTGTTGGATTTGGTTCAGTGCTGTCGCCGTACTGCGGACTATGTTGCTCTTTGTAGCGTTTGATGACAGAGCCTTAATGGCTGCCTGTCTGTCGACCAAAATTGAAATGTGCCAGACGGCATAAGTCTCTGCTTGGAAAACGCTACACCAGTTCGCTAGTTCTTCGGAGAAGATGCCTGCTCCTGTGCCTTCTTCCGTTTTCGAACCGTCTGTATAGATGGAAAGCTCGTTCTCCCTGACGGTAGTGTCTTGCTTCCATTTCTCTCTCTCCGTGAACCAAGTTCCAAAGTTGTTGTTCCATTTCTGAACTGGAATGCAGTAGTCGCTTCCCTTTGCCTCTGCATTTATTCCTACCTCCTGTAGGATGCTGCTGTGGCCTGAAGTAGATGCTTTAAGAAGTTTCAGTTCCCGGAGTCTGCGCTTCTCGCTTCATATTTCAGGAAAGCGTCTACTGGTTCCAGGTTCAGAATTACATTCAGGGCCGCCTGGGGGGTATAACGCAGGGATCCTGTAATACCCAGGCAAGCTGCTCTTTGTACCTTATGGAGGTTGTTTAGGTGAGATTTGGTGTTGGCCACCTTCCACCATACCAGCGCTCCATAGGTAAGGATAGGTCTGACGACCCAGATATTTCGCTTCGTTGACCCGGTTGAGCTGCGTTCCCCCAATGGATGGGAGTGTGAACTCAGGGATCTTGTATCTCCTTGTGAACAGCACCAGTTGGGTCTTCTGTGGGTTAACCCCTAGACCGTTCTGCTGTGCCCATCCTAGGGTGCTAGCAAGAGCAGATTCCAATAGCTCACTGATTGTGGGTAAGAATTTACCCGTTACCATTAGAACCAGGTCATCTGCGTATGCTGTCACCCTACGTCCGTTAAACTTCAAGGTTAAAAGAAGTTCGTTGAGAACCAGGTTCCAAAGAAGCGGGGAAGTTACTCCCCCCTGCGGAGTGCCTCTCGTTGTTCTTCTTCTTATGTTGACTGCACTGATACTGGAGTTGTTCACTCGGCTGCTAAGCATGTTCCTTAGCCAGTCAGTAATCATCGGGTGTGAGCCAATTTTAGCAAGAGCTGCCGTAATCGACTCGGTCCTGACATTGTTATAGGCTCCCTCAATGCTCCCTACCCCTCATGTAGGTGTCAACAGATCTACCCTTAAGGTAGGCGTGCTGCGCACCGCTAAACGTTCGTGGTGTGAGCTTGCTTCTCAAGTGTAGATCCAGAAGTCTCTCCATCGTTTTCAAAAGAAACGATGAAAGGCTAATGCGTCTATAGTCTTTTGGAGAGTTGTGGTTTATCATACCTGCTTTGGGGATGAAGACCACTGTCACCTCTCTCCAACCAGGGTTCGAAATGACTTAACTATCGACTAAAAAAAAATGGTTTTTTGACTACGACTACTGAATCAAATCATAAAAACTAAAAATTAAATAGTTTTTATAAATTATGATTTGATTAACTAGGCTAAGAAATATGAACAAAAACTAAACAAAATGTTAGTCATTAGTCGTTTTGCTACATTTGACTATTGACAATTTAGTTGTTTCAGTTGACTTGACTATCAACTGAGTAGTCGCTTTGAAACATTTGACTAACGACAACGGAAATCTGTGAAATAAGTTGGCATTCCAAGAAAGGACTACTAGTTAGGTTAGGTTAGGCATTTGATATTACTATTTTTCTCGTAGACGTTTCCGTAGTACAATTGTTCCTCTTGAAATTTGATGATTGTTCGCTGTAGCGGTTCAAAAACCATAGAATAACTGTTCACAAAATCCCAGAAGTCTTCGTTTATATCAACATTTCCCTCTCTCGACTTATTTTTTATTGACTCGATGTTTTTAAGAACTTCTTTTGCATTAGTCACGTTCTTTACCATACTGTAAGTAGACCCCCAACGTGTGGGACAATCTAGTTGAGGTAGCTTAAGTACTTTAAGTTCAACTATCTCTCGATATCCATTGGAGCTCTTTTTAATGAACTTTACCAAGTTTTGGCAATTAATTAAATAAGATTGAATTATAGCATCCCTCGTAACATCTAGAGCGCAGAGTTGAGCTGTGTGAGCTGCACAGCGACAAATTTGTATGTTGCCAACATAAACATTACTGATATTTTCAAAATCTTCAATATTTTGTAAATAAGCGGCATTGGAGGCTTCAGTATCGAAGTCGTCAAAGATTTCTTGTGTTTCGCTACATTGTGATAACATCTTTGTAGTTTTCAACATGTTTGCTCCGTTATCAGATGTAACCGATACAATTTGCCCCAGGCTTATCTCGTACTTATTGAGAACATTAATAATTTCTGTTGCTAAATTACGCGATGTACTTGATGCGAGTCCTTTAAGTTCCACCATGCCCAAAATTGTTGACTTGATTTCATTTTCTTTTATAAATTCCGCACTTAGTCCAAAAATATTGCGCGAAAGTCTAGTGGCACTATCCATTTTAAGGGAGACTAGTTTATCTTTTAGTTCCAATATTATATTATTCTTTATATTCGCTGCAACGGCCGCCAAAAAACATTTAGTATTTCGAGAGTTTAATGAAAATGGTTGGTTCATTTTTTCTCCCAAAGCTTTGCAGATGGGTTCTATAATGTTATAATGTAATGTGTGGTGCGAACGGGGATGGAAATGGTATATGGAAATAGTCCAGATGTTTCGAAAAACTATTTATTGTTATCTGCTGTCGAATAAAAAACTGGTCAGACAAATGGTCACAAGTCAGTCTACTGGTCAGTTTGGGTTACTCAGCTAGCAGCGAATATCAATCAAAGCGAATTTGAAATTGTTGTAGGAATATAATTTAAGACTCTTATTTATATAAATTATACGAGCTGCAAGGGTATACAAATTTCGGCAGTGCAGAAGTTAGCTATTCTCTATTTTTTAACAAGGAATTTAGGCTTCGCTCTTTCTGCAAGGCTGCGTTCTGTACTTGGAAAACTGTCTCTTTTTTCGGTATGTCTGAATATACCGTTCTTTGTAAGATTGTTACTCTGAACAAATTTGGGATATGTTTTTAAATCCAAATCAATCAACACAACAATCACAACAACGATTGATAACCAAAACTATTTCAATTTATAATTTTCAAATGAAACAAAACGACTATTTAGTTGATAGTCAAGTCAAGTCAAGTCAACTGAAACAACTAAATGGTCAATAGTCAAATGTAAAAAAACGACTAACATTTTGTTAAGTTTTTGTTCATATATCATAGTTCTTGTTCATATATCATAGCCTAGTTGATCAAATCATATTTTATGAAAACTAGTTCATTTTTAGTTTTAATGATTTGTGATTAAAGTCAAGTTTATGGATTTAGTCGATTTACAAATATTGACTAAATTATAGGTTAGTTTTTAGTCAAAAATTAAGACTATTGCTGATATTTAGTCAGCAATTCGAACCCTGTCTCCAACTTTGTGGGATGTAACCCGGTAGTCAGTTTTCAGAATTTCTTAAGCACGTCAAGTATTTGAGAAATCAATAGTCAAAGTTGTTAAAAGTGAATAAAATTGCACTTTTCAAAAATTGATTAAAAAGCCATCTTGAACTGAATGAAGCGCTTGAATATTAAAATTTCTATTGATTATAATTTCTATTTAACTAGAAAAAAAATTAATTTAATTTATTTAAATATTTTATAATCCCATCGTTATCTTCAAAGCGCTTCAACAAGACTCGCACAGTGCGCTTTTGCTGTCAGGGCTATGAGGGCAATCTGTCGGATAGTCGTGCCACCTGTAAGCCCATTTGTAGAGGAGGCTGTGGGCGTGGCAGTTGTGTATTGCCCGACATGTGCAGCTGTGAGGAAGGCTATACGGGAAAACATTGCACCCAACGTAAGTATTTCGCCTTCCACTCATAATCCAATCAATCATTTTCCACATCTTAAAAATCAGGTTGCGATCATGATCGTTGGGGCTTGGAGTGTAAGAATCCGTGCCAGTGTCGGAATGGAGCCGTCTGCGACAATAAGACCGGTCTGTGTCACTGCATAGCTGGCTGGGCAGGACAGTTGTAGGTGATCCTTGATGCAATGTGATGTCTGTTGAATAATCAGCATTCTCTATTTTACAGCTGTGAGCAAACTTGTCCCGAAGGCACCTATGGGGTTAATTGTGGCAAGGAATGCCATTGTGGTGAAAAACCCTGTCATCCGCAGACGGGAATTTGTTTCATTGAAGAGCCTGCCTTGGAGCTGAATGTGAGTCATGTCATTGTGGAGACGGTGAATTCTACTCTAGAAAAGATGGGCATTATACCCCGAGCGGCCACACCCAGTCCTCTGCCAGAGGTCATTGTGATCAAACAGCCTGTCCAGGATGCACCAGCTAGCCAGCATACACCAAAAATCATTGTTCATCAGTCGGGCAGTGATCTACTGGAGAATCTACATTCAGGTGCACCCGAAGTTATACACGTCATCACCAATGCTGCCCCATCGCCTCAGGAGCACCAATTGGCTGGCTTTGTGACTGGCGTTTCGAATTCCAGCAAAAGTTCAAGTGATTCGGCTTCTGGTCTGTTGACCATGCTGATAATTATAGTGCTTCTTCTGCTGATTTCCATCACCATGGGTACGCTCTATGTGTTCCGAAGGTATCACCATAAGGAGGCCGTCGTTTATAATGCCAATGGCACGGTCACCACACAGCCATCGAGTCCGGAGGTGGTGCTCACAGAAGCCGCAGCCTTGGGCAAGAACTTTCAGGAGCCGTTGCCTCCACCACCAGCTGGTTTTGTGACAGCCACGAACGAGGGTATGTAAGTGTCGTTTAGACTAATGAAATATCCTACCTTTCCTCGTACTGAACCTAACTGCCTTAGCCTCAGCGGAATTGTATGACACCCCCAGCAACAACTCCTCGATTAAGACACCGCCCTATGCCTATGCAAGGAAGGAATCTCTCTACTCTGTGGTCTCGCCCAAGTCCCGAAAGGGCAGCATGGATTCGCATTTGTATGATGAGATTCGCTATCATCAGCAACAGCAACAACATCACCATCAACAGCGTCACCAGTACCAGCACTCCACCACGGCAGCCGCCTATCTTCCACAATCGAACCATCATCATCCACAGCACCAGCCTCAGCCCCATTTGCATCATGTTAGTCATTTGATTATACCGCCGCAGAATGCCAACTTCCTGCAGGTCCCCACACAGTTCACAACCAAGAAAATTGCGCATGTATAAAAAACTACTTCTGGCATTCGCTGTCTATGAATAATTATCCATAACTATGCCAATATGCACTTGTACGAGTATATGTTAAGTAAGTTTAGAAAAAACTTTTGGAGTATTCCCAGGCCATATAAAATACATATAAAATATCAAACACAAATTAAATATATTTCTCCCTTAAGAGTTTTACTGATAAGTTCCACATAAATAAACAAAAAACGAAAAGGAAAATCTAACTTCGTCTGTGGCGAAATTTTAATACTCTTCAAGCTCGATCCAACTTAATAGGAATTGAATATATCCAATAAATATGTCAGATTTTGGTTAATTCAGAATGATTTACAATTTGATTGTTTATTTCTAAGATTCAGCACGCCAGCATAAAAAACAAAAACTTTTTCTCACTAAGACCCATTTTTTGATTAATAGGGTATAGAGGTACGATTTTGGGCAAAAATCGCAGTTTGAGAGACCAAATTGCGTAGAAACAGACGGACGGACGAACAGACAGGCATATATGGCTTTGTAGAGTCGGAGATATGTACGCACAGAAAAAAATTGTTACTTTTTAGTTTTAAATGAAATCGCCTCGCAATTGTTTGGTCGAAATCGGACATCTATATAGTATATCTCCCCTAGAAAAGTATGGTCCGAAAAGTAGTTTTAGTTAGAGGCTGCAACATTCCCCTATTTTTAGTACTCTGAAAACTCAGAAGTGCAAAAACTTATTAAGTGATTTCAGAGTAATTCGACTATTGCATTCGCTTTGCTGATAAGTATAAATGCACTTAAAAATAAAGTTATTCCACTTAATTCAAAAATGGATATTCTTAAAATTGAAGGCTTTGAAGAACTCGTGATCAATGACCTATATCAAGGATATGATTTTGAACCCTTGATTAAAGATCTTAATGTTGAGAACGAATTGGAAATAGATCTTCGAGAGAGTTGCACAAATTTTGTAGTGGAGCTTTTATAGTCGTAACGGACACGACAGATTACGGATGTCGAGAGCCTAGCCGACTCTGAAATTTTTGAGCTCTCCCAATCATTCGATACCAGACGCGCAACACACCAATAAGCCAAATCTAAATCAAAGATGTGTTTTACTTTAAATTGTTGATGAATGGATGTGAACATAGGGATTAAGGTTGTGCTTAAGTCCAGGAATGCAAACCTGAACCGAACCGAACCAAACCGTAACCGAACCGCTAATTCCAGCTGATAAACCGAACCGCACACCGAACCGTCGTCCCTTTGAAAACGCTGAACCGAACCGGAAACCAAAAAAACAAAACGGTTCGGTTCAGTTCACTGACGACTTTGCCCACCGATCTCCTAACACGCCTGTCATCAGATTACATTCCTTCTTTGAAAGTTGCAAGTGGATTCTGTCGTGTTTCTGCACCTCAATCCAACTTTAGCAAAGACAATGCCAGCATATCCGACTATTCAAATGTTCCCTACGAAATCAATTTTGAAATTGTCGAAAAGTGGCATACTCACTTTAGAAATCATTATTTTTTAAATGTTGGGGCAAAAACTCGATAAAAAGACCCTTTAGGTGAGCTTTGGCATACTAAAACTCGTCTTAATATAAAATACAAAAAATGTTTTATATTCTACGGATAAGCTAACCCAAATAGAGTTGGTTTAAGCCAAAACCTTGGGCTTAACACCTCTAAAAACAGAACTAATACTTCATAATGTGTTCGAACCCAACGGACCGAACTTCATGTTACAACAATATTTTGGGACAATGACTTAGGGGTGATCCTTGAACAAAAATAAGTTTTTGATATCATTTTTGATTTGCCGCAACTTCAATATTCCGAAACTACGACTTTAAGAGCAGATTTAAGAGTAAGTCGCTGCGGTATACTCAAGGAAGGACTTCAAAAATTCAGATAAAGTAAAATAAAAGGCGATCCAAGAACATAAATAATTTTTTGAAACTTTTTCGGACTGCCTTACCTTCAAAAATTTGGAAAAATATCTTTCAGCGAAGATAAAGAGGTAAGACTCGGCGAATCGAGAAATCTTCAATCTCGGAATGCCTTAAATTCGCAAGTTCGAAGAAAGTAACTTTTCGAACAGATTTAAGCTTAATTCGGTACGATATCCTTAAGTATATGCCTTACGAGTTGAGTTTAGGCGGAATTAAGGGTCGTCATACTTAAAGATGGGCTATAAGGTTTAAGATTTAACAGAATTTCGGACGATCCAGGAATAAAAATTTCGTTCTTGGCATTTTTGTTATTGTCTTACCATCGAAAGTATATTAAAAATTCTTTTCCGCGCAGATTTGAGGGAAGATGGGGATTTCATGAAATGGGGATAAATTTAGACTGAACCCGAAACCGCGGTTCATTTGGCTTCAGAAACCATGTAATAAACCGAACCGGTGGTTCAAAAAACTGCGTGAAACACTAAACCGAACCAGTGCATCCCTGCTTAAATCACTATGAACATTTATTGTTTCACTTAACTTAATTAGTTTAACAAGATTTGTCAGTTACGAGCTGGCCCGAGGCCGCCAGCGAGCGCCAAGTTTGACACACACTAAATCTCCTGGAGATGAGAGAAGAATTGGCTTCATGATAGTGCGACCAAAGCCGCTAGAGTAATCGATAGTCGTTCGTGTCGAGTGGTGGCAGAGTCGCCACATGAATGGGACTACTAGCGCCATCTATCCAACAGTTGCTGAACTAATGCTGAGCAGCGCACCAATTGCTCATGGCTTAGCTACAGCAGCGACATTTAGCGTTAGGTAGCTGAAGTGAACGTAACTTATTTGCCATAGCTAGGTGGTGTTTGGTAGCTCGAAACATTCAATGGGATTTTAAGCAATCCAAATCATTGTTGCCAACTATTAACCCTCTAAGGCTACTTTCTAAAATAATTGAACATATGCGGGGGTGTCCTGGAAATCTCTAGAGATTTAGGCTTCGGTTGGTTTGCAAATCTCTAGTGAAATCCGTCGGTGTCCCAGAACTTCGAGAGATTTCGTTCAGTTCGAAAGTCTAGTCCGAAAGTCGAGTTCGAAAGGAGTGTGCATAGGATTATGGTCCTACTACAAAAACAGTGCTGATAAATTGCGTGGGTTGGTGAATTCGCTATTGGTTGGGAAATGTATTGGCTGGTTTGGTATAGGATGGTTTGCCAAAATCTCCCAACAAAATACGAGAGCTTTGAAACCAACCGAAAGAGATTTCTAGGACACCGAGAATTGGTTTTGGGTTGGAATTTGGTTGGAAGAGGTTTCTGGGACACCGCCGATGTTGTCGAATAATTTTTTTTAGGAATATTCTTGTCGTTTGTAGAAGCTTTCGTTTACCTGCAAGGTGAGAAAGTATGAATAAGTGCCTAAAGGCACTTTTGGGGCTTCAAAGGAATAAAAATGGTTAATGTATAACTGAGCAAGAAATTATGTTTTATAAGTGCAAATTACATTTTAAGCATATACACTGAGCTTGTGAAGTTTTGCAGTGTTTGCACCACTTTCGCCCACTATCTCGACCCAACCAACGAGGAAAATGATTCAGCTGGTCATGGCGCAATTCTGACATTGGATGTTTAGATTTTTCACCACGTCTTAACTCAGATTGGGAGTGTTGGTGAGGTAGAGGAGATAGACCTGGTGAAGCTCGCTGACAGGATGGAGATCGTGTTGTCCATTGAGCACTGCGTGGGCGACCTTGCATTGGCTTGTTTTTAAATGCTACCAATCCAGCTGCAATCGCTTCCCAAAATTCGGGAAGTTCCAGCGTCTTGCTCGCTTTTCCGGCTTCCAGTTTTTCTTTGAATATACGCTTATATAAAATAAAATCGTTTGTTGCTGCCATATCTATGCAATGATAAAATACTCGAGTTGCGCAATCCTGAGTTTTGGCTCTAATGTGGTAACGGCCCATAAGTCCATCCATTAGATCTACTCCGCCCATATGGGCTTTGTATTCGCGAATAACTTGTGGACAATCAATGTCTAAGTACCGCTTAGATTTTCTTTCGTATCGAGCTATCTTTGATACTCCATCATGCGAATTGGTAGTTATAAATGGCTTGACTCCAACATAGGTGGACAGCACGCGCAACTCATTGCTCACTTGGACACCATAAGATGTGCCCACTTACTCATCCGAAGATCCTCTTGTCTCCTTTTTAATGGAATTATTATTTGGCAGCTTACAATTGGGGATACGATTTTCCCGCACATTGCCAAGGCTATAAATACCTTTGGCACGCAGATAAACCATCAAAGGCAATGAAGTGTAAAAAATGTGAAAATAGATTACACCGTGCTATAGTGCGAAAAAAAACCTGGGAAATGACCTAACGTACGCTGTAGAGCAGGTCGCATATAGCACTTCCTCATACTTAGTTTTCCTCGGGGACCCCCAAAATCTGAAGTTATGACCCAAAAACCGTTTTGTGCTCATTTTGCGCACTGAACATGAAATAACTCGCGAATGGATCACCTGATTTTCTATAAACTTGTTAATTCCGATAGCGACGAGAAGATTCTCGTATATTATATTCATAGATTTCATAGATGGCACGCGATGGCTGATAAATGCGAGTTACAGATGTGGTATTTACAACTTTTTTTTTTAATTCCTACTTTAACCCTTGCTGGCTTAACAAAATTGCTCCAAGCTATCTTTTCTTAGATTTTATTATAATAGTCCATTTAATTTTTCGTCAGACAAATATTGTTTAGATAAATTTGGTTACCGTTTGCCGAAGTTATTCGCGTTTTTCTGAGCAAACATCGGCTATCTATTTTATTCTTTTTAATGTGTTTATTTTTACAGAATAACTTTACAGTTAACATAAAAGCCCCGAAAAGTATACTCTCCGAATGTTAGGTGGGAAATTTATAAATTTTTACATTGTTACATAAATTTTTACATATATTTTTCATGATCTTGGGCTGCTAGGGAGCTGTTACTTGGTAGGGCCATGATAATCTCCGGGATATTTAGGAACGGTTGATTAAGCGGTGACATGACAAAAGGCCCACGGACATAAGGCCCATAAGAAAAATTTCAACCATTACTTTGAAATATAACTCAGAAATTTTCTGGGCCTTATGTCCGGACATTACGCCCATGGGCGTAAAGTCAGTACTCAAACTTAAATGACATTAAACGCACGGTGGTGAATATAAATCTTGACCAATACATGATTCCCATACTGATGGACTAGTTCTACAAGTGGACTTAAATGTTCTTATTATAAAAATTAAGAGTGTTTAGAATTTTATGCTAGATTTGGTATGCATGCAAGGCCATTCAGCCGTCAGTTTAGGGCAGGTGCCGGGAAAAAACACAATCCCATTTTGGCATTGGTGTGTGTGAGAGCAGCGCAAAAACTGATTCAATCGCGAAGGCAGTTAAGCAAGAGCCGAACAGCGATGCTTATACTGTGTGTGACCCGACTGCTTTTGAGAGCATGCCTATGCCCAGCTGGTTGCGACGTGACGGCCTCTAGGTTAGGGTAGCCATCGGCCTGGTCGATCCGCACAGCTTTAACACAGTCAGACAGCCATCGGCTTTGGTATATTCGTTAATCGGCAAAATATTTTCCCAAAATAGACAGTTTAGATGGCCCGAGGCGGTATCGCAGACATACAAACTACCCGCTACATCAGAATCGGCCAGATTACCAGAGACTGTTCATGAGATGTCGTGCGTCCGCCAGGCGATTTTGGTACCTCGCTCGGCTTGCACATTCTCTTAAAAGCCTCCCCATTTCTCATGAAGAAGATTGGACCTTATAAAGTTGCTTCTCTTCTTTGATTTGCAAAAGACACACATTTCGTCTTGCACCCAGCAGGACCTCAAATTAAACTGGGCGAAAAGTCCGAAGAAATGTGGGCTTTATGTCAGAATATAATTTTTGAATTTAGTTTCGATGCTTACTACGATTAATTTTGATATGGGCCTTTTGTACATGGGCGTTTTGTCATGTCACCTGATTAAGCTAATAAGGCAAGTTTGTTTCTTTATATGAAATCTTAACCAAGTTTGTGTTGGCAAAGAAATTCCATTCACACTTATCCATTCAGTTTTATGTTCTTTTGAAAAATCTTTATTTCTACAAAATTGTTTCATAAATAGGTGGGTTATATTCGCTTAACTAAACTAGTTTACTTAGAAGTTAAAACTTAACCTACAACTTTGGAATAGCTGGGAAACATAATGGATATTCATAATAATGACTCACAACTACAAACTAGAAACATTTCAAGGAATTCAATGTAGGTATCAAAAAATATAGCCAACAATTATAGCAATAGGGGAACAAAACGCTGGGTGAGTGAAGAAAATGGAAATCATTTAGAGACTAGAATAACATTCGAGTGTGGGAGGTAAAGTGGAAAGCGAGATCGTAGAGGTAGTTGGCTGTTCCAGTCTAGCAATAGACGGCATTAGCTGTGGGATCGGTATGATGTTGATGATGATGATACGGAGTACTGGCGTCCATTTGAATGTTCCACACATTGTCCACTCCTGAATTGCTGTAATAGTAATCTGCGGTCTGATGATCCTGCTGAGGAGACTGGTGTTGCTGATAGTTGGCGGCCACGAAGGATTGTTGTGGCGTTTGGTAGACCTCCTCATATAGCAGTTCCCCTTGAGGGGACTCAAATACACTAAAAATCTCGGAGCTGTTGGTGTAGAAACTTTCCGTTGTACTTGCTGAATTAGCGGAGGTATCCACAGCGGCAGGAACATAGTTGTTGAAATAGCCATAGTCCTCGGAACTGTAGCCTGAACTGCTGGTTAAACTGGAGGTGTCGTCACAGATCTCGTATGCGGGCATGCCCGTCTGATAGTTGGACTGCTCGTAGCTGGTGTTGGACGTCGGGAGCAGAGTTTGTGGCGTCTGTTGTTGTAGTGGTACCTCCTGATAGTAGCTACCCGTGGAACTGGGTGAGTGCAACATGTCATAGCTATACATTTGATGGGAGTAGGATTCGGGACTGTAGTAAGTCTCAGCTGCATTCCATTGACTTGTGGGCGTGAACCCGGCTTGATCAAAGTTCATTGTAACTTGATAGCTTCCCACTACTCCCTGACTGTTGGCCATGACCTCCTCCGTCTGCTTTCGTTTGCTGTCCGCACCCAACTGAGTTTTGGCTTGGCGTTTGTTAGTCTTGAGACTGCTCAGTTTATCACTGAGAGCCGCATCTCGCGCCAACATCACAGCCAGACTACGCACACGTCTACCACCCGCCAGCAGGCGTCGAGCCTCCGTCGAGCCCTTAGCCTCTGGGCGTGGATGATCGTGGGTGCCCTTGGCCTGGAAATAGATTCCCTGGCCATCTTTGCGCCAAAAATGTGTAACAGGATAGCCGCAGTGTCCGCGACATGCCTGAATCTCCAAGCGTCCAGTGCAGTTTCTGTTTGGAAAAATAAGGTTAGTCCTTCTCTTCATGTCTCCGTCCTGACTCCGTCTAGAACTTACCTATTGGGACACTGTTTGCCCTGCTGCTTGCGTCTGGCCTTGTCACAGATAGCTGGACGCAAATGAACACTGGCTCCATTGGGTAGCTTACACCTGGCACTGCAGAGCAGCACTCCGAGGCAGCTCTTCTTCAAAATATTCACATTGTGATTGTTAGTATTCCGCATGGCCCAGCCACTGGCATGTTTGCGTGCCTCATCGTTTTGGGCCGCATAAACCAACCGACAATGTCCGTTGGCCCAATCACTGAAGTCATCAAATTCACTGACCGTCGGCATTTTGGCATCGTTAATATCCCAATCCGATTGTATGCGCGACTTGGTGGCCGGTGGACTGATCACCGGTACCGGTACCGGCACGGGCACTGGTAAGGCTAGGCTGGCACTTAAAACCATCTTTTCTGCACTTTCTGTTCTATCTTTCCGTTTTATTTAAATGTTTCTCTCGCGACGTGGACGTCCGTTCGCAACGACTGCGCAAGGTTGACTGCCTGGGCCAGACGCGTGCTCTTCAGTTAAGTTCCCTTTGAGCGAAGCATGCAACGCCGATGACGACGCGTGAAGCAGGGTGGTTTTCCTGCTGGCACTCTCATTGGCTTGTCTTCCAGTCTATCCAGTTTATCCGTGGCTATCCGTGTATGGGAAATGTGATGTGGATACTCTCATGCGTACACGAGCGGTTTTTGGATTGGTAGCAGCCGCAGCAGCTGTTAGTGGTATAGGCCACACCTGCAAACGCACGCGCTCCACGTAGGAAATTTTGACCCCAATGTAAGAGTAAGTCCAAGCTAATTAAGTTCTGGAGCATCAAGTTATGGCAATTGTTGTAGAGTGTGGATGGGCGGCTGAGTTCACCTGGCGACAGTTGATGACAGGCAACAGACAGCTGTGGTTGGAGATTGAGGTGCAATTGGATGGGGCAAGAAATGTTGTTTGAGTCTTAGAGGATTCATCTACTTATGCAAACAAAGATATGTTAATTTGTTATAAAAATTCAATTTTAATGATTAATTAGAATCGGATAACAAAGTATATTTATATAGTTTAGTTTTTCATATTGAAATTGACCCCTGCTTCAATTTCAAAGTTTATTTTAAGACTTTTCAGTAGTAATTCCAAAATTAAATTTTCAATTATTGCAAAGAAAACCTTGTTTAAAAAGCTTTCCGGAAATCACATGCAAATTTTTTACGCCACCATTCTTCACTTATGAACAGCTTTAAAAGCGAATTACTTTTGAATTGCTGCCATATTTCTTCGAAGAATTTTAAAGAATCAAGTAACACCCGTTACGAGCGAGGCTCTTTACGAGGGATAAATAAATTTTTTTTTTAATTTTCCATTTTAACCAATGAAATTGTTGCTGAATTTCCCAATTTGACCAATTGTTGACATTATTTTCGGAATTCATCATTGATTTTTGAACTACTATGAAATCATAGTTTCAAACTATTTCGCATTCTTCTGATGCATGTGAAGGTGCTGACTGTTGTCCGGGACTCCTCCAGATCCTATGATTTTCAGGCGACTATATGACCGGCATTCTTCCCTTCAAAAACTCGGGCACAAAAAAGTCGCTGTTTTGGTCACGGACTTAGTCACTGTTTTAGACATTTTTTCGGTCAATGTTTTGGTTACTATATAAGTCACTGTTTTGGTCTCTATTTAAGTAATTGTTTTAGTCACTGTTTTGTTTTGGCCACTGCTATATATAAGTCACAGTGCCTTGGTCACAATTTAAGACACTGTTTTAGTCACAGCTTTGGTCACTATATAAGTCACTGTTTGAGTTCTGTTTAGGTCACTATATTGTGCACTATTTTGGTCATTCTTTAAGTCACTGTCTTGGTCACTGTTTGATCACTATATTAGTTTCTGTTTCTGTCGCTGTTTAGCTCACTGTTTCGGTCACTAAATGAGTCGCTGTCTTGATACTGTTTTGGTCACTGATTTGGTCACTTTTTCGATAACTGTTTTGCTCACTGTTTTGGTCACTGTTTCGGTCACTGTTTTGGTCACCGCTAATCCACCAACACTACCCATCCACTCAAAACCTGCCTGCTGCTATGGCTGTCTTGTTAAAAAGAAAGCTGCTGGCTTTGCAAAGTCAAAAGCGTAGCCAAAAAATCTGTCGCAAAGACAATCATTTTCTTGATTTCCCCCCCGTCGACCGTCCGTAAAAGAGCTTCGCTCTAAAAATGAGAAAGCAAAGCTTCGTCTGTGCCGAATTTTTGATACACCTGAACCAATGATTTCTTTAGTAGCTACCCGATCTGCGCTGTTAAAAAAAGACTCC
The DNA here is from genome assembly GCA_018904265.1 of Lordiphosa collinella. Lineage (NCBI taxonomy): Eukaryota > Metazoa > Arthropoda > Insecta > Diptera > Drosophilidae > Lordiphosa > Lordiphosa collinella. The sequence goes on along the minus strand of JAEIFV010000156.1, from coordinate 159,712 downwards.
GTGCTAAATTCCAGCTCGATAGCTTCAGAACTGACGGACAAGTTCGCATACAAGCAGCCAGTCGGACGGACGGATAGACGGATGGACGAAGCTCAATCGACTCAGCTCGTCATGATGTTCAATATATATATAGTTTAGATGTGTGCTGTCAATAATGTTGTATGCGTCGCAAATCGGGGGACATACCTACTATGAGGAAACAGAGAAGTTGCAGCGTCATTCATAAAGAAAATCTTTCAGTTGCCCAGAAGTACACCAAACTGCGCAATTATCTTGGAAACAGGATTGCAGGCACACTTTTCTTATGTTTATAAGAAAAATAATGATGATGCCGGATAGTAGCCTTCCGAAAATAGTATCAACATTTCTGCAGAGTGGTACAAGTCAGTTTTTTGCACAATGGCAGGGCCTGTCCGACGGGCATTGCATAGCTCAGGATATATCTGACCCAAGAACGTGGAACCTAGCGCACGTGGAATCCAGTAAATGCTAACTACTTTAATGACGAATTACTTTGCAAACTTCAAATCAAAAATTTGCTTATTTTTAATAATATTTTGGACCGTGCAATCTACAGCTTCCATTTATTTACCAACGCCTTAATTGTAATATAACCATTAAGCGCTTTCATAAATATTCATGAGGTAATTTTGCAAATTTCGCTATTTTTGGAACTTAGAAACCTTCGCGGGCAAGCGTCCAAACATTGCCCAAAGTTTCATCGCAATCGGATGAATGTTATAGTTTTGGAAATTTCGCGGTTTTGGGACCATTTTCCGCCCATTTCTTCAATTTAAGAACCTGCGCGGGCAAGTTTCCAACCATTCCCCAAGTTTCATCACAATCGAACACTTTGCAAATTTCGTGGCTTTTGGACCATTTTCTCATTTCATCTACTAGGAAACCTTCCAGGGCAAGCGTCATACCATTCCCCAAAGTTTTACCGAAACCGAAAATTTTGCTATTTTGGCGGTTTTTGGACCATTTTCCGTAAATTTCTAAGCTTTTCAAATCTCAACATGACCAAGTAAGGGCTCTGAAGGCGAGTGGCAAATATTTTTAAGCTATGAACCAAATCCTTAAATAAAATGCTTTAACTAAATAAAATGCTTTAACTAAATAAAACTAAATAATTAAATAAAATGCTTTAACTAAACTAAACTATATGCCGATAAGTTTTAATCTTCAGCAGAATTTTGAACTTTCTAACTGGATAAGTGGAATAAAAATTAAAATTTTGGGACTCAATCATATTGCATACAATTTTAATTAGCAGTATTTTTCAACAAGATCTTACGAAAAGAAGCATGGTCATCCTCTAATGTTTTGCAGAAAGTTCGGTTTGGATGTTCGAGACCGTCGTAAGGGCCAAGGCACCGGTTCGTTAACTTATCGAACTTTAAGCCTTTGCTGATTACATTTTGCCTATATTATCGGTAATCTGTTAAAAAAGCACATTAAAATAGAAGGGATGGTTTAGGATACGGCTCGAAGGACCCTAAAAATCCGGCTTTGGAGTGGTTCCCTGCCTCGATAATAAGACCCAAAATATAATTCAAATGATCCATAAAAACTTATGTACCGAACTAGGAGACACCAATGTACATTCAGATTCGATAAGACAACATTGTTAGAGGCCTTCGGCTGTTCTAAGCTTAGTTAAGAGGAGGATCCAAGAAATTTTAAATTATATTTGGAAACCTTTCAAACCATTTGTACCAATTCAAATTTTTAAGAAGCTACATTTTAGCTCATTCAGCTTTAATACTAAAAGTATGCAAACTCTCCACATATGCCCTATTTTACCCTAACCAACTAGAAAGACACTCATGTCTAATCCAGTACCAAATCCCCTTTCCACAGCCAAAGTCAGCCCGAAGGGGCGTAACTTCCCACGACACCACCACACAGCTCAGTTCTGTTTGGACGAGTGAGGAAATTAACGAATTTACGATGACATTTATGCGTCATTTTTGGTTAAAATTTTATAGCTAAACAGAAAGAGTTTCCCCCCGCCGAGAGAGTGTCAAATAAATTTTGATTGGAAAGCAGCAAAATTGATATGGAACAGTTAATTTTTATCCTCATTAAAGGGCCACACCCACTTTTGGAACCAGGTAGGTAGCCGCTACCTATCGCATTCTCATCGTATGTAATGTATGCAATGTCATGACTTTCTTCGGTGTCAACGCCCCTTAGGTGTGCACCCTTTTGGCATTTTTGTAATCCTTTTTCGAGCTGCTATCGCGTGCTAAGTCGAGGCTCAATCTCTTAAGAAAGACTCGACGGGTTGCTGCTCATTCAGCTTGTGTCATAATTGCATCGCTTCCTTCAACGTGGAAGTGTGAAAATTATGGGGTTTCCTTCTTGCCTTTTACCCTTCCTTTGACTGGGCGCAGTGTTAATGATTATGTTTGTTTGCTTTATCTTTGGCTTAAGATCGACACGGGAGAATGTAAGGAAAACAAAAAAAATTGTTTGCTAACTTTGTTTCATATGCACGAGTTATGGCATTTACTTTTTGGGTTTCTAGGGTGAGGGGTTGGTTTTCTTCATTGGGTTTGGGTTTTTTTTTTGCGTGCTAAATTGCGTTTTACGATTTTGAGTTAGAGATCTTCTTGAAGATTGTGCGGGAAGTTTTTTTTTGCAATCATATAGTTTTTTTGTTAGTTTTTATCGTTGTGAAGATCGTGAGAAGTAATAGTGATGATATTGAGTTATGAGAGAATGTTATATAAAGATTTAGCCACATAGTTTTATATAAGCTGCAAGTTTTAAATTAAGAAATCGAATCGTATATTCCACAACAATGTTATATTTTATTTACATGGGATTTGTAATGAAAAAAATAATTTTTTGAAACAATAGAGTATGTTTAGAATATTTTTGAAAAGTTTCAAGTCAATCGGAAAAAAAGTTTAAGCGGGAGGGCACTTACTTGAAACTTCGATTGCGCTTTTCTCAAAATATGAAAGCATATGATTTTCTGTGCTTACAACCCATTTAGTTGAATCACGAGCTAGACTAACCTATTAACACACACAACTTGGGATTTTGAGCTAAGATCAATCTATCATCTCCGGAAACCAGCTCCAAACGGTTGATTAGTACCGTTCGACAGAGGCTTTCAAGCTGAATACAAGTCAATTTTTAGAATTTCTCTAGCACGTCAATTTTTTAAGGAATCAATGGTCTAATTTGTTAAAAGTGTCTAAAATGACACTTTTCAAAAACTTATTAATCGGCGGTGTTCCAGAAATCTCTAGAGATTTTCGTATAAACGGTTTCATTTCGAACTGCAACTGCTTGCCTTTACATGTGAAGCATCTCCAAAATGCCAGGCTACTAAAGTTGAGAGATTTGAAGCTGACTGCTCAGCACCAAGTACATTTCAAATGTACAGTTTTCCTTTCCTATAATCTAGTAGGCGACATTATTCTTGACACTTTACATAGAAAGTTCTCACAGTTTAGTTTAAAATCCAATCGTTTTTACAAAAATCTCTAGAGGTTTCTGGAACACAGCGGAATAAGTCATCTTAAACAGAATGAAGATCTTGAAAATTTAGCTGCATTAAGATATCTACAGTGTTTGGACGGCAATTAACCAAATTTTTGGTTGTTGGTCCAAAAACTATAAATAAATTTAAAAAATTATGAACAACAAACATCCTCACATATATGTGTTTCGGTAGTCTTTTTGAAATCAGTGTTTTTTTGTTTTAAAATTAATAAATATGCATGTACAAATAGAATGTGGTGCCCACGATTTGTCCAAATTGACCATATTACTCCCAAAATTTCTTTATAAGCCTATAGTTTAGTTAATGGTCTTTCTCTAAGACTTTGGTGAGTATCTTGCGGAGAATTTAAGCACATTCGTAGTCAATTAATTAGTTTTAAATCATTTCATCGCTGAAAATCGTTGAAAAAGACCCTAACGACACACAGATATGTTAGTGAGAGATATATTTATAAGTGAATATCTTCCAAATCCACCATCAGATTAAAAAGTGCAGTAGCAATAAGGTATTTTTAGATCAATAAACCAACCATTTTCTAGAGTTACTTTTCTTCAGAACCAAGAAACTAGCTTCTTTGCGATTTCTCGAATAAGGAACCAACCAATTTTTTAAATAGATTTTTGGACGAAGCATACCAAATGGTCGGAATGGAAAATTTTGTAAGCTAGTGAAATAGGCTTTCTTTCGACCGCCCATTTAATGGAAAGTTAATGTTCCAAGCTTTAAAAAAAGCTTTAGTTTAAAATGTCCTAGTTTTATTTAATATTTGAATACATTTAAATAGTTCAACACACGTTTTGGGCTTAAATTAGAATGTGGAAGTTTTTATTTATCTATATAGGCCATTGGTAATGGCTGATGGTGTGGAAAAGCAGGTAACATCTCACTGACGAGTTTAGTTAGGACTAAACGAAACGTGATCATGTCTGGGAAGCCATACCTTGCTTGTGTCCATATGTTCATTTTGTTGATTTGTTGTTGATTTCTTGAGAATTATTGAACTAATAATTTCTCCCCGACCTTGAGACGGCTAAACCAGCACTCTGTCTAAAAATCAAACCAGGTCGTTAAGGTCAAACAAGTTTTTATTTATGTTTAAAGCTTAAAGGCCTATACACAGATAAAATAAAAATTTAGTTCGGCACAATACTTCACATGAATAGAACCACATTTGAACAGTTTTGAAATCTAATATGCTTTGGAGCAGCAGTCTTATCTAAATGAAGTATTGTGGAAAACAAAATTTTTACTTCATCTGAGTATATGCCTTTAAAAAACCTCGAAATCAATTGATAGTGTTGGCTTACAATCGAAGGCGTCTCAATAGTGTCAAACCATCGATAGTGACGATAGTGCGATCGATAGTTCTGCACCCTTAGCTGTCATTAGCTAACTTTACCTATATTAAAAAGTGAATGTATATTTTTAATTAGTATTTTGCATTGCCCTCTCGTTGAATTTTGGGGACCTTCTGAATACTTATTTTGTTGATATTGTGATTGAGTTGGCTTGTGTGCTTCTAACTTTCGGACAAGAGAATGGGACCGAATCCGAGCGGCAGACTTTTTTTGTGGGGTTTTTTGAAATCCCGTGTTTACGTAACCAAGCCCGAGACCTTGGAAGCCCTCAAGGACAACATTCGACACGAGTGCGAGAATCTGCAGCCCGAAGTTCTTGCCGAAGTTATGAAAAATGACATAAAACGAGCCCGTAGCTTGTCAAGATGACACAGCCCCAAAGGGCCAAAGCCGAGCCTCTCTCAATCTCTTGGCTTGTGCGCTTCTAATTTTAGAACGGAAGTTTGAGAAGCTTTTCATGGCTAATTACTGCAATGCTGGCGCCAACAGCAAAGAAAGGATATTTTACTAGCTTAGAACCGGTTTCGAATCTTTTCAAATGTGGCTGTAATATTTAAGATATAAGGCGAGTATAAGATGAGATAAAAAGTTAGTTTTTCACAATACTTCATTTAGGTAAGACTTCTGCTTCAATGCATATCAGATTTCAATACTGTTCAAATGTGGTTCTATTCATGTGAAGTATTGTGCCAAACTAGCTTGAAATTTGGTCTGTAGGTTGGTAATATGGAGTTGGATATCTTACTGGTTCAGAACCGGTTTAAAAATGAAACCGGTTCAAAAGTGGTTCAAAACCATAGCTTGGAAGATGTTTAAGCTATTAAATTCAAAAATGGTAGCAAGAATTAAGATATTTATAAAAAAAAGTTTCACAATTAAATACTTACATTGAATATGTTAATTAAATATTAGCGACTTAGCCTTTTAAAACGCACATATCAACAAAAACGATTTGCACATATAGTTATTTTCTACGAGGCGTCAAATGCACGAGCATTCACGAGCATGTACACGAGGTACAACGAATGAAAAGAGAATGCAAAAATGTTTGTTCAATACCATAAACAGCATCTCGCCCAAAACTTATTGCATTCACAGAAACGTAATATTTTTACTTATAATAGTTAATCACAATAAACCTATTAATGCAAATATAACTTTTGGTTTGACGTATTAATAATTTAGACCAGCTGAGCGATGAGAAACGAGCCACAGTGCGGCATTTCAAAATTTAATTTGATGATTACAAAACGTTTAATGTTAATCTCGAAGTATTGAATCTAGAAACGCATTTATGTCAAAGATTTCATTGTTTGTTTTTTCCGTAGAAAATATCCCCTAAAGCATTTCACACCATAAAAAAGGAAATTTGGCACACTTGCCACAAGAAGACAAACCGATTCGCTTTACGCAATAAAATCTAATTAGTAAACTCTCTAGGAACAAAAAAAAAAACAAATAAAAAACCAAGAACTGTAAAATTCAGGTACTTCAGTTTAAAAACCAAAAATTGAGAATTCGGCATGGTGACGACACTTCAACAACAACAAAGATGCCTCCAGACAATAGACACACGCGCGCGCGCCCCTCTACAAACAGCAAGCTGCTAAACAACCACCCAAATGATCTCAACTACCCGGGAGGGAAGTACCATCCGTTCACTCAAGCGCAAAGGCAGAAAAAACGTTGCCACTTTCTAAAATAATAAAACATAAATGAAACAGTTGAAACTGAAATTGTAAATTGTGGATTTTGCAAACTTTTGAAAAATCAAATGGTCGTGCGCCGCGTGTCGAATGCTGTCAATATTTCCGGTGTGTCTAATGACAAACGCATGTTTACACGAGTGCGAACATATCCGGAAGGGGCCAGCCGGAGGCTGATTGCGGAGGTTGAGCTAGGATATTACACGGGCTTCAATTTAAAGCAGAAAGGATTTTTGATAGCCAGTCACAGGGCAATTAAATGGATTTACTCAAGCGATTTTGGTTTATGTGATAAGGCAATTTATAAATGATGGGCGCGAATTTTATAAAAAATGAGAGAAGGGTGAAGGACATGATGATGATTAATGATCAAAAATAAAAAAAAAAACTTTTAAATCAATTTATAGAACAATTAAATGGTGGCAGCTAATCCAAGCAGTGCTTTGAAATTCCTTGTGTTATTGGAACAGTGTGTTACTATCCATCCAGGAAACCAATTTGTTAAAAGGAAATCCACATTTTTTTAAAATTTAATCATTTCGAGAACCTCTAACATGTTCAGATTTTGTACCTAAATCACAAAACTTTTGCGGAAGTGGAATTGAAAATAAGGCAGATTAATTTAATACAAGTCCCTTAAGATTGTGCAATTCATCAGAAAATCAGAGGCAATCATAGCCAACAGTTTGAAAATTTTAAAAATCCTGTAAAGAATTTTTATTATATTTATAAAAAACACTTAAAATTCAAAGAACCTCCCTATTTACCCCTCAAATGCCACGCGCTTGCCCAATTCATCTAGGGTAGCCGCTAGACATGCAATAATTAAGGAATGCGGGTACCAAGCGTTGTGGGAGAATCTTTTTTTTGTGTAATTTAATGCCACAATTTCTCCAAATGCAAATAATATGCACGAGAGCAAGATTTTTGCGTGGGAAAAATATGAAAATATTTGCGGCTTGTAATCCTTGTCATATTTAATTGTTCTTCAAAACTTCGGACAAAAGGAAACAGTGTGAAAATGAAAATGCCATTAGCAGAACCCACACCTGATCCTTCGGGCAGACCGTTTTGTTTGGACAGATTAGTGAGCCAAGCTACTTAGCGCTGGGATCACTTGTCCCATTGGAAATATTTTGTATGCCTTTACATTTCAATTTTCCCGACTATCGTTTAGTAAGGATCTTGCTCGACCACAGCAGGACACTCGCCGTGGAACCCATGCGGAGTGTGAAAGGGACTCGTACAAGTATTATCAGTTTGACTCGATCTCATTCTCTCTCTCTTTCACTTAGTTGTGTTTTCAGTTTCATTTATCAGTTGTTTTTGGTGAAAATGCCCGACAAGGATGAACAATGGAAAATTATGAAACTTGGTTCAAATCATTTGGAGATTGGGGAGGGTTGATTTAAGTTGTTTGATAGTTCTTATCGGTGTATCAGGATCTAAAATGTGGATTTAGCTCGTTATGAAATTGCCAAATGAATGATTTTCTACATGCGGTTTTAATTGTTAATTAACTGCGAATTGTTTGTTAGACTGTATAAGATCTGTGTGGGTTGATAAGCTACTTGACAGGGGGAGAAGAAAGCATGAAATTTTCACTTTCGAGACATAGCAGGGAAAAATCATTTTGTTTAATGAAATAAACTCTAATGAAGTATACCAAATGGAAAACTACCCTTTAAATGTTTTAGAGCGGAAATGCCGAATAACTCTCAAAGGCGCAATCGTTCGGTCTGCGTTTTAGTATGTGAAACTATTCCTTTTTGGAAGTGAAGCTATTTGGTAAATATATCTAAAATTTTTGAAAGTTGATTGCCTTTTTTATCTTATAGACAGTTTCCAGTTCTCAGCTGATATTAATAAATCAAAATGGTAAAAATATCAGGATAAACCTATTTAACTCAATTGGAACCCACATAATATTTATCCCGTACCGTCAACGTGACCTAATCCAAATTTGAAAAAAAAAGTCTTCTCCCGCACTACCACGAAGTGAATTTCGTGCATTTTCGTGCCGTGTCCATTTCTAGTAAATATAGAACTTTTCCTAAAATGTGAAAAATGCATCTTCATGGAGAATATTATTGTAAGCAATGGTAAACTATACTGCACAACTGCCAAAAAAGCTAATGGACAAGCACTTATGTTCTTTAAGGTGTGTATCCAGTTGTAAAGTAACGAGAAGTAATTTTTATAAAAAAAATTTTGAAATAAATTTCACTTCGTAGCAGTATCTTTGCCGAAATATTTCTTACCAAAGCATCGGCATTAAAAAATTAAGGATCCAACACAACCTTTGGGAATTACCAATAAGTACCGTCTCTATGTAGGCGTCTATACATCTAACCGAACTCAACTGATGTTTGTACAGGGCGCACTGTATTAAATATTGGGCTTATATCGAAAGGCAGCACATGTTTCCTATTTTCTTGTTCAATAGTCGCACGTTGTAATCTTGCATCATCACTTTGCCGAGCACGACATTCTGTCCTTCTCAGTCGTGTTAGCACATTTTAGGCTTCATTGATTTCTGCTGACCGTCGCGTACGATCCATCATACTGATTTAAGCCGATTTCTTTCATTTAACCTGCTGCGACAGCTTGCAGACCACGACCAATGTTACCATGACCTCTTCTTGGCATCGTAACAAATATCGAACTGTAAATGATTATCACTTGGTATAATTTCCACATAAAGCTTTTACTAATCACTAATTTACCTTTGAAATAGCACGAATAAATAAAGATACGAACGAAAAATATTTTAAAAAAATCAGTACGCCAAAACAGACAAGTTATTTTTCATTTTCAGGGACAAGATTCAACTGGTCGGTTCGCCACCAGCTCTTGTTTTCAAGATATTGCGGAAAATTCATTTTGCTGAAGTCTCGTTTCCAATTCCACTTCCGCAAAAGTTTGTGATTTAGAGACCAAATCTAGTACGAAAACCGGTTTGAAATCAAAAAATATTTGTGGAAGTGGAACTGAGAATAAGGCTCTATGAGTCTTTTGGGACAGAACACACCTCAAAGCAGCCTAAAAATCAAATAAGCTGCATTTGCAAACCCGAAAGTGTCCAAATTGACCTTTGAATAGAATTTTTCTCAGTTTATGTCAAATTTTACATAGCACAAAGACTCTTCTATTTTCCAAAATTTCGTTGCACAGAGTGGACAGAGTTACAGCTTGTTAGTCCCGGAAAAGTTATTTCAAATTTATGGAAGGACAACTAGATTACACAAGAACGTTATATTAATAAAGTACTACACTCAGATCACGAAGATCGTTCTTGATATCAAGAATATTTGATGTCGAAAGCACGGTAAGAACGAATATTCTTGGATCCAAGAAGAAAAATACAGAAATCAAGAATGGATTTTCGATGCGAGTATTGTTGGTTTTAGAATTAGTCTTCGTGATATCAAGAACCAAATCTTCCTGATGTGGTGGAGGGTCGGTGGGTTGTGGGGTTCTGTGGGGTCGGGGTGGTGGTACCACAATACCAACCCACCCCTCCCCTTTCCTTTTGATGTGATTAATTTTTTATTTTTTAGAGGGTATTTAATGTGTTAATTTTTATTCTTTGTTGCACTTTGTCGGCGGGGTGTACTTACCCTTGTTTAAGAGAAGGGGTGTTTGGAGGGTGGTTTTTTGGCTGCGGGGCTCGAGCTCGGGAGCTCGAAAGCCTGCACTCACTGACACCGACGCTGAGACAACGGCACCACAACTCGGAAGTCTACCGCGGCGTCAAATTCATATTATAAATTGTCGGTGCCAGTGCCAACCAATGCTGAGAACGAGAGAAAGAATTATTCTCATTTGTTGCTCGCGCTCTCCGTTTGTGGCTTCCCGCACTTCCCTCGCCATCAGGCTTGAAGTCGAGAACGATTGTCTTCTTGGATTCGAGAAGATTTCTTTCTGAGAAATCAAAAAGAAACAAGAAAGAAAGTCGGTCAAGCCCGACTTTAATATACTCTGTACCTGTGAAGTGCTGCGCATCACCGTGGCGACCGGTGCTGCACATAATTGACTGTTTTCCTTATAACTCGACTATCGTTCATCCGATCGTTTCCATTTCTTTGGTGGACCTTCAATCTATAAAACTGTGGGAGATATAACATTTTTTAAAACTTGATCTACCTGCAAATATAAGAAACATATGTCCTATACATGTCAAACCTCTATATCTTACAATCTCGGAGATCTGTTTGTTCATACGGACGGGCGGGCAGACGGACAGACAAACAGTCGGACATGGCTAAATCGACTCGGCTATTGATGCTGATCAAGAATATATATAAAGGGTCGGAGATGCTTCCTTCTGCTTGTTACATACTTCTGCACAAACTTAATATACTCTGAGTACCTTTGGTACAGAGTATAAAAATACAAAATTTAAGAATCGTCCTTGCCGATTCGATACTTAAGTTTTTTTGGGTGTAGATTCAAATAATATATATTACATATTATACTCTGGACCAGAGGTACAGAGAGTATATTAAATTTGTGCAAAAGTGTCCGTCTGTCCGTCCGTTTGTCTGTCCGTATGAAAAATCAGATCTCAGAGATGGTAAGAGATAGAGGTTTGACATGTACGGAACATATGTTTCTTCTATTTTAAATGAACATGAACTTTAGATTACGATTTGGTTTAACAAAAGTAATACATACTGAGCAATTGCCTTTTGAATTTTTAGTTATCTGGTCGCTAAGGTGCGAGAGAGTCTCAATATCGCTAATCTAAAGCAGGGTTATTTTAAATTTTAGATATAGGTATACAGTTCAAGTTAAAATCGGCACCCATAGACTATGCTTTACCATCCACGACTACAAAGTTTATTGAATGATTCCTTAACGCGACACATTAGTAATGTCCATCTTAAATATGAAGATCTAGAAAGTATCTCCGCTACATTAACGCTCACTGAAGCAGTAATTTAAGTTTTTTAGTCATCAATGGCTCAACAGGCTTTTTCAAATAACAAGTAAACAAATAAATTGAAATTATATAAGAACCCATAATTTTTTGCAGGTTTGCCGCCCTGCTTGCGGTTTTCGTGGTTCCAGTAAAATTAAGACCTATGCTTAATTAAGATGTTGTGCTACATGCTGAAATCCTAGTAAACTCCCTGTTCTTACTTACCCAAAGCACCTGCCCTAGCAACTGAACGAGATTTCCTTCAAATCTTCAAAAATCCTCCATTTTTAGGTAATTTCATTAATATCCCATGCCTTGACTGGCGCCTATTTGACAGTTACATTTCCCCTCTTACTTTTCGGTTAATTAAATATTTATACGAAATGTAAATTGCCTTGATTAATGGTTTGTGCGCACTTGCAGCAGATCCCAGGCCCAAATCAAACAAATAACAAAGCATCAAAGGACATTCGACTCGACTCTCTCTTCCCCCTCTTATGATTTGGGTGAAAGTGTTCACATCAAACGGCTGTAAAATTAATTGTTTTGCCTTTTAATTTCCACGTTGTAGTTCTCTGGCTCTGATAAATAATTTGATTATTCGATAAACACACATATGATGATGCCTGCCGCGTCTCCCCAAATAAACCCAAACAAAAAACGAAAAAAAAAAACAACTCACTCCCTTCGTTGTCCCCATTGTCTTGGCTGTCTATCACAGGCTACTCTCCATGAGAAGGTTTGTGTGTGTGGTCGCCGTTTGAGTGTCTTTTGTTGTTCACTCGCTCGCTCTGGTTGATATAGTTGTCGCTTTTGTTTGAAGCCTCGGCGACAACAACATTGAGTGGGGGGAAACCTGGGACCCAATCATAATTATGTATGTAGGATTGTTGTTGTTGTTGTTGTTGCTGCTTGTTTTGGCCAGACTCTGGTTAATAATGGCGTTAATGTTTATGGTGATGAGGATATGCTTGTGTGTATGTAGGAGACCACCCTTGCTTTGTTATGTGTAATCGGTAGAAGATTTATGATAAGATTGGTTGTGGACTGAGGTTAGCTTGAAATTATAAGCACTAATTTTATAGATATTTTATACAGGACAACTTACTTAAATATATATTTGGTATGATACGGCTTAAATAAAATTACAATAACTTCATAAGAAGACGTAAAAATGCTTTAAGGTAGGTTGGTGTAGGTAGGATTCATGTACGTCTTTGAAAACCGTAAGTCAAGTTGTGGAATAACAAGACCATTCTCGAAAGTCATGTGGCTCTTAAGAACCGATCCGAGAAGCAGCACTCTAGTTTTACGATTTCTTTAAGTGTGCGGACCGGAACTTTATGATCACTCTAGGGATAGGCCGACTGGATGTTATTTCATTGAGACCGATGGGTAGGAAATCATTTCAATTCGCTTTATTCTATCTTAATTAAAATTTAAGTTAGATTTTTTCGACTGTTTCCTTGAATAGGCCCTGCCGTTCAGTACACAGACAAAATAATTCGAGATATTCGGGCTATAATCAATCCCAAACGATGTCAGAAGTCGACAGTAAGACAGGGTTGACTTAAGTACAGATTTTTAGTCCGGGAAATTTCGGAACTATAGTTTTATATATAGTATAATTTTGGCTAGATATAGGCTTATATCAACCATACACGGGATTGACTTCAGCTTTTATTATTCGAACTCGACTTTGTCCCTACGTCGAATCAACTCAGGAAGGCCCGAAATTGACTTTGGCCTGATATTCGTACTTCATTTAATCATGAAATCGGCTTGGTAAAAGAATTGCCGTTAATAAACTGAGATCGATATTCGAACAACATTCAATCCGAAAATAGATTGATAGACTTGAGCTCGATATTCAATCTTGATGTAACCCCAAAAGAAGCTTCCCACATGCGTGTGCATCTGACTTTTTTAACGACCATTTCAACTTTCAAACTAACAAGCTTTAGCAGGCTCGAGGTCACTAGTTGATTGCACAGCATTGGCTCCAAATCAAGAAAATCCCATTGACTCCAAATCAGTAGCATTATCCTTATACATGCATTGCTATGACAGTGCCCATCTAGCCTCACTGTATTGGTGAGAGAGATTTCCTGGCTCTCGGTTTTTTTCGCTCTTTCCCTTTGACGTTTGAATTTTTTACATCCAGGATCATTTGACTTTTGCGTATTGATCGGGGATCTCCACGAGAGCACTGCATAAGTTTTTGTTGTTTTTTACAACCGAGTGTCGCAAATAATGCAACAAAACGTCGCAGTCTTTAATCTTCTCATGGCATATTTGAGCTTGGCATATGCAGTGGCGAAAACACTCGCTCCTCTTGCCCATTTTAATTGTGAAAGCGCAGACTGCAAAAATATAAGCGTTGATTGGGTGCATAATGCAATAACAAGTTGTGGCATTGTTTTTGCGGACTGCGTTTTTGCTTTTACACCAAGAGTCACACAATCGTTTTGCGGACTGAGCTGAGAGCGTTTTGCGAACCGAGCTGAGAGAACAAAGTCAGCTTTGAAAATTCCTTGCTAATGAATCATGATTGGGTGTCTCGATTAGGCCTGGCCAGCCATAGCCTCTGGGGCCCGAAGTCACACGCCAATTTACACCGAATGCCTGCCAAAGTCAATCATCACTGAGTGTCAGAGAGAGACAGACATATTATTCTGTCCTATTTATTTGGCCAGGCCTGATCTCGATCTTTCTCTAGTCTCTCTCTTTCTTGACATTACAGAAACAGTTCTATCTATTTATCACAGTGCACACTCGGGAATTCACACCGAATGCTTGCCCAAGTAATGCATCAGAGAGTGTTAGAGACAGAAAGCCTCTATTCTTGGGGAACCATGAGTGCGTTTGCATCTCGAAAAAAATCAACAACCGAAACCGCAGTCTAAACAAATACCGGAAGTCCTAGTCACACCTAGTCACAGAAATACTAGTACGAAAATGCGTGAGTATATGTGCTGACGGCATATTTTGAGTGTCGAATCACACCACTCGTACTTGAAATTTCAAACCGAAATTTTGTTTATCAGTTTAACTCCGGATCCGAACGGCAAGCTTTAAAAAGGTAGTTATGAGGCTAGTCACTTTACAGCTGGGGCCAATAGCTGTTGAAGGTGACCGGTTTAGTAAAAGTTCTTAAAGGAAAACCTATTCCTCTTGCAAAGCAGGCATACATACTACCAGGTGCACCATAACCGGTCAAACGATATATTAAAGCTTCTTTGACTACACAGTTCAACAAATATTAGGTCCATGCGGGCCGGTGAATGAAATTGATACCGTTCGATGGAGTTTATCAAGCTGAACACAAATAAGTTTCAGAATTTCTCTAGCTCGTAAGTGTATAAAATGTCACTTTTCAAACGGTAATAACTTCGTTCGAGGGCCGGCGATGACCCAATATTTGTTGAACAGTGTTATCAAAAGATACTCTGGAATTATTAGGAAATTCCACTCAGCGGGCTTTAAATAAATCGGACAGGAACATGCATGCAAAGGGAAGAGATAACCCTAACTAAAAATGTTAGTATGAATTCCATTGAGGTATTTTACAAGGAAATGCCTAAGATATATAAGAGAAGTAACCGACACTTTATATGTTTATCGTGAAAGATTTATAAAATTGAAATTGAAACAGTAGGTGCAACTTTTGAGCTCTTTAAAACTTCCGAAAAACCTCCTTTTAGGTACAACTGAAAACTTTTTATATAGAATTTTTTACCTCAATGTATTTGAAATCGCTACTTATATGGGGCACGCTTTTTTGTTGTGTGTGTCTGTTTTCTTATACCCTTGCAGAGGGTATTATAAAATTGTACGGATGTTAGTAACGCATTGAAGGAAGCATCTCCGACTACATAAAGTATATATATTCTTGATCAGCATGACGAGCTGAGTTCATTTAGCCCTGTCCGTCGGCCGTTCGTCTGTCTGTTTCTGTGCTATCTCCTCCGTTAGTTTGAAAGCTATCTTCACCAAACTTTGCACGAAGTCTTCTGGTACATATACGCTGCACATTTGTCGGAACCGGCCAGATCGGATGACCATAGCATATCGCTGTCATTGGAACGATCGGTCGAAAAACTAGTCTTAGTGAGAAAAACTTTTTTGTTTTCAATGGAAACGTCTCCAAACTTCGTATTTCTGAGTTTGCTATGCTTTCACATAATTCCACCAAGCTTGGTAGAAATCGGACATCTATATAGTATATTTGTCATAGAAAAGAACAGTATGAAAAGTAGTCTTAGTTAGAAAAACTTTTTTGTTTTTAATGAATATATTTATTTTATTCAGTTCTACAAAGTTATGTCCAAATCGGATGACTATAGCATATAGCTGCAGTATGAATGATCGGTCGAAAAGGAAGTTTTAGAAAGAAAAACTGGTTTGTTTTAGTTGGGATCGCCTCCAAATTTCTAAATTAACAGTTTGTTATGCTTTTCCATGATTGCACCAAGTTTGGTCTAAGTCGGACATCTATATAGTATAGCTCCCATTGAAAAGTAAGGTACGAAAAGTAGTCTTATTAAGAAAATCAAACTTTCCCCTATTTTTTTATTAAACTTTTCCCAACTCATTAGCATCTCTCATATTCATGTTAGCACAAAAGCCCGTTTAACCCACACAAAGAGCACTCACCACAATGACTTTTCTGTGAAATTCTCGCACAAAGTTTAGCCAAAGAAAATATGGAGAATTAACTTGTTAACTTGACCCACACACACTCACACACACACACACACACACGCACAAGTAAACATTACGCCAAATTCCCTTTTGGGACAAAAGGCCACAAAAAGGTGGGCAAAGTCAACTTGACAAACATGACATGGCAGTAATAGAAAAACAAGCAGAAATATTTACCAAAATTTTTAATTAAATTCAAATGTTCATGTAAAATTGCAACCTTAACACTCTGAGGGAAATTCGAATCACACATTCAACAAAGGGGCAGCTGGAAAATGCTGAAAATCGTATGGGAAAAAGAGTTGAGTGTGTGGCTTTTGTGACTCAATTACAATAAGTCTATTAAACTTATGTC
This sequence comes from Lordiphosa collinella, assembly GCA_018904265.1. Classification (NCBI taxonomy): domain Eukaryota; kingdom Metazoa; phylum Arthropoda; class Insecta; order Diptera; family Drosophilidae; genus Lordiphosa; species Lordiphosa collinella. The sequence goes on along the minus strand of JAEIFV010000156.1, from coordinate 143,142 downwards.
TGCGGCTTGTCTAGACGATCAGTCACCGGTTCTGGGTGCGTGGTGCGGGATCCCGCGTCCAGGGTTGATCGCAGCGCGTGCCCCTTTTGACTTTGACTGGTTCTTTGTGTTGGCTTCTAACAAAACAGCAACGGGCTATGATCATGACGATGCTGGAGCGAAGGTGTTCCAGCTGCCGGTTTCTGTGCGGCGTCTCGATTTCACTTTCGTTACGCCTAAGCCATGAGTATTTCGAAGGAAAACCAGACTCTGGTCCTGGTACCTTTTTTTGCTCTTTTTTCTGACGCATCATTCTGTGGTTTTGATTACGTTTTTATTCGTGCACAAAAGGAGTAAACATTTTGAAGTAGCGCCGTTTGCTACGAAAATGCTTGATGGGCTTGTCAGCAATTCAAATTGAAGAATGCCCCAGCCCTTCGTCCGTGTGTGTGTTTATGCGTTTTGTCAACATATCGTATTACGCCCCCCCTACTCTGGATCCTGGTGCCAGGGCCAAGTCCATAATCGCTAATGACAATACAAATTGAGAGTGCCGCAGTGCCGAGGAGAGCGAGAGCGAGGCGCAGTCTCGGCAGCAGCCGCTTTGTTTTGTGTATTTTCTGGGAAGGCTCAGACAGCCGGCGGCCAATGCGTGCTTAAATTTGTTAAACAATATACACATGTTTGGTATTTTAAGTGAATTTTGAACGCTGTTCGGTTGGGTTTTCTTTCGAAGGGGGTTGTTGTTCAGGGCAGCCACCTTGAGGTCATCGATTGATATTGGTGGGAAGAGGTTTTAGGGTACAAAACTGGGAGGGAGAAGGAGATCTTCAATTTGAGTTTTTACAAAACCTTGTTGTTGATGTGCTTCGGTTCATACTTGCTAATTGCGAAAGATATCACGAACCCCACCACCCAGAGAACCACCCCTTCAACAAAACTCCCAACTCCACTCACCCACCCACCCAAAAAAGACCAACGATAATCCTTTTGTATCCCAATCGCAATTGTTGGGATTTTCACGCAAGAATAAATCGCAAAATGTCAATAACAGAGTGCAGAATGAGCAAACCGAGGCTAACCTGACAATTACAAAAGGTCAGCTCCGCCCCGCCCCCAACCCCCCACCACCTCTCTCACTAAGCCAAAAGCCACGAACATTTAAAGACAAATTAATGTGTATTTAAGCTGCGAACCCAAAAACAAAAGCAAAAACAACAAAACTGGAAAGAGACTAATTGCCCAAACTTAGAGAATCTCACGCCTGGGCTGATTAATTAATCAAAGTAAATAGTTGCAATGGTTCGGCGAGCCAACGTCATTAGCGTAATCTAAACGGCCTATTGATAAGCTTTTTCCACACCTAATAGCTACATTAATTTCCACATCAGCCAGGAGACCACACCGGTGGCAAAGACGATGACGTTGAGTTGGGCTGGTCCACTAACGCCTGAGGCAGGCGTGGGAAAGAGCTCGTCCCAGAGGGCATAGCGCGTCGTATAGGCCGGTAAACCCACTCGGGTCTCCACATCGTTGTAGAGCAGATTTATCTGCGTTGAATTGCACGGTGGCCAGGATTTGGTGTTGGAAAGAGGTTTGCTAAAAGACTTCGATATAAGTATTCTCCCATCTCTCTCTTTCTCTCATAGAGCCTTACCCAGTCTTTGCGAAATGTGTAAACCATCTGGTAAAACGCTCCATCATAAACAGATCCGAATTGTTCTTTCCCATCTGAGTGCCATACCATAGACCGGGCATCACATATTGCAAATCATCAGCATGTCCCACACCACTGAGCACATTTTCATCGTTAAGTGGAGCTGATAGGCTACGCAGACCCACATAGTCCATGCGAGAATAGTAGACATCGGTATAGTTTCGGGCCAATTGCACTAGTCGATGGACACCATGCCCGATAATGCCATCCGAAAAGATTTGACCAAAATTCTCTATGTTCTCATCATTGATTTCGGACACATTTTGGCCCAAATAGAAATCCTTTAGTAGTTGACTTTTATTGGCATTGCTAGAATCAGCGTTGTAGAGGAACAACTCCGGGGCATATTCAACGAAATTGACAAGCAGATCATGCAGCAGGTACCCACGGTCCAGATGAACTGAGGAAAAAGAAAGAGGTTAGATAGCATACAGATTAGAGATAAGCCAACAACAAGGCTGCAAAACGGTTCAATGCTGTTTATTTCGTTTCCAAGGTATTAACTCTGAGAAAAATGTACTCGTATGCAGTTCTATTTTGCTAATAGGCTAAGAAGCCTATTAGTCTAAGAAGACTGTAAAGAACTTGCTTCAATTATGTTAAGTGTGTTTTTAACAGAGCTGCAAGTCGGTTTTAAGCCGAACCGGTGCCAATCCGGAACTCCGACATATTTTCCATTAATAACCGAACCAAGTGTAAAAAAATAGTGACACCTGAACGTGTTCCAAACCTAAGATTTCGGTTCGGTTAAACAAACATTACACGTTTTGAAATATCAGCTATTACCTAGTTATTTTTTGGCTTAGTCGTTATAGTGTTAGAGTCTCAAGATCTACAAGCTGAAACAAATTGTCCTAATCAAAATTCTAAATTCGGTACCCATAAAAGATTATTTTTTTTGGATTCTCAATTTCGCAGTTTATGGAATGATTCTCAAAACCAAGAAACTAGGGGACACACTGGTAACCGATTTCTCAAATATGCTATAAACGCTTGTTAATGGAATACGATCTGATTCTTCGAATCTAAATGATCATCGACGCAAGTCTATGTTGGACAGCCTTATCCAAATACGAAAAAGTTACAAAATTATTTTGCTTTCTAGTTATTCAAATTGTGAAAAACGCGAGACAAACAATAGTATTCACGAAATGCTTTACTCAAAATTCTTCAACCTGAAATTTTCAAACATTATACAATATTGGCTCGAACCCGCAAACGTGAGCTCCGAAAAACTATAAGAAAGCAGCTTTGGGTTTTCGATATTCGTTGGTATACAATATATTACAGTCGGGCTTGAACGACTTTCTTTCTTGTTTTATTTGAATATGGGTTTTAGCGACCTGGACACGAAATCAGATAGCAGCCCACTGTCCTGAGAGCGGTCACTCTCCCGACTTTAAGGCCACGAACATTTTACAACAAGAAAGAAATTATAACAAGCGCTTCACTCTCGAGATGCTTCACATCATAAACATACCAACAAACATCAGGCTTAACTTCAAAACGGACATAGAGAACTGTGCACACATATATAGACATTTACTTGACCAACACAAGCACTAGAATAAGTTAGTTTCACTTCAAGCTACGTGGCGAGCAATTGCACTTGTCCCGTATCAATGTATGAAGAGGTTTTTTAATTTTGTTAAAATAGTTTAATGGAAAAGCTTGTAAAGTATTTGTTTAATTATTGTTTGTCAGCCCCCTGAAGACGGACCCCGATGTGGGCTCGAAATACATTGGGAAAATATAAACAAAAAGGCCATTTTATTTTCGGATGAGACGGATGACCTTGAGCCAGCCTATCCACACCTTTGGGGCGAACTATTTTAGTCAAAGTGGATGTTAGCCGGCTTAAGATCAAGAATACTATAATTTGTTCTATTCAATAATCAACAGAAATCAACAAAAATTAAAAATGAACAACACAGGGGCAAAGTCTCGTCAGTTTGCTTCAAATGCAGTTACACCATCAAGCCATTTGCAAATTCCTGCTGATACAACGACTCGGAGAATAAGAACTTGAGAATTGCTAGAAGCTGTAGTAAACTTTTCCTAACACAAAATGTTTTCTTAAACAGAGCTCGCCAAAAACTCTCAACACTTTCAACGAGTCGGCAAAAAACAGTTTGGTTACAGACAAAACGAAAACAGGGAGTGAAAGACAGTTTCAGTTCTGTTTTTGCTCAATTCTGTTGCGCTCAGAGCAAAGACCGCATTTTTCGGTCCTTTTTCTCTTCTGTCTTTCACTGACACTTTTGCCGAGCGCATTCTTTTTTTGCTTATGTGTATTTGGTTGTGTGTTGCGCTCGTATGTGACTTTGTATAACGAGCGTTACCTATACAAACAGCTTACCAAACGCACAAAGCAAAAACAAAACCAAAAACAAACTTTTCGAACACTTATTATGTTCTGCTCATTTGCAGAAAGTTGTTTGATGAGCGCTCGCCAAAACAGTTGCTGTCGGAGGTTGTCGGATGACCGACACGTTTGTTTTGTCCAGCCGAAAACATGTAACAGAAAACACATGAGGTGCGAGAAAGTGTTCCGATCAGTGAGAGACCGCTTGTGCTGCGTTTGTTTCTGTTTTTCACTTAGACTGGCCGCATTAAAAAAGTGTTAACAGTTTTTTTAAAGCTATGTTCTTAAATGTTTTCTTCACTTTTCGTACAACGAAAAAAAATTTCTTAAGACTGAAATGATTGGTTCGTGGATTCTTAGATAGTAGAGGCATTTTTTAACGGTTACTTCTGTGACTGAACTTTAAAATGGAAAGCTAGCCTCATCTTATATTTTCATAAATATACGCATTTGTTTTGTCATATATCCATGGTTTATGGTTTATATTACTATCGAGGCGGTAATATGACGAGCTTGTATTGAATTTCGAAATGATTATACACCGATTTTGATTTTGAGAGTTTTATAAGTTTTGAAAAATTGACTAAGGGCTGTTTTCTCATCTTCTAAATAGCTGCTATGTGTCCGTTAAACTTCGAATTTGCTGTTATCTGTAGCTTTATGCGACAGATGCAGAAGACTATAAGTCGGCCCTTAGGTATTCTGCGAGCCGAACCATTTCCAAGCAGAGGCGTCCGGTTCTGGCCCTGCTAAATAAAGTTATCTATTTAGATGGTTTGGTGGTGAATCCGGCTTGATTGACTGGTTCTCCGGAGTTCGGTCGGGACCGATTAGCAACCTTGATTATTTTCCACCAGGTTCAGGCTTCGGTTTAAGTATAAAAAAGTCGGAATTCATGGTCTAAACCGCTTTGCAGCCTTGATTTTATACAGAAAAAAAATCATGTCCTTTCATTCTACACTTGCAGGCTACAAAATTATTCTAGGCCCTTACCATTTGTCGTATAGTCCAGTTCATTGCGTGTAAAGGTCACCAATAGCGGCACTCGATTAAATTCTCCCTTTTCTATGAGTTCAGTGGGATGTTTGGGCATGAAGTTATCGTCAATCTCATAGTTCCATTTCATATTTACAAACTGATATGGCTCCCAGGTGGCACATACCTCTATGATTCTCTGCCAGGAGACATTCCGTAGGCACTCCACCACATCAATGGGATCGTACATGGGACACCCGACCTCGCGAGCTAATTTCCTTGTCCAAAACACATTATCAATGGCAAAATGATTCGTAGCCGAGCCACTCATAAGAATGGCACGATGAAATAGACCCTGGGACAGGGGTGAGGCCAAGTGTAGACTTACTGCCATGGATCCCGCACTCATGCCCCAAATGGTCACATTCTGTGGATCACCGCCAAAATGGGCAATATGCGTCTTTACCCACTCGAGGACCATCAGTTGATCTAGGTAACCATAATTCCCCTTGGCATACTCGGTTTGAGTGCTCAGGAAACCCAAGGCTCCCAGGCGATAGTTGAAGGCCACCAGGACCACATTATGATCCAGTAAATACTGAGGACCTGCCTCGTAGAGGCTGTGACCACTGCCTAAAACATTGGCACCACCATGTATGTAGACAATCACCGGTAACTTGGCATCCAAATTCCTCGTAAACACATTAAGTTTTAGGCAATCTTCGCTCATAAACAAAGAGATTCCAGTTTGAGGGCAGACCAGGGAATCCGAAGTAGCCTTTAAGACGACATCGCCCCAGCCTTCTGCCGCACGTGGAGGTGCAAATCTCAGCTTTCCCACAGGTGGTTGGGCATAGGGAATGCCGCGAAAGGCATAAATGGTATTTCCCTCAAAGCTGTTCAGTAAAGATCCTTGGATGACACCTAGGCTAAGGCGTACCTCGGGCTTTGTATCATCGGCAAAACAGCAGGAACAAATTGACAGCAATAGAAACGGCAACAGGAGAAGGCCAGTCATTTCCCTCTTTTGTCTGTATTATAAAACAAAATCGAATTCGCTGTGAGAATTGTTACACGGCTTGCTTCAGTTTTTGCCAAATGAAGTTTCTGTTTTTTCTTCTATTTTTATTTTTTGGTGGTGCGCACCCGCATGAAAGTCCGAACCGTAACTGGCTAATCTGCAGGTTTCACACGCTTTTGAATCGCAAAAATACTCTTAGATAAGTCTATCAAATGTGTCCGATTCCCAGATAAGACCTTTGGGCTGGTGGTCAGCATTGATATCAACAGACTTGATTGAACGTCAGTTCAATTGAAACTTATTACTTCATTGAAATAGTTATTTTGGTTTTGCACCACCCTATATCACTGTATCACTGATCGCGATCCCTAACACCCGCAGAATTTTTATTAGAATTTCAAGGTTTTTCTCAGGCTGAGATTTAAATTGATTTCCTTATTAAGGCACATCCCTCTTGTAATATTCAATTAAAAACGACGACCCACAACATAGCAGAGAGTTGACACCATCATTGAGTGTGTTACCATTGAGTGGTAATTACTTTAGGGTACGTGATTTCATTTCCAGCCAAATGCTGAAATTATGGCGGCTTTGGTAAGCGATTGAAAGCTGACAATGACCTTTGTGTGAAATAAATTCAATTAATTGTAGATACTTTAATTGCTGACTGAAGAGCAGATATTCAAATGAATTTAGGGAAACAAAATGGATGCATATTCCTGCATGGAAAATCTGCTGCTTACTTGTTAGATGGCCTACAGAATATTTTGGTAGACATAAATTTTAATAAACGGATAATACAAAAAAGTCATCATACATATTCTTAGAATAAAATAGAAGCTTGTCGATGTTTTTATACTCTGTACCAGAGGTACACAAAGTATGTTAAGTTTGTGCAAAAGTATGTAACAGAAAGCATCTCCGACTCGTATTCGTATAAGCTTAAACAATTTGAATGAGAAATTCATGTTTACGTGTCCAAATCGTAAAAGAAAGGTGAAAATGGGAGTGTTCGATTTAGAAAAAAATTTCCAAAGCAAGAAAATAACACAGGGCAACAAAATTTTACTTTTTTCAGTATATGGAAGGGTTGGTAGTGATTCTAGATGATTTTCGTGTGCTAAGCAAGACTGCGTTTTCAGAAATTGTATCAGGCTGACACTATTTCGTTATAATTTTTTAGTATCAATTTGATACTAAAAATTATCATTTTGATATTTTGGCTGTCAAAGTTTTGGTATCATTTTGATACTAGCTTTTCTCATTTTAATATTTTGTCTTATTAAGTTTTAAGTACCAATTCAGTTATCAGCAAACTAAAACATAAACATTTAAAAACAGATTTATTTTATTCCGAATTCTTACAAAATGTATTTTATGGCTATGAGAAATATTTACTTTTATATTTCATCGCGGATGTTACTCAAATATAGAATTCACTGTGCGGAAGTCCATCGTGCGAACCTTATTGACATAACAGTCCGCCCTTCTGATTTGTAGCTGCCCCAATTATGATGGCATGATAATCCCTGCTCGAGAACTTTCTTTAATAATGGTTCTGAAACTGTAGCGTATGTGAACCACGCCTTAACTGGAGCTGACGTCGATTCTCTCATCTTGGATAGTGCAGAAACAGCGTGGAGTACGTCCTCTCTAAAAAGTTATATTTGTTATTTACAAATTTGTGCAAGGAACGATGTATATGTTTAGCTGCTCACCTTGTAAATACCAAGCTTGTGCTTCATATTGAAATACATAAATGTCTGCCAGCTCAGCTAGCTTCGTTTCACTTCGTCAAATTTCATAAAAATGTGTTTGTTTCAAATTTCTCTATCTCTTACCATCTCTGAGATCTGTTTGTTCATACGGACAGACGGACACTTTTGCACAAGCTTAATATACTCTGTGTACCTCTGGTACTTAATATACTCTGTGTACCTCTGGCACAGAGTATAAAAATTACTTAAAGAATTTTTCCTTGCCTGATTTTGTTGTTTGGTACTCAGGAAGCAAAGCAATACACAAAAGTATTTTGAGAATTTCCACCAGTGCTGGCTACAACAAAGGGGTTCAAAAGTGGAATAACTTTTTTAATATTTTTTACATTTTTTTGATCAGATTATAAAATGTACAGTATGGAAATTTGTTACACAATACATGGAAATTAATGTCACCTTAATGATCTATGCTTTCTGCGACGTTGGGTTCGTTTTAGATCATTTTCCACAAAATTTTTTTATTTAAATGGATTTGTTTATAAGCAGAACTGTTGGGTCTGGGGCTCTGAAAATCTAAGAGACATTCATTAACGCCAATTGCAACCCATTAGGTGTACAGTAAGATATGGGATTACATCTGAAAATATCATAGGGGTTTACTTCTTCAAAAATGAAGATGCACGTGTTGTAACCGTAAGTGGAGAGCGGTATTGGTTTGTGATGGAACATTTTTAACGTCCCGCTTTTGAAAACAGGCCTGAGAAGTGGTTTCAGCAGGATGGAGCCACAGACCGAGACACAATGCCACTTTTAAGTCAAATTTTTGGAGAGCGAAAAATTTTCAGAAATTTGGTTGGCTGACAATTTGCTAGATTTGTCAGCATCCGACTATTTTCTTTGGGGTTATTTAAAGGAGCGAGTATATGTAGATAGCGAGTATATCGAGACAATCCTTGAACTCAAGGACATCATTGTTGCAGAAATTCTAGAGCTACAGCCACAAATTTAGAAATTTGGAAAATGCTCCAAAACGAGCCCATCTTTACGAAGTTGAAAGCGGGGATCATTTATAAGCAGAACTGTTGGGTCTGGGGCTCTGAAAATCTAAGAGACATTTAAGTGACAATTTTTTTCATACATAATGTAAACAAATTTCCATTCTGTATATTTTATAATCTGATCAAAAAAAATTTTAAAAAATATTTAAAAAAGTTATTCAACTTTTGAACCCCTTCGTTACAACAACAACTAGTCTTGCTAGAATTAGTGGTCCAAAAGTTTCTAAAATTGCAAAACACAAATACAAAAAGTTGTAGAAACAATCAAAAACAGCAGAGCGCTTGCTGCTGCTCCGACTGTCGTCGCGGACCTGTTGCAGCTGCTCCGACTTGCTCTGCTTATCGCAATCAGCGAAAAGCAAAGGAAACGTTAGCCGACGACTTCTGGCGCTCTTTGCTTTTTGTCAGAAGTCAGTTTGTGTGCTTTCTTCGACAGGCACATCCGATTTTTCTCAGAAGCAGCAGCAAGTCAAAAGCAGAGGAAATTAAACTTATTGCAGTTTTTAAAGCACTGGTAATGTCACTTATAAAACTACAAATTGCTGGCGCTTTTATTGCTTTCTCTTAATGAGAACTTCCTTGTTAAAAGTGAGGACATTGACAAAAAATTGAATTTTTCAACAGATATAAAAAAACATTGATCAAATTCTCAATATTACGAAAATCTCTCAAAAATAAATTTTCCGTACTTAATCCCATTTTATATGCCATGCAACTATAAAGGATAATCCACTTAATTGTATGTAAGCTTGCAGAATTCCTTAGAAGCATATATAATGAATTGTCTTTATCTTCAGAAACTCGGGTTGTAATGCACCTATTAACTATTTATATGTGATTTCATAACGATGATCGACAACAGACTAATCCTACTTTTCGGAACTGTTTACCAACACTAAAACATTTCTTCCACTTTTTGGCAAATATTTGCAGCATCTGCAAACGATGCGTGAGAAATTTTGTACATGTCTATCCAGCTATTGTAAGACCAAGCGACGTCATCAAGCCACAGGAAGCTTCAGCCTGCCGCAAACAATGCACAGAAAAAAAACCACTCAAGTGGCACAGTTTGAGCTTGCGACGACGACGACGACCACGACGATGTCTGTCAAGAGGCCACTCATATATTTGCAACAACTCGAGTGGCTCCGTTCAGTGATCAAGATCGGCGGTGGTTGTTGCTCCTGCGGTGATGCGGTATGCACATGCGCACTCAAGTGTCTGGAATATTGTTCGCCGCTCAGCAGCAGATTGTCGCAGTTTTTGGTGGGTAAAACAATTTCATTTTATTTGGACGTTGATTAAAATGTGTCTACCCGTCGATGTGTGAAGACCCGTCAGTTAGTTACTCAGGGAGTAAAATCAACTAGGTCAAAAAGTTCGTGAAGTAATTGTTTAATGTGAACCACCTTTAAAGGTCCCTGTGATCCATGACCTTTCATAACCGCCACGACCCATTCCATTCCATCTACAGCTACTTAGCTCCTGCCCTGTTCCGCCTTCGGTGTGGTATTTTCCCTTCCGCCAAGGAAAAGATCGATTACATTTGGGCAATATTTGCCAATTTCCAGCAGCTGCTGCTCTGCCACTACAGAACTCATGCAAATTTAAAGATATTTTAATTTCAACTATAGCTGACATTTACAGTACAGGAAACAAACGCAACTCTCAAGTGACCATCATGCTGGCATTCATCTAAATCTTGTCAAAAAAAAAAAAAGAAACAAAGAATGTAAGAAAGAAACCAGAACCACGCCCCGTGTTGAGCATACGCCTCGAGCACAATCCCAGAATACAATACGCTCGAAATGGGAAAAACCCAAGTTGCCGCATAACGATAAAACCACTTCAGTAATCAATCAAAGCGATATCCCACCAGCCAGACGTCGTCAACGTCATCTTGTAATGAATATTTAAAAGATGGAAATTATCGCAATGCCTTTTCCATCCCGGCATTTTGCATAATTGATAGCGAAACAATAGACCAATATGCTTTGCATATACTCAACGATAATTTGAACACAAAAGTGCCGAACCCTTGAGGCCCGAGCATATTGCGTCTAATCTCGACGTGACCCATTGAATTCCTTGTAATCAATACGAAGAAAGGGAAGGAAAAAAAGTTTCTTAGTTTCGCTCTCACTCAAGTGAGCAAATGCTCTGGAATCTGAAACAAATAACAAAAGCCTTCGACAAGAGGCACTCGAGAAACACAGTTCATTTTTATGCCAAGAGGATTGGCATAACCTTTGTTTTGTCTTTTGGGGGTGAAGCATAAGGGAAAGAAGCTTAAAGAGAGTTCAGTTTCACACCATTTGGCACAGACATTATTGTGTAAATAGGACCTAATTTCCACTTGTTGGTTGTGTATTGGCCTGAAGTGACAGCCAAGCACTTTTTTGGGCTTTTGTTTTTTGTCAGATCTTAATCAAAGAAAAAGGAATCGATGTGGCTTCTTGGTGGTGGTGGTATTTTCTTGGTTTTTTTCTACCTCATTTTGAGATCCTTGCGGCTATTATAGTAGAAACTGCAAGCGCTTAAAATTCTGTAGGGTCGAAACTGTTTTAGACCATTAAAAGATTTTCTTTTTCTTTTAACATTTTTTGATTCGCCAAAAATATAAAGAAAATTCTATCCTAAAAAGTGAACTCTTTTTCAATTTCTGGATAGAAAACGATAAAAGCATTTTAATTCTGTATTTTGTATAGCTTTTAAAAATACAACAAATTTTTAATTCGAAGACGCTTAAAAAAGATCTTGATGTGCAAAGAATTGTCTCATATAACAAGGTGGTGGGACTCTAAGCTACGAGCTTTAGTCTGTTTATCGTACTTCTCTCCAAACGACTTAAAAAAAGTTAAGTTCTTTGCAGAACATGGCTCAAAAAATTATATATATTTTATAGAGAATTTAACGAGAATGCCAAATCAGATATTTTATGTTGTGAAGACACCGCGGAGGCTTTAAAGCAGAGGCAGGCCCGTTGCTATGTTGTGTGCATACGAAATATTTTAAAAGCAGCGCCGCGACGCAGTCGTTGCTGAGCAATTTTTGCGCTGCTCTTACATACACCAATGCAAAAATGATAATGTATTTTTTCCTGCCTCTGCTTAAAATTTTCCGATTTCCCCTTATTTTATCTTTAAGTTATTGAAGCGGGCAGAAACCTTTTACAAAAATGTCGAAAAAAATTATATAAATATTTTAAATATTATCGCCAAATTGATGATAACCGATGATAACTAGTCTTGTAAATGTAAAATGGCTTGACACAGCCCCAGAGGGGCCAAAGCCGAGCCTCTCTCAATCTATTGGCTTGTGCGCTCGCGCTCGCACAAGAGAAAGGGACCTGCAGTTTAACGCCGAATCCGAACGGCAGTTTAAGAAGCTTTTCATGGCTAAAACTTTTCATTAGATGTTCCGAGACGGGATCGAACCTACGACCTCTTGCAAAGCGGTCGCGCACATTAGCCGCTGAGCCACCCGGCCACCCTAGTATTGCACTCCTTGAAAAATTTACCTAAATGAACAATTCATGGATCATGGATTTTAGACAGCGACGGGCTCTAAGTGGCTCGTTGCGCCCTCTTAGTTCGCTTCGTTATTATACCCTTGCAGAGGGTATTATAAAATTGTATTCTGGATTAGCATGACTAGCTGAGATGATTTAGTTCTGTCCGTCCCTCGGTACGTCCGTCTGTTCGTCCTTCTCTCCGTCTGTCTGTTTCTATGTTATCCTCTCCGTCAGTTTGAAAGCTATATGACTATAGCATATGGCTATAGCATTTAGCTGTCATGAGAACGATCCTTCGAAAAACTAGTTTTAGTGAAAAAAAACTTTTTTGTTTTCATTGGAAAAGCCTCCAAGCTTCGTATTTAGTTTGCTATGCTTTTCAATGATTCCATTAAGTTTGGTCGAAATCGGACATTTATATACTTAGTACAGCTGTCCTAGGACAGTAAGGTCCGAAAAGAATTCTTACTTAGAAAAACTTCTTGTTTTCAATAGAGGCTGCAAGGGTATACAAAACATCGGCTGAGTCGAAGTTTACTTTCCCCTATTTTATCGGTAAAAACAAAGATACATTTGCTCGTGGATGCGGGGACTTCAGAAATTCATACCTAGAATTTTAGGAAACTGGTTTTGTGATCTAAAATTTAATTTGCTAAAATTTAATTGCCTTACAAATCTAAACATCTATATCTTTACATCTATATAAAAGTGAAAGTATGTTTGAATGTTTGTCCCTTATGGGCGTTTAAACCGCTGAACCGATCTTCACGAATTTTTCGCAGTATGTTCTTGTCGATCAGGAAAGTGTCATAGGCTATGTCTCATCTCTGTGAAATGGTCAAAAATCCGCGAAATTTGCAAAATTATTCCGTTCATCCGATTGCAATGAAAATGTGGGAATGGTTGAACGCTTGCCCGGGAAGGTTTCTAAGTTGAAAAAATTTGCGGAAAACGGTCCAAAAACCGCGAAAATTTAAGTTTCCGCTAAAACATTGGACAATTGATCGACGCTTGCCCAGGAAGGTTTCCATGTAAAAGAAACCGCGAAACTTGCAAAATGTTCGTTTGTTATAAAACTTTGGAGGATTCTGATTTCAAGAAATGTGCGGGAAATAGTCCAAAAAACGCGATAATTCAAAAACTATACCGTTCATCCGATTGCAAAGAAATTTTGGTCAGTGGTTAGACGCTTGGCCGCGAAGGTTTCTAAGGTCCAAAAATCGCGAAATTCGGAAAATTATACCGTTCATCCGATTGCAATCAAACTTTGGGGAATGAATTGAAAGCTTGCTCGGGAGGGTTTCTAAGTTGAAGAAATTTGCAGAAAATTGTCAAAAACCGCGAAAATTAAAAAATTTGCGGTTTCGGTAAATCTTTTGATACTGGTTCGACGATTGCCCGGAAAGGTTTCCAAGTAGAAGATATGGGCGGAAAATGGTCCAAGAAACGCGAAATTTGCAAAATGTTCGATTTTGATGAAGCTTTGAGGAATGGTTGTACGCTTGCCCGCGAAGGTATCTTAATTGAAGAAATGGGTCCGGAAATGGTCATAGAACCGCGAAATTTCAAAAACTATACCGTTCATCAAAAGGCGAAAAACTAGTTCGAGTGAGAAAAACTTTTTTTTTTAAATGGGATCGCCTCCAAATTTCGTAATTGACAGTGTATTATGCTTTTCCATGATTTCACCAAGTTTGGTCGAAATCAGACATCTATATAGTATAGATCCCATAGAAAAATAAGGTCCAAAAAGTAGTCTTAAATTTAAAAACCTTTTTAGTTTTCAATGGAATTTGCAAGGGTATACAAAACTTCGGCAGCGCCGAAGTTAACTTTCCCCTATTTTTTTATATAATTTTACTCAATTCTACAAAGTTTGGTAGAAATCGGATGACTATAGCATATAGCTCCCATAGGAACGATCGTTCGAAAAACTAGTTCGAAAGAGGAAACCTTTTTTGTTTTTAATGAAAACGTCCTTTTTATTGGCATATTCTTATTTTATATACTTTAACACATTTCTACAAAATTTTATCAAAATTGGATTTAGCTGCAGTGTCCCATAGAGATCCCATAGAAATGTAAGGTCCAAAAAGTAGTCTTAGTTAGAAAAACTATTTTGTTTTCAATGGAAGCTGCAAGGGTATACAAAACTTCGGCCGAGCCGAAGTTAACTTTCCCCTAACCCTAGCTTTAAAACTGACGGTGGAGGTAGCATAGAAACAGACAGACAGACGGACAGACGGACAAGGCTAAATGAACTCTGCTCGTCATGCTGATCAAGAATATATATACTTTATGTGGTCGGAGATGCTTCCTTCAATGCGTTACAAACATCCGCACAATTTTATAATACCCTCTGCAAGGGTATAAAAACAGACCTCGGAAATTAAGTTTAACTTTAGAAAAGAATGGTTTTAGTTTAAACGAATGAATATCTGAAGGCATTATACGATTCTATGCAAAAAGATCAAATGTGTTATTTAAGACATGTTTTATTTTATAAAATTTAATTTGTTCGTATTGCCAGGATATAAATATTTTCTTAGAATTAATCAGATCCTTTTCCCAGCTTATATTTGTTTTATTAAAATTGCCTTACACCAAGTATTATATTCCTAATTCCTAACTCTCATGCTCATAATTTAATAAAGTTGATGTATACCATTTCACACCATACTTATTTACAGCCCCTCGAAAAGTTTATTCAACTGCATTTTGAATGTCAATTAACTTAAATAGCTAGTTTTGACTTACAAAGCAACCTAAAACTATTAACAGACCCGATCTCGATATGTGCAATGCACATATCAGTCTCAGTCTCATAGACGAATGGACCAATTAAGGGAGAGCGAGTGCGTTAACCTCAACTTAAAACTATTTGATTTGCATCTGCATCCGTCGTGGTGTGTGTTTTCCGCCTAGAACTTCGTCGCACTCAATTTAATTTAATAAAAATTTTCGTTTGTCTCGTTTGGAGGGTTCAATTCGATGATTTGACTATTTTTTGGGGTGCCTTCACTTGTAATTATTAATAATAATATTTCTTTTCTCTGCCGACTTGTTGTCTGGGCACATAAAACTCAGTGAAAAGCTATAGTGAATAACATCCCGGGCATATAACTTCAATTAATCTCAATTAAGTGGCAAAAATATTCGGAGTTGATGGAAAGTTTTGTTTTTAGGGTTCAGAGTGTTTGCATAGCCCTTTTTTTGAGTGCCTACAATGTTTACCAATTGAGGGTTAGGCCTTGGGCACATCAATTTATATTGTATGTATAACTTTGTGAGAGGGGGAGTAAGAGTTGGTTATGCATTTTTTTAAGAGGTTGCCAGTTTATTGGCGTGTTAAAAGTAATGGGTAAGGCAAAATGGAATTAAGAGTTTTTTATGTCTATATGAAGCAGAATTAACATCAGAGGAAATTAAGGCCTTTTTTAATAGAGTTCAAAGTGTTGTTAAAAAGCCATTGAAATAACTTTACATAACTATATCTCACTTCCCTTTAACTATTTACAAAATGTATTTCATACATTCTTTTCTTTCCTCTTCATTTAGTTTAAGTTAAAACAAAGAAATTTCAGTAAAGTATGATCTTTTCTTGTCATATCCAAATTACTTATTGACTCCTTATGGATTAACCCAAAAATTTACTCCCATTTAATGCCAATCAACTGCAACGCCCACTCAAGCACATTGCGATTTGATGTTAATCTCCTTTCCACTCAATACAAATCGCATAAAAAGCGCAGTCACCGAAAATAGCCCAATAATTACAAGCGTGTTAAGCGTTTTTCCACTCTTCTATTCGCCACCCTCCCTCCCGCCGCACAGTGCAAATATTTGTTTGCACTTTTTCGGATATTCGACTCCTGTCGCCCTTTCGTCCTGTGCTACGATATTAATGTGCTTTAAATAATGAAAATAAAACAACAAACACGCAGCACCCTCAAAAAAAGAAAAATCAAAAACAAAATCAAACGTATGCTAGTTGTCTATGAAGTGTGACCCTTCGAGAGGGGGTGACACACCATCGCTATCCCCGGAAAAGGTCCCAACTAATGAGTGTAAACAAAACACAGAGAAAAAGTGCCACAAACTGTTTGATTTGTCGCTTAGGACTAATGAAACCAAACATTAGCGCACAGAGCACCCTCAATCGAGTGAAGGACCAGCGCTGAGGGGGTAGCAGTACCAACTCCCTGGATGCTCTCTGAATTGTTGCGATTTTTTTGTTGGTTTCTGGTGGAACACAAAGGGATGTTGCTGCCTAGGCGCGTTGTAAGTTGATTACGTGGTCGACGTTGACACTGCAACTACAATATGAGGGCACAGGCTGCTGCTGCTGCTGTGGAAACGGCAGCTGTCTTCACGTGAATGCGTGGTTTTTCACCTTTTGACGTGCCTAACATGGCTAATATGCTTTCTGTTGGCCACCTGAGTTTATTTATGTAGCGCCATGGTCCACAAAAACATTTAAAAACTAACTAACCGCCACTGCTTTCGTGGGAAACTCTCTAGAGTGGCATGCGGGTGTGGTTTTTACTTCGACAATTAATGAAATTGTATTTCTGTTTCGTTTGCAAGTATTTAGAATATTTGATTAATTGTCTGGGCGTCTGGGAATTGCCTTGGGGCTGCATGCCCCCAATGTTCAGTGTTGCACTTGTTCTATTGAGCAATTAGTTAAACGTTTACCTAAACTGTTGACAGTTAACGTTTTATCAATGAGCCAAACAAACATACAATAAATCAAAAACTTTTAAGTGCAACTTTCACAAGAGCCAGAATATCTAATTTGTCAGCGTTTAATGTGATGCGATGACCACCAGTAGAATTTTTGACATGCTCATTAGAGTTTTCATCAAAATTCGTTGTAAAACAAACAACTTGAGGGCTCAGGAATGCGAGGGCTTTGCGGCATGGGTTCGAGTATAAGATTACTAAAAATCAAAGGAACATTTTTGGAGGAAGCCAAATCAATTGAAGATTTATAAATGAATTAGCCTATTTGGGTCAAAATTTTAAATTGTCTTCTTAATTAACATATAGTACCATTTATACTTAGTTACAGTCATTTGTGGATTGGCGAAGCACACGATCCGAACCTTGATATCAAAATCTCACACCATTCAGTATTACTTATCACTGCTTTCTTTAAAAGGGATCAGATCGCCTAAAAAATGGGGGGGAAAAAAGGAACCACAAAAATGAATTAAAGCATGAAAAACTGCATTTCTACCTATAATGTAACACATATTTAACTATCTGTGGCATAAAATGCACAGTACGTTCCAGTTTCAGCACGGAGATATCAAAACGATCCACCTGAGAAGTAAACCGGCAAAAGTAAGGAGAGAATAACAAAGCCAAATGTCAAAATTATGATATATTAAATTTGTTCCCACCCAATGCACTATTGTCCATTAGTGCTTAAAGTAGGATAGGAGACTTGAACAAAACTAGACTTACATACATATAATTGCAAGTAAGTATATACGTACGTAAGTTTAAGCATACAAAGAAATAGTATACATATGTAGGTAAGTTTAGTTTTCACAGCCGCTTACACTTCAACTTTAATTTTACAAATGCCTTCGAATATATAAATTTGAGTACATTAACATTAATTACTTGGTGTTTAATTCACTTTCTGTATTTCACTTCACTTTTTTTACAGCAGCGCGTGCGTTCTATTAAATTTTTTCGTCAAAGTCAGCGATGGGCAAGCCCTTGCTCCCATTGTTCCCGAGAGATTTTTACGGCAACTGGCGCCACGCAGACGCATTAAAAGCTGCCTCGCTTCTTGGTGCCGCCGCTACAACCAGACAATATGACAAGCGTAATTGCCTCGCTTCGAAGCGAAAACAACAACAATATTGCGTATCGGGGCACGGCGCCAGTCGGGACAGCAGCAGAGACGTCTGCAAAAACCAATATAAGGAGTTTGAGTTTGGCTTGTGGACTTGAGCATCGGTAATAGGGGTTATTTTTTTACCCTTGCAGAGGGTATTATAAAATTGTGCTGATGTTTGTAACGCATTGAAGGAAGCATCTCCGACCACATAAATTATATATATTCTTGATCAGCATGACGAGCTGAGTTGATTTAGCCTTGTCCGTCTGTCCGTCAGTCCTTCTGTCCGTCTCTCTGTTTCTATGCTCTTTTTCTATCCTACCACCCATTGCATACTTTGGGGCACCAGCAATAATAAGGATATTTTTGGATTCTTACACAAGTGCTAAAAGAGGTATATCTCCATTGAAAAAAATCGCAGAATTGTTTGGAATGGTTCATTTCAAAGCTAAGGAGTGGTACTTTCCGATGGTATCAAACAGAGTCCAAACAATAGAATGGATTTCCCGAAAAACGCTCCTTAAAAGGGTCAAAATACACTTTTGCAATCTAACTCAAATTCTAAAAACCTCGACGTGATGGACAATTTCTGAAAACGTAGTATTGCTTACACATAAAATCATCTAGAATCACTACCTTCCATTCAAGATACTGGACCTTGTTGCCTAGTATATCAACAACTAGACATGTAAGTTAGACCGAAGTTGGTTTAACTCTATTAAATTAGTGTAACCTTGTACATTTTGGGATAATTAGGCCAAACTATTTTACTTGGGTTCCACATACACAAAATAGGTTGCAAGCATAGCTCGCAAAAAACTGTTAACCATTTTTTCAATGCGACCCGCCTCAGTGAAAAACAGAAACAAACGCAGCACAAACTGTCTCTCACTGAGCGGAACACTTTTTCTAGCACGTCATGTGTTGTCTGTTACTTGTGTTCGGTTGAGCAAAACAAACGAGTCGGTCATCCGACAACCTCCGACAGCAACTTTTTTGAGCAAGCGCTCACTAAACAACTGTCTTCAAATGAGCAGAACACAATAAGTGTCAGCGAAAAGTGTTTTTTGTTTTGATGTTGTTTTGTGCGTTTAGTAGGCTGTATGTATGTGTGTATTTTGAATGTACATAGTTAAGGGGGTCTTGTACCATTGATTGCCGAATTTGACCTATTTTTTTTTTAAATCGTGGAAAGAAAATGCGTAAAGATTTTCTTAATCTGAATTTTTTTTTATGTACAGCCCAGCTGTATCATCCCTAAAGTCCTTACGACGATGATCTCGCTTTTAGAGTAAGCTGAGTGAATCATTTTCAGATTTACACCTAGAATAGATTTGTCCATTATAGTCGCTTTAATGTTGTTCTTGTTAGACTGCTCTTGAATTTGCACAAAACCCATTATATTTCGCGAGTTTATAGGGCTCATCGAAAGCGCACTATAAATCGGGTTTACAATCTCTCGAAACCCTTCGCTGTCCAACACCAAAAATGGCCCGCCGTCTGTGGTGACAATTTTAACAATTGACGAAATAAATTCCTCTTCATTAGCTTCATACGAAATTTTTCGCTTTTTCTCATTTTTTTGCAAGTCATTATTGATGTTGCAGTGCATTTATTCAAGATTTTCCGCATGTTTTGTCGTCAAATGCCGCCACAAATTTGTTATGTGCCTTCCAGTCAATTTTAGACCACATATGTTGCAAACTAACTTATTATTTGCAGAGTCAAATTTAAAACAATTATGAACTTTTTTACTGTCTTCACGAGCCATTTTACGAACGATTAAAGTTAGTCCAAACGCATTAAAATCACACAGCCAAGTGACTCTCGTTATACAAAGACACACACAGCGCAACACACAACCACATATACATACGCAAAAAACACTTCGGAAGAATGCTCTCGGCAAAAGTGTCAGTGAATGACAGAAGAGAAACAGGAACGAAAAAAGTGTCTTTGCTCTGAGAGCAACAGAAATGAACAAAAACAGAACTGAAACTGTATTTCGCTTGCTTTGTTTCGTTGAGTCCGTATCCTAACTGTTTTTTGTTGACACGCTAAAAGTTTAGAGAGTTTTTTGCGAGCTCTGGTTGCAGGTTCCTGGGAGGAATTTTCAAAAGTTCTGAAATGACTGAGTAAAAAAACTTTGTTGTTTTGATGGTACCGTCTTGAATTTGGTATGCTTATTAAATGGGTCGTATAATATTTTCACGAGTTGAGATTCTCATATGAGATGGGTAAAAATTACTCAGTTTACTGGGAGTTGGCTTTCAAAAAACTCATATGAGAACTCAGATAGCATTTTGCTCATGCAATTACATTTGTCTGATTACTTATATGGGAAACTTATATGACATATCAGACAAGTAAAGATACAGCTTTATGAGAAAAAATTTGTGGTTTACTGTTAGCGCTCTAAGCTCATCCATTATGATTGTTGTATGCTTTTAAAGGTATTTGCAAAATTTGGTAAAATGGAACTAAATCATGGAAAAAAGGAAAAAAATTGTAAACTTGCTTGTAAGAGGGTAACTGATAAGCTGTAAGTTAAGAGATTATAGATCTTGATTTTGAGATATAAATCTCGTTTCAATGCATTCCAATCTTGTATCTTCCAGATAGCAAGCTTCTTGAAAAAGGATTTTCAATCTAGATTCAAGATTGTTTTTATTTCTCAGTGTATGTTTTATACCACCTTTTAAATATTAGTTAATGTCAATTGCACTGCTCAATCCCTCCCCCATATATTCCCCCCTTCCCCCTTAGCTGCACAATCAATGTTATCCATTGTGGCTCATTTTTGACGCGTGCCCATATACGGGTTCCAGTTTTGATACACGCTCAGTTCTGGCCATACAGACTACCTCACAAAACAAATCCCTACTAATTAGCTACCTATTCGCGGGTGTATTATCTAAATCAAATTAGCATGAAAACAACAAAAAGCAAACATTTTTGGTTACATTTGTGGAATTTTTAATATCAAAAACTAAACAACAAAGGCAACCACGATTTTATGGGCCATAAATTACTCAAATGATTTGGCCCAGAACGACCTCTTCAGTAGCCGAGAATTGCATTAGTCAATGTGCATTTAGTGGGGGATGAGAGTAACCAAATGACGATGGGGTGGAATCGTATGAATCGGCTGCTAATTTTGGCAGTAGATAAATTATAATATTTTTTGTTAGCTGATGGCTATCTGTGTTCCAAGTAAAAGTGTCGACCACACACAAAAACTCCACACACTTTGTCAACCATTTGCCAACTAATTAAATCACGAGTGAAAATTAAAACTCAACTGAGTTTCAATTTTTTAATAAGAAAAACCCACAAAATCACCGCAGGCGCACTTGAGCAACTCCGCAGGAGTCATAAATGCAAACGCACACTTCACACCTCACGACATTGGCCCAGACACATCCTGTGGCGCATGGCAAGACTCTGACGACGTCGTCTTCGTCGTCGGGGTTTGGGGTCATTAGTGTCTGGCGTTTTATGTCTCACCTGCCGAGTGTTCGTGTCTTAGTTGACGTTACAATTACCTGGTAATGTAAGCAAGAGGACAACCAAAACATGTCTAACAGCAGCCACAGTGGTCGGAGAGATAAAAAAAGCTAAAGAAGTTGGTAAATTTTTTTTTATTTTTTTTGTGATGTTTTGTAATTTTCTTCTTATGTTTAATTAGTAAAGAGTTAGCTGACTCGAGGTCAAAAAGTTGCGTTTGTTCACAACTGTAGACAACTTATGCATTTACACATCAAAAAGAGCAGAGATAGCTTTACAGCTGTTTTATGGATATCCAATCCGATCATCAGAAGGCGTTCGTTAAATGAATACTGATTGTTGAGCCAATTCCATGCAACTAGATCTTTAAGCATTTGGGAACTGCAAAGTGCAATAAAAGCAAAATTGGACTCACATACAGAAAGCCAAACTTTAAGGGTGTCGTTGCGAAGCTTGTTTATCGGAATTCGATTTCCAAAGTGTGCAAAAAGTCTCATTACGACTGAAATCATAGTATATTATAATATGCCTTTATAAACGGTTCAGTTAGCCCCAAAACCCATTAAATGAGCCGAGCGGCCGGTTCAAAAACTGTGTGAACCACTGAACCGAACCAGTACTTATTTTCGAGTGGTTTGTATATCTGCATTTTTTACTTGAAGCCGGTCGTTGGAAACGCTGTATCTTCGTTAGTTTTGCTCCGATTTACTTAAAATTTGGACACAATACTCTTAAAATACCTTTGTTTTGATTTCAATATGAACATTAAGCATTTTTGTAAGAAATTTCACTTTTCACCAAAGTTCATAAAATTCTTAAAATTTATCTCACAATTGGAAAAAAATCGAGAAATTAACTTGCTAATAGACCATTGTTTTCCTACAGGTGGAACTGGCAAATCATTTCTCGTTTAGTCTCGCCGAAATGCGAACAAATAATGTCATCGAATTGTCCGTAACTTCATCTGGCATTAAAGTAACTTCATCTGGCATTAAAGTAACTTTTTTGGAAGAAGGCAGAACAATGCATTCAGGATTTAAGCAGCATTCAGCATTAATCCAGTCGCAATGTTAAACATAAAAAATCAAACATCCATGGCCACAGTGCCATGCAAAATTATCATCTTGGATGAATGCACTATGGCACGCAAACATTCCCTTGAGCCGTTAAACAGAACACTGAAAAATATATAAAGACAACGACATACTATGCAGTAGAATGAGAGAAAATTAATAAAGCGTATAGCAGGAACCCAATCTACAGTAAATTCTAAGAATTTTTTCCCAAGAAACAATAGGTCTAAAATCATTTGACCATAGCCCTGTCCATCTGTCCGTTTGTTTCTATGCTATCTCCGCCGCCTGTTTCAAAGATATTTTGACCAAACTTTGCACAAAGTTTTTTGGTACATATACGCTTCACTTTTGTCGGAACCGGCCGGATCAAATGACTACAGCATAGTCATAGGAACGATCGGTCGAAAAACTAGTTTAATTGAGAAAAACTGTTGGATATCAATGGAAAAGCCTCCAAACTTCGTATTTATTAGGCTGATATGCTTTCCCATGATTCCACTAAGTTTGCCATCGAAAAACTAGTTCAAGTTAGAAAAACATTTTTGTTTTCAATGGAGGCGACAAGGGTATAAAAGCTTCGACCTCGCCGAAGTTAACTTTCCCATATTTTTAATATAAAGAATCAATATTCAACATAAAAGTTTCAGTCGTTTTTAAAATCTCATACAATGAACTTTGTGGAGGACTCTGACCAGCACATTAGAATGTTTTAATGGTTTTGAATACGTTTCTGTGCAAGAAAAATGTTAACGAACTCCAGCAGCTTAATTCTTGAAAAAAACTGATGTGATTTTATTAACAAATTTATTTTCTTGCAACATCACATATGCATCAACATTGTCGGCGCTTTCAGATAATCTATTATTAAAACTGCATTCATTATTAAGCAGTGAATGATCAGTAAGCGACTGAAAGTGAGCATATATGAGAAGTGGGTCCAAAAATATGCCACATATAAAAGGATTGTTAAAAAATGGATTTCACACGCTTTTCTATTTCATAACAAGCGGATTCGATAGAGATATCTAGATTTTTCCAATTTGCAGTGAATCCAAATGGAAAAAAATCACCCAAAACTAGATTTTCGATAAAAAGTTTAGTGTTGGTTGAGTCCCACACCTTCCGAAGTAGAAGAATGTTGTTATCTGCGTCCGCAAAATTAAAGAAATGTTGAAGATGTCTTATGATTCCTTCTTCGCATTACAAACATCCGACCAAACTGACGATGCGTTCTGCAAAGGTAAAAAACCAAAACAGTACCGGTACCAATGTTTCGGTTCTGTTCCGGTTCTATCGGTTCCAATAATAACGGTGAACGGTAATCGGTTCTCAAAAAAAATTAGTATCGGTTCCGGTTTAGGTTCTGGTACGTGATTTTAAACGGTTTATTTTGGTTAACGGTTCCGGTACCGGTATTAATCCCTGCTAAGAAATCAAAATTTCATATGACGGAGTATTGCAACATTGGACTGGGCAGTCGAGGATTGCTGATCAAGTACATATGAGATTTAACTACTACACAGAGAAAAAAGAGGATATGAAAAAATATCCATTGGATGACCTATTTGGACTGGATAAGTCTTTTATATCCTTTTATCATCCAATGGAACTGAAAAATCATTCAAAGGATTTGAAAAATGATCATATCATGGATGATTTTTCAGCTTCGTTTGATGATAAAAGGATATTAATGACATGGGTACACTATGTTTTTCACACGTGTCATCTTCTCGCGTGGGCAAACCATCTGACTCTTTCAATTGAAGCAAGTAAAATCGCCGAGAGCTCCAACTGATAAATCCCCCAGGCAGGTTTTTTACCTACTTGCCAATTCGTGTTCTGCATAAATTTCGTGTTGTTTGTCCGATATTGATATTTTATTATTCTACTTTGTTCAAGGATATAATTTCAAAATGCTCTGACAGTCTTTTGAGGTATGTGAGGAAAAGTTCCCATTTTTAAAGAAAGATTGTGTCTTTTTTTCTTATGTTTTTTTCTTAAGTTTGTTTATGCTCGGAAATGTTTCTTTCTGCCAAATTGCAAAACTGAATGGGTTCGTGGTATAATAATCTGAATAAAATGTTTAGCTTTGTCGAATTATCGACCACTGTGAGTAGAAAAGCAGACGTAGCTCAGGAACTTTAGTCATTAATTACCTGCCTGAGCTTCGTTGGAGTGTAGGAGTTGACTCTGTGCCAGTTGAAATTACTGTCATTTGTCCGAGTAGATCCAAAGTGTCTTATGGGTTACCCTAGCCCCTACGGCAATGATCTTAAATGTACAAAAAGTGAGAAAAGAATTAGCCTTAATCCCACTTTTCCCAAACAATACCCAAAAGGCCTTGGCTCAGGAAGCAGGCCAGCTACCAACTTCCTTTCATGCATAGTTAACCAATATAAATCCAATTAGCACGCTTTTGTCTGACAATTCAGCAAGGGAAGACATAAACGGAAGAAAGGAAGAGGAGCGAAAACACAAAAGGAACACTTCAGCAGGGGTGTGTCTTTGTACAAACTTTATGACTTGAGCACCTTTTATGCTCACCATTAAACGCTATTAGCGCGGCATTTAAGGATCGCTTTCTCATCTTCCATTTTTTTCCCTTTTTTTGGGTAGGTCATAAAGGTTAACTCTGGCTTAGGAGGGTGTTTTAACGCACATTTAATCTAATAAGCCACAAACACGCAATCAAGTTCACGTGGGAAAATTGGAGCAATAAGAAAATTTCATTTTAGAGTACTCCATGGAGAGATGTCAGAGCTGAGCGTGGGTTGAACTGGACTGGACTGCTGTTGTTGTTGTTGTTGGGTGTGTGTGGGAAGTTCTGGCCCTGCTGCTGTTATTTATGGACTACACTCGTCGAGCAATTGGATATGGGAAGAACAAGGAAGCAAAAGCCAAGCGCAGACAACGCCCAAATGTCAAGTACCTCAGAGAATCTCATCAATTTTTGTACTTTATGTGACATAATCCCTGCAGCCAGGCCAAGTGGACTATAAAAGCCTGAGGCCAAGTCCAAAGCCAGCACAGTCTTTGTTGGAGTAAGTTAGAATGAGGCTAATTCTGGGATTTGTGCTGCTACTTCGGGTGCTTCAAAGCCACCAACTGGAATTGGATGATGCGCCCATAGGAAGCGATAAAGAGCTCTCGGATTTGGTTATAACCACGGCTTTGGGTAAAATTCGTGGCACCATTCTACCCTCACAGGCTGGACGCAATTTCTATGCGTTTCGTGGCATACCCTATGCCAAGGCCCCGGTGGACAATCTACGCTTTAAGCCACCGGAACCAATTGAGCAATGGTTTGACATATTCGATGCCACCTTCGATGGTCCCAAGTGCCCTCAGCCGGGTCTCTTCAGTGAGGATGTCAGCGAGGATTGCTTGCGGCTGAATATCTATACCAGAGAGTTGCCCAGTGAGCGGCAGCCGAATGTGAAGAAACCAGTTTTGGTTTTTATTCATCCTGGCGGCTTCTACTCGCTGTCCGGACAGAGTAAAAATTTTGCTGGTCCGCAGTATTTTATGGATCGGAATTTGGTGCTGGTGACCTTTAACTATCGTCTGGGTTCATTGGGTTTCCTGGCCATGGGCACTGAACAGGCGCCCGGCAATATGGGTCTCAAGGATCAAGTACAACTGCTGCGCTGGGTTAAGCTGCATATCTCGCGATTTGGTGGAGATCCAAATGCTATAACACTGCTGGGTTATGGAGCCGGAGCCATGGCTGTTACATTGCATATGGTTTCACCCATGTCACAGAATTTGTTTCATCGTGCCATTGTAATGAGTGGAGCGGCAACGGGACAATGGTCGTTACCAGATCATCAAATGGATGTGGCCAAAAAGCAGGCGGCTCTGCTGCACTGCAATACGGAGAATATGACGGAAATGTTGGATTGCCTGCGTGGGGTGAGTTCAGTTAAGGAAACTCTGGCATCTTCCGATGTTTTTTATCTTAACAGAAACATTATCTGGAGTATGCCAACACTCTACCCCGCATGTTTGATTTTGGACGGAACAATCCGCTGATACTATGGAAACCTGTGGTCGAACCAGACTTTGGACAAGAGCGTTTTCTTATAGAAGATCCTGTGCGTAGCTATCAGAATGGTGACTTTATGAAAATACCCATCATAACGGGCATGACCAAGGATGAATTTGTGGGGCCAGCTATCTGTAAGTGATTTGCTCCATTAGCATCCAATCTCTACCCTATTTCTATATCCTTCCCAGCCATTCTACAGAGTCCCTCGCTGCTGAGCGCGTTCAATGAGAACTTTGAGGCCTTGGCACCCATTTGTTTCCTATACAATGCCAGTCAGGCGCGTGCACCAAATATAAGTCAGGAATTGCGAGCTCATTACTTTGGTCAACTGCCCTTCCAATTGAACAGTTCTTTACAGGCTTTGGCCACGTTGTATTCAGATGCCTTGACTGGCTTTGGCATACATCGTTTTGTACACCTGGCCGCTCGTTCGACCAAAGTATATTACTATCGATTTGCCTATCAGGGTGGGCGTAGTCATATCCATTATCCTGAGGATGCGCCCTATGGAGTGGTACATCATGATGATCTTATGTATTTGTTTGTGGAGCCTTCCATCAGTCGCATGTTTACCGAAGATGATGATGAGTTCCGCATGGTGGATATCATGACGAGAATGTTTTCCGCCTTTGCCTACAAAGGGTAAGCGGAGCCATGATCCAATCTCAATTGCACTCTTTCTAGTTTGATTACTTTTGCAGTGATCCCAACAAACCCAGCGATGAGCAACTACGTAGCATACGCTGGCGTCCCTTTAGCTTCAAGAAACGTTATTATCTTAACATAGGCGATGATCTGACCATGGAGGAGAATCTCAACTCAGCGCGCTATGAGATATGGAAACGCTTGTTCCCCTTGAATTGGCGACGTCAGACCAAGGAACGCTGGCTGGCTGAGTATATATAAGCAAAAAAAAGGGGTGACTGCTTTTAAGCTCTACTGTACTTTAAGCTGCTGTCGATTAAAAATGCTAGCAGCCACTTGGCATAATTGAATTTCATTGCGATTGTTGTTCCAGTTGCCAAGTGACAAACCAATTGGCATAATTTTCAGTTCTCCAGCTCTCTAATTTGGTTGCCTTGCTTATGTTATGCTTCTGTTCGGTTCTGCGTGTCATCACTGTGTGTGGGTGCATATATTATACGAGTACCCTGGCTTTAGGCAAGCGATAACCGTGCTATGGTACGTGTCGTCGTGCATTATGGGGTCGAGTCGGTGATCGCGTGCCATGCAATTGCACTGAGAGAAATGCTTGTGAAGGGAATCTTCATTGCGATCTTAATAGTAAATGTGAAGATAAAGTTTAAAGTTACGAGTTTAGTTTAATTTTGGTAACCCAGGGTATCATGTATTTTGAGTCATATTAAGTACGAAAATACTTAATTAAAGTATATATTTTATTAATGATTTTTAGCCATAAAATACTCCTTTTCACAACCTTTCAGCAAGAGTTACTTTTAAATCGGATAAGTCTTTAATCAAGCGCGATAGATTCTTATGCAGGGCTGCAAACTGGTTTTAAAAAATAATACGCTTCAAAGAACGATTACTCCGTAAGACTAACAATGAGCAGTGTCCTTCTATCTGATCTTTCCAATATGTAGCATAACTTTAAGATTTAGATGACTTAGTTTTCTAAAATAAGACAATCAGCCATGTTCTCAATTCCTCTTCCACAAAAATATTTCGAAAGTGGAATTGATTCGTGTTCTGGTAAAACGAACTAATTTTGCAGTTTCAAATGTTTTGCTTTGTGGCTGGTGATATGAAAAGTAAATTGCAAATTTGGCATTAAAATACATTACCTACCCACTAATTGAAAATAAAGAATCATTTTTTATGCAGTTTGAGATACTTATTTTGGTATCTTGAAACAGTCGTCTGTAATGTTAGACTATTTTCAAATAATTAAATTGCTAAACATTGCGTGTATATGTGCGTCGCGTGGAACAAAACCCGGTTTTCTCTATTATTTGATTGGCGTTTTGCGAGTGCAAGCAAACTGACCAACAACGATGAGTTGGTGGTTTTCTTTGAAAGTATTTGTGAGTGCTCTGCAGTATGCTACGTTTGGGCATGTCTGCTATACAAGAATAATTCCCCTGAGTAACGCGTATATCGAGGTCGGGTTGGACCGACTTTAACTTACGCTCTAGTTAAACACTTGAAAAGTGAATTATAATTTTGCCCAGAAGTTTGGAACGCTTTAATGCGTGAATAATCTCCGACAACATAAAGTATATATATTCTCGATCAGCATGACGAGCTGAGTCGATTGAGCTTTCTCCGTCCGTCTTTCCGTCTGTCCGTCCGTCTGTCTGTTTCTACGCAAACTAGTCCCTCAGTTTTGAAGCTATCGAGCTGAAATTTTGCACAGAGATATCTTTTAGCTGCACACTGCACATATGTACTGTGTCGGAACCGCGAAAATCGGATGGTCACTTCTTGCAGCTGCCATACAAAGTTTTTTTTTTAGGTTTTTTTATTTAATATCCCACTGACACAAGACATAAAATTATAAATTAAATCATTGGTCACAAAATTAAGTCATTGGTCACAGAAGTTTCAAGTGTATTTAAACTTCGGCAAAGCTATCTTCAGCTTTGTTTTTCTCGTTTTTCATTAAATTGGTCTTAATGACATCGTACTCAAAACTATAAAGAAAATTACTTTAGAGACAATACATCACAAGGTTCAACGTCATCGTGATTCTATTTATATGAAGAACTGTGACAAAATTAATTTTTTGTCGTTCTGAGTACAGGGGCTAAAGACTAATATGTTTTGCGGACTAAAAAATATCAAGATACGTTGGTTCTTAATAAACAAATACGCATATAGGTATTATAAAATTGTCCGGATGTTTGTAACGCATTGAAGGAAGCATCTGCGACCATATAAGGTATATATATTCTTGATCAGCACGACGAACTGAGTTGATTTAGCCCTGTCCGTCCGTCTGTCTGTTTCTTTGCTATCTCCTCCGTCAGTTTGAAAGCAATCCTTACCAAACTTTGCACGAAGTCTTTTGGTACAAATACGCTGTACATTTGTCGGAACCGGCCGGATCGGATGACTATAGCATATAGCTGTCATAGGAACGATCGGTAATTGACCGAAAAATTGGACATGAAAAAGTTGTGCGCAAGATGGGTGCCACGTTTGCTGACTTCAGAACAAAAACGTCGGTTCACACCTCTGCCGTTGCAATGGCTAAAATTAATGAATTAAAATTTGAATTGCTACCTCACGCCCCTTATTCGCCAGACTTAGCTCCCTCTGATTATTTCTTATTTCCAAACTCCAAAAAAAAATTTCAAAAAAAAAGATTTGGCAACAAAGAAGAGGCGGAGTCCGAGGTTAATGCCTATTTTGAAGAGCTTCACAGTTCTTATTATAAAAAAGGTATCGAAGCTATTCAACATCGCTGGGAAAAGTGTGCCGACCTAAAAGGATCCTATGTTGAAAAATAAAAAAAAAAATGATAAATTTTTGTGTTTTAGTAGTTAGGTCGGCTATTTCTGGGACCGCCCTCGTAGCTGTCATAGAAATGTATAGTCTGAAAACAAGTCTTAGTTAGAAAAAATTCTTTGTTTTCAAAGGAAATGTACCAAAAAGTGACATTTATTCATTGGGAATGCTTTCACATAGTTCTACAAACTTTGGTCAAAATCGGATGACTATAGCATATAGCTGCCATAGGAACGATCGGTCGAAAAACTAGTTTTAGTAACAAAAACTTTTTTGTTTTTAATGGAAACGCCTCCAAAAAGCGTATTTCTCAGTTTACAATCCCTTTCCATGATTTCACTAAGTTTGGTCGAAATCGGATGACTATAGCATATAGCTGCCATATGAACGATCGGTCGAAAAACTAGTTCTAGTGAGAAAAACTTTTTTGTTTTTAATGAAAACGTCCTTATCATTGGCATACACTTAATTTATATACTTTTACACAATTCTACAAAGTTTGGTCGAAATCGGATGACTATAGCATATAGCTCCCATAGGAACGATCGGTCGAAAAAGTAGTTCTAGTGAGAAAAACTTTTGTTTTAAGAAAACGTCCTTATTTGGCATACACTTAATTTATATACTTTTACACAATTCTACAAAGTTTGGTCGAAATCGGATGACTATAGCATATAGCTCCCATAGGAACGATCGGTCGAAAAACTAGATCGAGTGATGAAAACTTTTTGGTTTCTAATGAAAACGTCCTTTTTATTGGCATACACTTATTTTATATATTTGGACACATTTCTACAAAGTTTTATCAAAATCGGATGACTATAGCATATAGCTCCCATAATCAAAGTAATGTTTTTTGGTAAAAAGTAGTCTTGGAAAAACTTTTTTCTTTTCAATGGAAGCTGCAAGGGTATACAAAACTTCGGCCGAGCCGAAGTTAACTTCCCCTATTTTTTTGATTTAATTTAGGTTTTGTCCAAAATGTTTATTTTTTGATCCAAATATTTTGAGTAAACGCTCTCGTTCTCTCCTTCCTCACGTCGCTTTGCCAAGTGTATCACCTCCAAATCAGTGGTACCAATGGTATGAAAGAAGCAAACCAGTCATACTTCTTTTAGAAAATTGATATTTGTGCAAATTGAGCCTTTTAATC
This sequence comes from Lordiphosa collinella, assembly GCA_018904265.1. Taxonomy (NCBI): domain Eukaryota; kingdom Metazoa; phylum Arthropoda; class Insecta; order Diptera; family Drosophilidae; genus Lordiphosa; species Lordiphosa collinella. Next base: position 111,683 of record JAEIFV010000156.1, on the reverse strand, counting down.
TTTTGAGGTCTGCAGCATCAACATTTATTGTTATTTCCGTGACAAAATTGTGAACAGGTGTGTAGGCAATCAAAACTAATATAAATATCCAAACCCCGGAAGCAATATCTCTAAAATGCGCGGATGGCCTTTTACGAAAAGTACAAGATTTGGGACGAAGAATTTAAAACCGTCATATTTAGTGATGAAAAAAGTTTAAACTAGGCGCCGCTAATGGACAGATACGCGGTATACCCATTGCTAAAAGCGCAATTTCATATTTAAGTTATTCTCAGATTACGTTCCTATGTAATATAATTATACATGACGCTTTATAAAATTTGCACAAAATAACAATTTTCTATGAAATAATTTGTATTTAATTTCTTTTGAATTTTTTATTGTTATTAATATTTTGAAAAATGTCTCATTTCATTTCTCTCAGTGCATAGTCCTACTCTATCTAAGCTGAACTCACTTTCAGCAGCACAGATGTTGCCAAACATTACTTTACTGTTGCTTTCTGTGGGCCACTCACCAAACCAATTTTCATTTTTATTGCTCTTATCGGAGTTTGGTTACGCTTGACAGCATGACAATGTCAAATGCAGTCCAAGTCCATCCAATTCGAGAGCGAGCTCGTGTCCTGAACTGTACGAAACGTGCAGACTCATTAGCATACTTAGTTCTGGACGCTCACACACATGACGCTCTCGCTCCCCCCAAGTCCAATTGGCAAGAGAAATTCCATCATGAGTCACGCCATTGCCTCATTGCTTATCCTGGCGAGGGTGTCTCCGCTGCTGTTGGCCACCAGTTGGAACATTTTTAATATATTAATTTATGCAAATTGTGAGGCAACTGTGCGGTTATCGGCCGCAATAGATCAACTCATGTTCTGGGCTGGGTGGTGGCACTTCTTTTGATCGTTTCCACTTTAGTTTTAATTGTTTGGCTTGTCGTCGGCATATGTTGTGTCAAATTGTTAGGAGGCAACAGAAATTCCCATTTCCAGCGAATTGGAAGATTTCCAATTCCGCGAAACGCAAATAGAGTTGTGGGCACCCATTTCGTATCAGATGAAGTTTTTCGCGAAACGTGTTTGCTTTTCCTGCTGCGAGAGTCAGCGAGTTTTTATTGACTGATGGAAATCGCTCAAAAACGAAAAAAAAGCAAAGCCAGTTTGAAATTTTCGCTTGCCCACAAACTGTAATTAGATTGCGGCCCCAAACAGTCTGGACTCCGAAATCCAACCGCAAAGTTTCCACACTTCCTTCTGTGGTTTCACGTCGTAGACGAAGACGACAACGCGTGCTTGGAACTCCTGCTGCTGCTGTTGTCCAACATCAAGGCTTAGGAATCTTTCGCTCTCTCTGTGTGTGTTTGGCTTACAATGAAGTTGTCTGCGCAATTGACGCACGATAAGCCCAGTCTTTGGCTCGAACTAAGCTACAAAACAAAAGGCAAACTGAGCTCCCAACACTACGGCTGTTGTCTCTTACATAGAAAAATTTGCACAAACATCACAAAACTCATAAATAACAATAACAACAACAACCATTGCAGCAGCCGAAAGTGTCCACCAGGCTTGGATGCGAGCCTGAATTTTCAACTCTTTGACTTTACGACTCGATAATGTGCATTGCAGGCACAATTTATGAGTCACCTGGAAGCCTGAGCTTTGGTTTAACGTCTTTTTTGTTGTTTCTTTTGGTGTGGAAGTTATGCCAGGTATTTATTAGGTTAAGTTCAGCAGTTGGGGAAAAGCTGTGACATATTTTTTTTTCATTTTTACCTTTTGTGTGTGGGTGTGGGAAATGTGCTGGCCAGAGGCATTTGGCTAACAAAAATGGGGGAAAAATTAGCACAATGAGTGCACTGGCTTCGCTTAGTTTTAGGTTTTAAATTTAAATTACTAAGGGCCGAATTCACATCTTCTACATAGAGGTATCTGTCAGATAAACTGCCAAATAACAGAGTAAGTTTGAGGGATGCAAACCGCTCAAAAATAAGGACTGGTTCGGTTAAGGGGTTCGTGCTGTTTACAGAATTCGAATTTCAGAATATTCGGGTGCATCCCAGAAATCTCTAGAGATTTTCATATAAACGGTTTCATTTCGAATTACAACTGCTTGCCTTTATGTGTGAAGTGTCTTCAAAATGCTAGGCTACTAGATTATATGACAAAAGTCGAGAGAATTGAAAGCGACTGCTGAAGGCAACGTAAATTTCATGCGTACGGGGTTCTTTCCCTAAAATCTAGTAGCCGACATTATTCTTGTCACTTTATATATATAGATCTCCTAGCTAAATTAAAAATATCTTCGTTTCTACGAAAATCTCTATGGAGATTTCTGGGACAACCGATAATGATTTCTGAAGTGAAAATGTGGCGTTTCGCACACTTTCGATATTTAATTTCTATAAAGCATTTGAATGTGCTGGATGCGACACACTGGATGCAGCTCGCCAAAAAAAAGTAAAAGTGCGTACTATTTCTAAATATGGTAGATAATTGAGAAAATCGTCCAATAGAGGAAACGGGATACTCAAAAATGTGGTCTAAAGAAAGGTTTACTAAGAGGTCTACAAATAGAATCACAGGTTAAGGGGGTCTTCTCATTCAAAACCCGTTTTGGACCCTTTTAAAAAATTCTATTTGAAAACGCAAAGAATAATGAAAACTTTTTATTATTGTATTACAAGGTCAAAGTAATAAAAATTTTTTTGCCTCGATACGAGGGCTGTTCAAAAGTAATGAGACTCAAGTGGTGGTGAAAAAAAGGTGTCGTCACGGCGGCACGTCGGGTGGAAAAATAATTGTGATTTTTTTGACAAATGGCGGCCATTCAAAAAAAAAATTCAACGGTTGTAAAAAAAAAGTAAAATTTTAAAATTAGTCGAGGTTCACCCGAGAATGGTGACAATTCTGCGTCGTCCACTTTGTTTCAGAAAATCGGTTCAGTTGAACGGAGATATCATGGCGCAGTTCGAACGTGTTCGGTCGCGCTTAGTTTGCGTTGCTGGGAATTTAGGTCATTGGGTCCTAAAGGACTATATCTCCTAAACTAATTCGGTTTCGAAAATCCTTTGGGGGATATTTTGAATATCAAGCTATAATAAATGCAAAAAAGTCGAAAAAAGTTGCTCAATGAGAGACCCCTTAAAATGGTGAAGCGACATCAATTCCATTTTAGTGAGTCCATGAGCAAATCTTAGTGTAACCCAAATTCGGATGAAACTTTTTTAAGGAGTCGATGAAAATACCCTAAATTTACAAGTACGTCTTAAGACTCAACCGTGAACTGAACCGAACCGAACCGTTTTATCTGATGGTTTTTTGTTCGGTTGTCGAAAGAACCACGGCTCAGTTTTTGGTTCGGCTTATTATCGGAAATAGCGGTTCGGTTACGATTTGATTCGGTTCAGATCCGGTTTGTATCCCTGGCAAATTTTAAGTTTATCTGACATATAGCAGCTATCTTAGAGGTAGAATCGGCCCTAAGACACATAAAATATTGTATATGGGTAACCAAGTGCAAGCGTTCAGAACAAGCCGGTGGGGTTTGCAATCAATGATTCTTTATTTTCATATTGTCGATCGCTCTTGTATACTTTACGTGGAATAATACCACAGCAGAATAAGGCGGCCACTGCATTAAATACACATTTTGGTGCCAAATGCATTCTTTGATTGCTCTTCCGTTATGTATGTAAGATAATTATGTGTCTTTATTATATATATAATAATAAGATTAAATGAGAGTGTGTTTGAAGTTTAGTTGACGGCTTAATTTCGGCTGATTTACGAATGACGGCTGAAGTCTGCTGATCACGACTGATGACGATGCCTGCCGACCGTATCGATAATAATGTCTATCGCCTTAACAGCGATGCCACCTCATTGCAGGTCCCTACAACATCTTATATGTATTGGAGCATTATATTGTTGAAAGGTTCAAGAAAGTGGTTCAAACAATTGAGAAAAAAACTGGAAATCCGATTCAAGGACTTGAATATATAGATATAGAGCGTTCATTTTTGATGTTTCCATTAAAAGCAAATGCTCCCCTAAAATAAAACAAAGACTTCACTAGAGTGGTAATGATATTCGTAGATGGGGGAGGTAGACGCATTGCCGCCAATTCGAGTGACAAGGCTGCTTAAACATTATCTTGTGCGCAGTGAGAATCAGTAGACCTTTTCTGATGCTGCTAACATTCCTCCCACACCCGCACGCCATGCCATGCCATCGAGGGTTGCTTCTGCATTTCGCAGTACCGATACGCTTAGAATTTATTTCCAAAATATTTCTGGCATGCGAACTAAATCGGATTTGGTGTATATTGCGACATAGCATTCCGACTTTTATATCATAATTTTAGTTGAAACCTGGCTGAAATCAAATTTGTATGATAAGGAATACTTCTATGCAAACCTGCATCAAGTATTTCGCGAAAACAGGGGAGCCTAAAGAACTAAACGAACAAGAGGTGGTGGAGTGTTGATGGCTGTCAGGCATTCCCTCCATTGTAAATGCCTTCGACTTGAGAATAATGACTCGCTTCTGGACCAAATTGCGGTTCTGGTAGTGGGCACATTGGGTCAGCTGTACATATGTGCTTCCTACATACCACCTAATAGTGACTATGACCTTTATAAAGCACATTTTTTTAACATATTGAATGTTTATCAGCATTCGGAGGATCATCAATACCTTTGCGTTACGAAAGACTTCATTTCGGGCTAAATTTTTTGGACTCAAGATCCAAATTCCTATGGTACCGAGTAATGTTCATCAGCCTCATGAAATACTTCTTCTTGATGATCTATTTAGTATGGGCCTAGCCCAAATCTACAATATTTTTAACGCTTTGCACAAAATTTAAGATTTAATATTCTGATATGAATTCGTCTTTAAGAAGATGTGAGTTCCCCATTACCGCTTGTGATATGCATCACAAACCTTTATTACTTAACATCGAATATTAGATGTTTGCGCCCTCTGTGCATCGATCTTCTAAATTTGAATTTCACCTTGATGAAATAAGTCTTAGTTGTATTAAAAGTTGCATCTCAAATTTTCACTGGTCATCTGTCCTTTCGATGCTAATTTGGAGACGTAGAGCTCTCCGTACTTTCAATCGTCTTCCAGTTAGCAAGCGCTTCGACCTTAGCAACGATAATATTATTGGTAAGCGATTACTTAGGGACTTTTATTTGTACATAGTTAAAATTGTTATTGGGCGTATTCAGCAGATAAATCCGATTTCCGATTTCTGATTTATGATTACCGAACTTACCTGCTGAATACAGTGATTGCCGATTGCGATTGCCAAATTTGACAATCATGATTGCTGAGATGGAATCATTCAAAAGGTATGATTGGTGAGACCATTAACCGATCGTAGGGCCAATTGTTTACCCCATAACTGGCAATGAACTGACAAACTTACAATGTTAAGAGCCCTCAAAAATGTTTACTAAATTTTTCATAGTTGTAATCTAGTATTCTAAAATTTGGAATTTAAACTTATCAATCAGTGTTAGTCAAAAATAAGCAGAAATCAGAAATCAGCAATGAAAATAGCCCTTTTTTCCATTATTTCCATTTTTCATATTTATTATTATCATTATTTCGACTATTTGAGAATTTTGAAAATTTCCATCACATTTAATAGCAATTAAATTAAACAACAAACATTAAAAATATACAGGGTTTGCTTCATTAAAACGACTCTGAAAAAGCGTCTGCTGAAAACAGACGCTCTAGGTTGGCGTGTTGAAAGCAATAGACGCCGCTTATACATCCATATTTTAGCCACATACGTTCAGCGAGTTTTATTCAAATACTGAAAACCACTCAAACTTAAACTCGAATAATGCAACAAATTTTCCATCTATTTGTAGAAGTGTAGTGTTTTCAGATGAACAGATAGATAAATATATATATATTATGGGGCCAGAGATGCTTAGTTTTTGTACACAACCATTAACATAAAGTGGAGGGGGTGCAAAAGTTTCACGTTGTAAAGAAACATTGTCGTTATTAAATGTGATGTTGAAATAATTTGTTTCTCTCAAAATAGGTAAAACTGAATGGTTAAATTGGAAAAAGGGAAAAAATGGAAAAAGGACATGATCGATTGAATTTATTAATTTTTGTTTTTGATTAAAAATTTTTGTTTTATTTTAAACTAAACATTCAACCAAATAATAATAAAAACAATAAATTTTTTTTTTTTTTTAAACTTATAATCAGTGTTATTCAGCAGAGAATCATAAGCAATCGCCAATCGTAAATCAGCAATCGGAAATTAGATTTACCTGCTGAATGCGCCCATTGTTAGCTTCAAGTTTTATTGGAGTAGCCAGTTGGCGAAATAAATGATAGATGAATAATGATTATAAAAATAGTTAAAACCCTCCGGCCCATCGAGCATAAATTTTTTCTCGCGCAGTGTCGAATGACTCTTTGAACCTTGGATAAACTGGCACTGCGTAAACGGACAATTTTTCTTTGATTTTCGCATTTGAGTCATGAGAAATTTGCGCAGTCCTAAGAATGACGCGTCTATCGGCTGGGCTAGTGGCTTTGGCAAAACGTCCTTTTATACTTTGACCATACTAGTTTACGTTACGTAAGAAATTACCTTTTACATTTTGACTTCTCCCAATTCTGGTTACAATTGGTCTTTGGCTTTAATTGCATTCATTGATAGCATTTATCTGACCCTTTCCCATCTCTGTCAATCGCTTACTTCTACCCATTTCTCCATTTATTGTCTTATAATATAACAAAACATTTAAAGTAGACAAAAGCCATCGATTTAACTATTAATCTACAGGCAACTTGAACTGTTTCGCTTGAGCCTATTCAAGTGAAGTTTTATGTCCAAGGCCCCATGCTCCCTTAAGCCTCAATCTACAATACAATACATGTATATGGATATATGATTCATATATGAACCGAAATAAATGAGTTAAGAGGTCTTAAGATAACAATTTGAATGAATGTCAAGATTGAATGGATAATATAAAACATTAAAAGGAGTGACAAAAGTGGGGACTCACCCAAGTACCGCAGTGATAAGAGGTTCAATCAAATCTACCAAGTTTGATACCGAATGATAGTGACAGTACAGTAAATATTATTTTTTTATCCTGCTCAGTCATTTCTATAAAGGAATGAACCAATACGTCTTTCACATCCGCATTTTTGAACTTCCTCTGAAATGTAAAGACACCGTCAATTATAACAAGTCTCTTTTGCACAAACCTAAAAAAATTTTTTTTTCAGATTTTTACTGTATTTCAAATCTGCTCAATCCGGATTTCTTCCGATTAACTATGCTTATTGCACCACAAGGATCTGTAAAAACACTCTTATTGTAATATGTCAATGTTATACAATTGTCTAGTTACCTGACAATTTGGTGCGTTATTCCATTGAATCAGGACTTTAAAATGTCCAAGCCAGACCACTGGTGAAAGCTCTAGATAGAATAGCTATGTATATAGAATAGTTTTGTAGCTTGTTAACTTTCATATTGCCTTTTTCTAAAAAAGATCATTTTTGGCGTAAGTCGTTAACAATTCGTATTACCATTTTAATACCCTCATGCCGCCCATCTCTTATCAGCCTGAAATAGCTGACGCCGGCACCGATTGCCGACATTAACCAAATTTATGAAGCATGGCACACAGCCCAAAAACAAAACACTAAAAGTAATTAGCATAGTGGCATGGAGAGGGAGAGAAAGTGGCAATCGTGTGCCAAGCGTGGGCGACCTTCCCTTAGAAGGCCATAATAATAATAATAATATGTTGATAAGCTGGCGAGAGAACCATTAACACAGACGAGGGGTACCTCATTTTTAGTTGCATTTTTAATAACTGACATGATCCTGCCGTGCAACAATATTAGAAAAAAACCGCTTTTCTAGTACATGCCGTCGACACGCGACGATCACAAGCTGCGCAACTCAAAGTCATCTCCTGCTGTCAGCAGCCTCCCTTCCGTGCTTGATATCTGTTCTACCTTTTTGGTCCTTGTCAAATAAGCATTTTGTCTGTTGTCATCATCCCGGCATCAAATTTCAAAAATATTTACAGCTTTCAAACTTGTGATAACCGATGATGGATCATGTTGCACGAATTATCTGACTCTCGCTTATTGACTAACTGGAGGGTTGATTTTCTAAATAAGTTTACCACCCGGGAAAGGAAAGGCAAGCAGGCTCAGCGGGTGGAAGAAGTAATATTTAGCAAAAGTAAGTACATATGATCCTGTTCTAAAATTGTTGTTTAAGTAATATTCCTTGGCGGGGCTTAAACTCTGAAATTCAGAAACGTTTTCGGCTGAATTCTTTGCTACTTAAACATCCATTAGGTCTAGTAAAACAGCTGCCCAATACTGTCCAAAATCAATCACTTCTTCAAATGCTCTGTCTCTGTCCTCCAAATCAGCATATGCAAAAAGAATCGCACACTCTCCTTAACCCCCCACTCCATGTCACTCCACTCCACTCCAACTCCACTCACATTAACAACAACAATTGAGGCGAACGGTAAAAACTGTCAAAGGCAATTGTCAGTGGCTTTGTTTGGACTGGGTTAGGGGTGTACAACAAACAAACTGACAGACAAGATTGATCATTTGATGCCTTGATCTGTGCCAGGGCTTGGGGAGGGGGGATGCATTCATACATCAATTTCGAGTGGGCTGGTAACCCATAAATGAACGTGGGACTTTTTAGTTTGCACCTTTTCAGCTGATTCTCTCTCTGTTTTTTTTACAAATGCCCAGCACGTGCCAATGCCCGAGGTCATGCCAGGCATGTAAATCCTGCCAAGTGTCGTCGTCTAGTCCGAGGAACTCAAGCAAGAGCAACTGCAGCGGCAACTGCAGCCGCCTGCATAACTTGCATCGAGGTGCAGCTGTTGACTTGGCGGCTTGCCGCAGTCTTTGCCACTTCCTTTTCGTGGTCTGCTTGAGAATCATCAACATTTAACCCGTGCCGTCTACGTGCTCAGCATCAGAACTCTAAATTAATTGTTGTTATTGTCATGGGCTTTGGTTGCTTCTGGCAGCATCTCACCTGTTAGTCGTTGGCCGTGGATTACATTAATTGAATCTTAATAAATTTGTGGATCTTTTGGTTTCGCTAATCCCCAGCAATTGATGTGGCTGATAAGTTAAGCTGGCCATGATCATAATCATAAACGCATTCAAGTTAAACTGTTATTGTCGTCCGACTGGCGACTCGGCTCCCATCTGCTCTTGTCGTAGGTCAAGCCAAGCGTGTGCTGTCGAGTCTTGGGTTCCGTACCTACGTCGATACTGGCGCTACGCTACTTGAAATGACTTGATTGTGGATTTATGCGGGATTTTGTTACTGAGATTGCTGACTGCTACAATTGAAAGTGTAATCAATGTCAAAAAGGGATTGCCATCTGCCATTGAGATCGAAATCTTGGGAATCAAAAAATAAAATTTTAAAACGACTTTTTCAACTGATGGTTGTTACTTTTTTTCCAAATATCTTTTATATACATTCTCTAAACTAAATTGTGTCTTGCCTTTAATTCTTTTTTATTGGCATTATTGTTTGTTTAATAATAATACTAAAATATGAGGAAGAAGCAACGAAATTTAGATGAAACAATAAGGGCATTTATCGTTCTTGCTTATTTCTACTTACATTTTTGTGTGTAAGACTTTCTTCCATAATTTGGCTTTCTAATTTCATTCCTCCTTACTAATTTCATAAAAAGACAACTCTTTATTCAAGAAGACTGATAAAAGGCGATGAAAGATCACTTAATTGTAGCAAATTTGCTTTTCGCCTTCAACATGAGTTGATATCTTATATTCTCTCCAAGTAAGATGAGAATCGCTATATCATTTGACAGAATCAAATGTGTTGTTTTTGTTAAATAGTCATTGTTCGGAGCAGAGCACCTGCGCATCGCCGCCAATGTAAAGTTCTTTACTTTGCCAACCTAAAAATTTAGTTAATAAAATCAAAGGTCATCTGCCACCAAATTATGTTTGTTTGCTTTGAAACTCGCTCTTGTTATATTCCTTTCCTCGCCTTTTCTTTAGCATACTTAGACATTGCAGCTGAGCAGTAGCTCTCTCAAGCTCACTCGCAGCAGCGCAGTCGCCAGCGCCGCTTTTGATGCATTCGAGAACTCAATTTAACAAGCTTGTTAAATAATTTGCGCCCCTTTTTTATTTATTTCGTTCGGTTAACTTGGCCAAGCATTTTAAAAGCTTCGAAACTGGAGTGCCCTTAGCATATGCGCGAGTGCCAATTTCATTGTAGTTTGACGCATAGACATTGCCACGCGCTTAGAGAGTCATGCATAGCACAATTTTAACAAAAACATCGTTTTTTCTAAGCCTTTTGCAAAATTGAACGCAACTACAGATACGTTTGCGTTGTCTCCAGCAAAGACTTTGTTGTAGGCGACGAATGATTTCGCTAGGATCAGACAGCCACAAGCACACACATCATCATCACCATCATCATGGACTGGATATGTCTTTAATATCCTTTTAATCAATCCAACCTAGCTGAAAATCATCCAAGGGATGATCATTTCTCATATCCTTTGAATGAATTTCAGCTCCATTGCACAGTGGTCCAAATGCCAAAAATTTTGGCAGAAATTCAAAGTTTTTTTTAAGGGGTCTTCTCATTGAGCAACTTTTTTTTTCGACTTTTTTTTCCATTTATTTATAGCTTGGATATTCAAAAATATCCCCCCAAAAGGATTTTCGAAAACTCGAATTAGTTTAGGAGATATAGTCCTTTTAGTGACCCAATGTGACCTAAATTCCCAAGCAACTGCAAACTTAGGGGGTCTTCTCATTGAGCAACTTTTTTTAAACCCTCGTATTTTGACCTATGCGTTAGTTTTCCCGGTTCTACCGGACCGATTTTGATGAAACAAAGTGAATTCGACGGAGAATTGTCAGCTCTTTAAAACTGCATTTTTGATTTTTTTTCCAAAAAATTACTTCAAACTTTAAACGCGTTTATCTCGAAACCACGTTTTTCGAACTGGCGGCCATGATATCTCCAGTTCAACTGAACCGATTTTCATGAAACAAAGTGGAATCGACGCAGAATTGTCACCATTCTCGGGTGAACCTCGACCATAATTTTAAAAAATTTTTTATTTTTTTTTTTACACTAAACTACAAAAAAAGCCCGAAATTGAAATTTTTTTTGAATGGCCGCCATTTTGTCAAAAAAATCACAAAATTAAGTTTGAGGTTCAGCCGAGAATTACATCTATACTGATTATAACCCCGTTTTTTTTTCATTTCGGACGCTCCGGAGACCCGGAATCGTGGCCGCCGTGACGACACCTTTTTTTTCACCACCAACTTTGAAGTCTCATTACTTTTTGAACAGCCCTCGTATCGAGGCAAAAAAAATTTTTTATTTACTTTGAACCTTTTGTAATACAATAAATAAAAAAGTTTTCAATTATTCTTTGCGTTTTCAAATAAGAATTTTTTAAAAAGGGTCCAAAAAACGGGTTTTGAAATGAGAAGACCCCCTTAAGTGTAATGCAAAACCAAATTTTTTCCAATATAATACTCTATTAACTAGTGCACTTAAAAATCATAGTGGTACAGTTGAAATTGAAACACTGCGAATTTGAGCAGCCCTGGAAGTCAGCTTATCGTTTACCACAAGCTTAGACTTTGATTGCCTTGCAAGTAAGAGCACATTTCAAATCAGTATAAAATAAAAACTACATCGAATATTGACTTAAATCAAAATGGAAAACAAAGTTGAAGGTGTCTATATTATAAGTGTTATCATGCATTTTTTGTTTTATGTGATTTGTCTATGCTTATATGTGTTTTTGTGAAGTGATGATTTCTACTTCGTGGAACAAAAGTATGTTGGATTGACGTGGATTAACATAACCATTAATACTATATTATTCTTCAATATGTAAATAATTCGAGGGTATCAATCTTTTTGCACCTTTTAGCACCTTTTCTAAAAATTCTCTTTTAAAAATCGAAAAAAACATCAAATCAGCTGCAAGTCGAAAAAATCGTTTATATGGCAGCTATGTGAAATAGTGTTTTAAACTGAACCAAATTTGGTGAGTAGTCTATGGAGCTAAAAACACGTATGCAAATCAAATTTCAGTTCAATTGCTTAAAAATCAAAAAAGTTGATGCAAGTCGGCCGGATCGGTTACATGAACGCAAGTCGAGCCAAATTTGGAAAGTCGCCTTGGGCACCCAAAATATGAGTACAAACCAAATTTGAGTTCAATTGCTTAAAAATCAACAAAGTTGGTGCAAATCGGCAGGATCGGTTATATGGCAGCTATATAAAATAATGGTCTAAAGCGAGCAAAACTTGGTCAGATGTCTTGGGGCCCAAAATATGTGTATAAACCAAATTTGGGGCACATACCTTAATAATTGGAGTTTCTGCCAAAATTTTTTGAATTTGGACCACTGTGCATTGGAGACATATCCAGTCCAAATGGATACGTAAATCATTCAATCGATATTTTTTAATATTCTTGTTATTCTCTGTGTAGTTTTCCCTTTCTATTTGTTGTGGTTGTTTTTGTTTCAGAATATTTTCCTCATTTGTATTGATATCTCTTCTAATTTGGCCCGATATTTTAATCACAAACGTTTGACGGATACCAAAATAATCCAATGGATCATAAACAATCGCATCTGTTTTGTGCGAGCTGGCACCAGTTGGCCAGTTCAAGCGCCTTAATGTCCTTCAGCTTCTACCTTTCTTCCTGTCCCTAATTCGTTCGCCTTCCGCCAGTACACTTTTTTACTGGAGCTTCTTCATACATACGAGTAACATGTCCAATCCAGCGCAGCCGCAATTGTTTTATGCGCTTGACTAGATCATTGTCCCAATAGAGCTCATACAGTTCGGGGATCATTCGGGTGCGAAACTTATCGCCAACTTTTACAAGTCCATAAATCCTCCGAAGGACTTTTCTCTCGAACACGCCGATAGCCTCCTCATCCACTGCTTTTAATGTCCATGCTTCAGCGCCGTATTGCAGGACTGGGATAATAAGCGACTTTTATAGCGCAATTTTTGATTTACGAGAGAGGGCTCTGCTCTTGAACTGCTGCTCTTGAACTCGGTCAAGCCCGACTTTAAGATACTCCGTACCTGTGAAGTGCTGCTCATCACCGTTGCGACCGGTGCTGCCCATAATTTTTTGTTTTCCTTATAACTCGACAAACGTTCATCCGATCTTTACAATTTCTTTGACGGATGCATAAATAATCTTGATTTCAAAATATGTCCAGAAGGTTCGAACCTTCTATCTATAAAACTGTGGGAGATATGACGTTTTTTCTAAATTACGGGGGCGGGAGGGGGCGTGGCAAGAATTGAAAATAAACTTGATCTGCCTGCAAGTATAAGAAGTTTTTGTCCTATACACGTCAAACCTATGTCTCTTACCATCTCTGAGATCTGTGCGTTCATACGGACAGACAGACAGACAGACGGACGGACAGGCGGACATGGCTAAGTCGACTCGGCAGTTGATGCTGATCAAGAATATATATACTTTAAAGGGTCGGAGATGCTTCCTTCTGTCTGTTGTATACTTTTGCACAAACTTAATATACTCTGTGTACCTCTGGTACAGGGTATAATACGATTTTTTTTGTGTTTATACAACGAGCACAAAATATTCTTAATAAAGTGAGCACAAAATGTTCATAATACGGCACTCACTCGTGAACAGTTCAAGAAAAAGAGGGCTTACTATACTTTTGTCTACGAATGGGTGGTTTCGGTAGATGTAGAACAAATTTTTTTCTGAGTGTTAAGCTAAAAATTGAAGTTGAATATCGGAAACTATATGTCAGATTGTCGCAAAATCATGTGTTGGGCTACCGTCGTATTGAAAATAATACGTAACATGCCCTTTATGAACATATAGCTCCTGGCTATAGTTCGATCAAAGATAAGAATGACAACCGAATAACTATTCAGAATATTGTGCCGTACACGAAGTAGGAGACTCACACAAATATATTAGCAATATTCAAGGAATGAATTCTGAAAAAATATAATAGTTGTTTATGATCTTTTGGATGATTTTGGTATCCAATTGAACTGTAGATTAATTAATATCCTTTCATGCATATGAAAACGTCCATTTATTATTAAATTGATCCAAAATTTTTATCTAACAGAGCTAAAAATCATCAAAAGTATTTGAAAAAATTATCAAAAAGGAAATGATAATATAATAAAATCTTAATGTATCTGAGCAGGTATACTAGGAGGTGGAAGGACAATTGTTACAACTCACCTGATCTCTTTAAAGCGTGCATAGACCATGACAACTCATTTTCATCGCTAAGGACTTATTCGGTGTCACCGTAATTAAAATTAAACTAATTTTGCGGAAAAGAATACAAATTAAAGACTTACAGGTAAAATTATCTAAAATCCTAGGTCAAAGATAAGTTGTTAGCATTTTTAATAGCAACTCCGGAAAAACTTCTTTCCGGCCAGATTTTTGGAAAAGCTGGACGAAATCTTTAAATACGCTGGTCAAGTGTCTCGAAATTGATACTAATATTAACCTAGCTTGCGATCTAGGGTGTTTTGGTCGACCTTCCATTGGAATACAGGAATGAGAGTCTTTCTTTCCGAAATTCAGGGTCTACAACATTATAAAATTAGATTTAAAAATATCATTATTCTATAACGGAACAACCATTGTAAACTTATCTATGGAATTTGAGAACTCTGGGTGTGGCTTTCTTTATTTTTTGAAGAGATGGAAAAACAGTTGAATTACCAAAAAAATTAACAAGTTTTTTCTTCATTGAACCCTCCACATCACACAAAAGTCGACTTCAGCCGAAGCTTAACCAAAATATAAACTAAAATATGAATTCGAATCCAATTAAACTTAAGTCAATTTATATAATGAAGCCACCCAGTAGTCTCAGTCAACTTGTTAGCTATCTTATCGGCATATCTCAGACACACACAGGCAGTGAATTTTAATTGATGCTCTCAAGATAAGTAAGTCAAGCAACTGATGAAAGCGAAGGGCTAAATGCGTTTTAAGTTGAGCGAGGACAAGGCGGAGATGAAAACTGTTGACAGTGACTTTTGGAGCTGCCCTAGCCTGAAGCCTCTAACTGCAAAACTTCCAGATGTGAAGCTATCCCCAACACATCACATTATGAGGGCCATATTTAAGACCTAAGAGAGTTCCTTGACATGCCAAACTCTTGTGTTTTTTTTCGGTATATAATAATCAAATGTTTCGGGCCCAAAAAAAAAACACATTGCTATAAAATAAGGTTCAGCCCCTTTTAGCGCAAAGTAAAGTGCCTTTGCCTTCTTATTGTTTAAACAGCCCGACAGGACGCGTGGCTGGGTCCACTGCTTGATATCATTATGGCAAATTTTCAACAGTTCATTTAACTGATTAAAGGTGTCCGCACAGCGACTTGGCGAATTTGGGTAATTTGCCTGATGAAGAAATGCGCCACAAAGTTGTTAAGCTCGGGTGCGAAAATTACGGTGGCCGATCCATGTAATTTTGGCACCTCTTGTCGAAGGGGGAAAGAAGTCATAAAATTAAATTTATGAGTTGTAATTTTCATAATCAAAAAGTTGAAGGGCTTTCAACTCTTGCCTCGTGATCGCGTCCATTAGCAAAGACATTTTTCAAAAACTCATTTTTTATTTTGTTTTCTTTTGTTTTGTGGGTGATGTTTGTTAAAAATTAATCCGCATTTAAAATCGTTGAGCTTTGCTGGTGATCTATTAGTGGATACCTAGATGGACCTCCCAGGGTGACGACCAATTAATTGCGTAAATGGAAAAATTGCCTTTGGTCTTCTTCGACTTTGTTGGGTGCCACAAGTCACACTTTGGAGCTTAAGTTTTTTTGGAGGGTTTACAGTCAAAGAAAAAACAACATGTTTGAAAATGTGTTAAACAAATGTTTTCAGAGTTCGGCTGTATAGGGGCAGTCATTTATTTGTGGGTAAAGTATTTACTTAATATGAGCTTAGAATGGAAAATGGGTAAGGTTATTTGATTTATTAATACAAAGATTTAACATTTTAAAATTGTTCTGATTTTGGTTGAAAAATAAGAGCATATGATGAACAAGTTTTTAAAGGCATTGTCCTTCTGAGTGGGGTGAAGGATGAAGATCCTTTACAAAAACAAGTTTATTCTACTTTCTCTGGAATGTTCATAAGTGCCATAAAATCAACGGGGAAATAAAGGGAAATAGCAAAGCTACTAAGAATAGGCTACGGATTTGCTTTTGAGCCTAAAACTTTCTGATACATTGCATCATTTTACGCTTGAACATAGAGAGACAATCACACCGAAACTTCCTAAGCCCTTCCTAAAGTAAGATATCATCGAGCATTGAAAATCCGAAAATATAAAATATCTTACTTATATTATAAAACTGATAGTTTGCATGATTGTTCCCCAATTTGGATAAAACTTTGCACAATGAAACCTGAAATATCACATAAGCTACTCAATTTTCTTTAAATTTAAAAAAAATGCGATTATTCATAATTTGTTATATGCGCAATGCTCATTAAGCATAGTAAACGTAGATCGAACGGAATCGCTCTAACTCTTAAAGGTTAGAAATAAACTTCCAAAATAGGTCAGGATAACGAAACTCTTATAACAAGACGTATAAATTTAATGAGAAGTCAAGAAACTTCTGCGCAAGCAGAGCTCAGGAGATTTCAACAGGTTAGTCGTCGAAGGGATCGGAGATCTTTCAAATCGTCAGAACAGGCGAGCAATCGACGGCAGCAATTCGCTAAACACATTGCATTCCAGTGTGCTTCAGAGACTCTGGAACAATAGCAAGTGCGGCAAGCCAGATTGAGATCTGCTGAAACTCCAAAGCAGGCGAGCAATCGACGACAATAATTTGCTATACACCTCGCATCCCAGAGAGCTGCTGAGACAGCAGTGAAAGCAGAAGCTCTGAGACAGGCTGTTACTAATAGGGCAGCCCAGCAGAGACAAACAGGAGGACCGAACTGTATAAAATATCGCTAAATTCTCAATAATTATATTTGAGTTTTGATTATCATGAAGACGGGTGAATAGACGGATGGTGTTATTCAAACGGTCCGGAAAATCTCAAAATTTCCAAAAATTATTGTGTTAGTTTTTATTATGAAGAAGATTTCAAATGTGCTAACGGCTCTGTACCAGAGGTACACAGAGTATACTAAGTTTGTGCAAAAGTGTCCGTCTATCCGTCCGTCTGTCTGTCTGTATGAACAAACAGATCTCAGAGATGGTAAGAGATAGAGGTTTGACATGTATGGAATTTTAAAGATCGGATGAACGATATTCGAGCTATAAGGAAAACAAACAATTATGGGCAGCACCCGTCGCAACGGTGAAGGGCAGCACTTCACAGGTACAGAGTATGTTATAGTCGGGCTTGACCGACTTTCTTTCTTGTTTTTTATAAAGTACATATTTTCAATTTTATTGGTACTTAAGAGCAACGTACATTGAATTGGACTAAGTATATACAGTAAAACTTACTTTAAGTATAATAATAAGATTTCTTAAGTGTTGTATAAGTACATCAAGAGAAATCGACAATGACGAATTCTTCTTGACTTTAGTATTTTTGTACCCGTTACTCGTAGAGAAAAGAGGGTATACTAAAGTCGTGCATATGTATGTAACAGGCAGAAGGAAGCATCTTCGAACCCATAAAGTATATATTCTTGATCAGCATCAACTGCCGAGTCGATATAGCCATGTCCGTCTGTCAGTATGAACACCTAGATCTCGGAGACTAGTAGAGCTAGAGCAACCAAATTTTGTATGTTGACTACTATTGTCCCTACGCAGATCAAATTTATTTCAAATTTTGGCCATGCCCCTTCTGCCCCCACAATAAAAAATGTTGAATAACTCCTACCATTTTAAAGATATCAATATCATATATTGCAGTGTAGTGCATGTGCCGAATAACAACAATCTCTGAAAGTTTCATATAGATCGGATAATAAATGGCAAAGTGATAAGGGTTATAAAAAACGTTGCTTTACGCGCTACATGCGCTTTTGCTCACATAATGTTGAAATGGTCACATTAATGTTAATGCTCTGTTAATTAACATAGGGAAAGGCTATTTAACACTAATTGCCTTGAGTAACGGTTATATCGAAGTCTGGCAGGACCGACTTTAACTTACGCTCTCGTTTTTCTTGATTTTTATACTCGGTACCAGAGGTACACAGAGTATATTAAGTTTGTGCAAAAGTATGTAACAGGCAGAAGGAAGCATATCCGACCCTATAAAGTATATAAATTCTAGATCAGCATCAACAGCCGAGTCGACATGGGTCCGTCTGTCCGTCCGTCTGTCTGTCTGTCTGTCCGTAAGAACAAACAGATCTCAGTAATGGTAATAGATAGAGTTTTGTCATGTATGGGACATATGCTTCTTATACTTGCAGGCAGATCAAGTTTATTTTTAATTTTTGCCACGCCCACTCCCTCCCCCACAAATTGGAAATAACTTCATATCTCCCACAGTTTTATAGATAGAATGTTCTTTCCTTCTGGACATATTTAGTAATCAGGATTATTTATCGATCCGTCAAAGAAATGGAGAAGATAGGATGAACGGTTGTCGAGTTATGAGGAAAACAAACAATTATGGGCAGCACTGGTCGCAACGGCATGACCGACTTTTTTTCTTGTTTAAGAAGAAATCATCTCGAATCCAAGAAGACAATCGTTCTCGACTTCGAGCTTGAGGGCAAAGGGAAATACGGTAAGCCAAAAACGGAGCAACAAATGAGACAATTCTCTCTCTCGCTCTCTCAGCACTGGCATCGTCAATTTATAACACGAATTGGACGCTACGGTAGACATTTGAGGTGTGGTGCTGTTGGCTGAGCGGCGGTGTCAGTGAGTGCAGGCTTTTAAAGTCTCGAGTTCGAGTCCCAGTGAGGGTAAGTAGAAAATTAATTAAAATAATCCCAAAAAAAGGTGGGGTGGTTGGTATTGTGCTACCCGCATCGGAACATCGAAAAAATTTTTTTTCTTTAAAAATTTTTACACCCGGTCACCTTCACCAGCTGTTGGCGCCAGCTTTGAATTGACTAGCCATGAAAAGCTTGTGTAACGGCCAGAAGGAAGCGGTTTCGGGTCAGGTCAGTGGTTCATAAAGGCATATTATGAAATACAGTCGAACTTCTATTTATATATCGAATCTCAAGGGGACAAATAAACTTCGTTATATTGAAAATTCGTAATATAGATTTGTTTGAATATTAAAAGAAATTGCAGTGTTCTGGAAATTAGTTCGCTATAAGAAAAACTTCGTTGTACAGAAGTTCGTAATAGAGAAGTTCGACTGTATTATGATTTCTGTCGTAATGTGACTTTTCGCACACTTTGGAAATTGAATTCATATAAACCATTTGAGTTTGAAGGTCCAAAATTTATTAATGTCTATGAGTACTAAGAATGCACTTCGAAAACGGAGAATGTCGGCAAGAAAAGAATACGTACTAACTCACCTAACTAAGATTAAATTAAGGTGAATAAAATATTGTCCAGTAGAGCACGACAAATCAACTTTTAGGAGAGAATCCAGACTGGTGACAGGTATAGTAAGAGATCGACTGGCAATTGCGGTAGACTTACTGGAGTTCATGTTGTCAAATTTGTGTCAAGTCATCCTAAAATCATATATCTCTCCTAAGGATGAATTCGGTCTATCAGTGGTCCTCTTAGCAGAGGGTCGAAAATTATATTAGTAAAACGAAATAAATAAGTATCATTGGCTACAGGAAAGCGATTCATGTTTGAAAACTCATCTGAGAACTGAACCCAACCGTTTTTCTTTGTGGTTTTCGGTTCGGTTTAGCATTTCTGAAAGGAGGCCGGTTCGGTTTGGGGTTCGGTTCACCTGCTGCAAAAAGCGGTTCGGTTCGGTTTGGTTCGGCTCAGATCCGTTTTGCATCCCTGCGAAATACCCACCGGGAAGCTAAGTCTGAAGATTTAGGAAACCATTGCATTGACTCTGTCACTATTCAAAAAAATACTGCTTTCAACCTAGAAGATGTACCTTTTTCGTCCAGTGCATCCCAGCAAATTAATTAATAATATTTCAGCTCAAGCCCCAAATATCTGGCTAGAAAACCATTACAAACTATACCAATTTTTATTTATTTTAACAGCACGATGATTAATTTGATGCGCCAAAAATATGGAAATACTTCAGACTGAGGAACGAACGGAATGACAGGCCCTTTTTTGTGGCATGGGGAAACAGCTGGAGTTTGGCGCTCTTTGGAGCACGCGCTCATTAGAGAGGCACCGCAAGAGGCCTTGCGGACTGGGACCACACTCGGGGTGTACCTACATTAAACTATGCCTGATTATAAAATAATGTTGAGCAATTAATTGCAAGACGACAACGAGGCAGCTGCAGCAACGAAGCGATAAACATTTGCCAGTTGTAAAATTGTAAATATTTCTACCATTTTCTGTTTTTGTGTTGTGTGCGTTGAAATATGTATTTGTCACCCGTATCATTTGCTGTGGAGCGTTAAAGCGACAACAGACCACGACAGTAGTTCGAGGGGAGTAGCTAAATGGCTAGCAGCCATTTCTACCGTGTAACTCTTACCCATCCTTAGGCCCCATCCCGTATAAGCGTCTGCAAACGACCAATTTCAGCCCTTTTAATTATGGGTCACAGTCAATGAGCAGCAAGCAGCCATCGCCACTGGCCGCCTTGCATTTCCTGTCAACAGCATTTGAATTTTCACTTTAACGCCTATTTGCTCCTCCATTTCTTAAACGGTTTGTGGTGGGCTAATTGTTGTGTGTGTACCAAGTGGATGCATAAATTTGTTTTATTTTCGTTACCCTATGTAACTTTGGCCTAAATGGCGATGCGGGCCGATCAGGTGAAAACAAAAGAATCATCAGCTTTTCCCTCTCTCTTTTTCTGTATTTCCTCTGGTCATGTTATATTGTATTCATTTGTTTCAGTTCTTGACTCTTGTTTAATGCCACAACACATTAAGTCTAAGTGCTTATCAGCCAAGTGGATACCAGCAGATGCAGAGTTTCAAAGGTCAATTTAAAGATGACAATCTAGTTAAAAGTGTTGCCAAATCATTTTTACGCCAAATTTTGTTTAATAGGAATTGCTGTAAAAAGAATTTATTAGACTTCTTAATTAATTTTTTGACATTTATTGATTGAAAAGTAGGCAAAGTTTATTGTATAATTTAGGGCCCTGTTCCGTTTAACATTTTGCATCCAATTTAAATAACTTTGTTTAGAAGGTGAAAAATATGTCTACAGTTACTAGATCTGATACAAAAAAAACTCGCATTCGATCGAGCAGCTGAATTCAATTCGAGAGAACCTTACGACGAGATCTAGTAACCACAGATTGTCTTGAAACTTGAAAAAACGGGTCTGACAGAAAAATCTCTATAGATTTGGACGTCGGTTGTTTTGTAAAGCTTTCGAAATATATACAAAAGTCTGTGCTATCAAACTTTGATTTGCACGTTGGAAGGTTTGTGTGTGTACTTATATTATGCTGAGATGGCTAGAGACAATAAATTGTCCCTACACTTAGGCCCCATAGCGATACCATATATTTCCTATTTAAACCAGGGGCGTTTCCTTTCGACTAAGCCATTGTGAGGAGGATTACAATTTCTGAAGACCAGAACTGAAACAGGGATACTTCCTCGAGATTGTGTAGAAGGGATGACCAAGTGCTTTAAGACTCTTTCTACTAAGTGCTGAGCAGTAACAAAGAAGATTTAATAATATCTCCTCCTCTTCCTATTGCATCCAGCCTCTACAGTAGTCGTTGAGAGCGATCAAGGCAGAAAGTTTCTTTTCAATTTTTGCCATGCCCCTCCCGTCCTCGAAATTAAAAGAAAAACGTCATATCTTCCATAGTTTTTAAGATTGATAGTTCGTAGAACAAAGCATTGGTGAAGATCGGATAAGCTACAGTCTAGGTTTAAGGAACACAAACAATTGTACTGGGCAGTTTCGGCCGCAACGTCGAGGGGCAGCACTTTAACACTTTGCGTGGAATCTATCTTAAAACTGATCATTTATTTATATACAAACTTTGTGATGTATATTTTATTATAGCTTAAAGAGCTTAAAGTTTCATAAAATGCCAATTTCGACCATTTTTAGCGACGTTTTATGATAAACCTATACCTTGTCGTAACTCTCTATAATATTATAATAAAAAATCCCAACTATTTATTAGATTTTTTAAGCTATGCACTTAAAATGATCATATTTTTCACCTCCTATAGGTACAAGGTGTGTTCAAAGGAAAAGGTGAATTTTGAATTTTTTTGAAAAATACTTATTTATTCAGGAACTAGCTGACCCGGCAAACGTTGTTCTGACTTCCCCTATTATAAAAATAAACCAACGGAATAATTTGTGCTTGAGAATCGAACGTTTTTTGGGAGGCATAACTGCACAAAAAAGGGATTTATAAGATTGAATTTATAAATGTTGAGAATTGATCAAAAACTACAATTTTAAATTTTTTCGACAAAAAAGTCACACTCTCACTCTAAGAGACAGACTTACAGGCAGACAAACATTCATTTATGCACTTATGGTTGGGAGTCCAATGAAAAATCACGCTCGATCTTCACCTCAATTTACCCGTCTTCATGATAATCTAAACTTATATGAAAATTTTGCAAATTTCCCAACAATTAGACCTTTTTATCCTACTTACCCGTCTACAATTGCCGTCTATCAAGTCTTTTTCATAATCCAGGCTCAAATGGAAAATGTTAATATTTTGCAAACTTTGCGACTGTTTTGACCCTTTGGTTTACACCTCCTAGCATTTTGGACCGTTCAATCTGCATCGTCCGTTTATTACGCCTGCATTGTAATCTCAAAATTAAGCGCTTTCATAAATATGATCATTAGGTAGTTTAGCAAATTTCGCGATTTTTGAGTCATTTTTCGCCCATTAATTCAACTTTGAAACGTTTGAAGCCTTGCAATCTGATTAATGGTATTATTTTTTAAATTTCGCGGTTTTTGGACCATTTCCCGCTCATTTCTTCAACTCAGAACCTTCCCGAGTTTCATCGCAATCGAAAATTTGACAAACTTCGCTGTTTTTGGACCATTTTCCGCTCATTTCTTCAACTTAGAAACCTTTCAGGTCAAGCGTATAACCAATCCCGAAAATTTCATTACAATCGGATGAACGGCATAATTTAGCTAATTTCGCGGTTCCAACTTAGTTTTTGGAACTTAGAAACCGTCGCCGGTAAGCGTCCGAACCATTCCTCAAAGTTTGTTCTTAATGATCGGTACAACTTTGCAAATTTCAATCTTGTGGACCATTTCCCACCCAATTCTTCATCCTAACCAATCCCAAACATTCCCCAAAGTTTTATCGCAATTGCATAAAGGGTATTTTTTTTTAAATTTCGCGGTTTTTGCATCATTGCTTTAACTCAGAATCTACCCGGGCAAGCCATGCCCAAAAGTTTCATAAATACACTACCCTTAAAAAGAACTAATAAGAATTCGCTTATAAGTACGGCCAGTCTGGCAAAAATCACGTGTATGGAGCTAGTTCCTACTCCACATCGTTGCCTCCTTGAGCTACCAAGGATATGCCACCATCGCTTCCTTTCTTAGCGTACTTGGAGCGACGAGAGCGCCGTCCTTTGTTTTAAAACTGTATTTACACTCATTTCACTGAACTTGTTTTCCCATCACACACACAGTAAATCACGAAAAATATGGTTCAGATATATTTCGAACCTTCGAAATACGCTGCGCATCGGGTGGCAACGCTGTGCTATCGATATGATATTTCGGACGTGAACTCCATACATACCATACTTTTGAAATGGCAACCTGCGAAATCAGTGCGAAATCTTTTTTTGTATGGAGATTTCGATTTCACGATTATTTCGCAGGTATCTCCTTACCTAGCTTTAAACTCAAATTGCTAACAATCTGGACATAATGGAGCGTTTCCGAAAACAGATTCGTGTTCACCATTCAAAAATTATTAAGAATCACCATCAGCCCATCAATATACTAGAAAAAATCTTATTTTGTTGCCTTGTATAATTCTCGATATATTCGGGAAAACACAAGAAATTTAAAAAAAATCAAAGCTTTTGAACGCTGTTTCGGATTTCATCAAATCAAAAACCAGTTGATTTTATTTTCGAAAAAAATATATGACAACTCTCTGAGTTGTAAGAACTAGTTATTTGGAATGGAAAAATCTGATTTTTTAAATTTTTCTTCGACGAAGCCACCTGGTATTTGTTCCGAATATTTTTATTCAGATAGAATGTATATTAATGTACATTTCACAACTTAATTCTTGGAAGGCTTTGAAGACTTAAAAATAAGGTCAAAAAATAGGGGAAAGTTAACTTCGGCTCGGCCGAAGTTTTGTATACCCTTGCAGCTTCCATTGAAAACTAAAAAGTTTTTCTAAGACTACTTTTTTGACCTTATTTTTCTAAGGGATCTATACTATATATGTAGATGTCTGATTTCGACCAAACTTGGAAATTATGGATAAGCATAATACACTGTTAATTACGAAATTTGGAGGCGATCCCATTTAAAACAAAAAAGTTTTTCTCACTAGAACTTCTTTTTCGACCGATCATTCATACTGCAGCTATATGCTATAGTCATCCGATTTTGATTAAACTTTGTAGAAATGTGTTAAAGTATATAAATTAAGAATATGCCAATAAAAAAGGACGTTTTCATTAAAAACAAAAAAGTTTTTCACACTAGAACTAGTTTTTCGACCGATCGTTCCTATGGGAGCTATATCCTATATTCATCCAATTTCGACCAAGCTTTGTAGAATTGTGTAAAAGTATATAAAATAAGTGTATGCCAATGATAAGGACGTTTTCATTAAAAACAAAAAAGTTTTCCTCACTAGAAGTAGTTTTTCGACCGATCGTTCCTATGGCAGCTATATGCTATAGTCATCCGTTTGACCAAACTTTGTAGAAATGTGTAAAAGTATATAAATAAGGTATGCCAATGATAAGGACGTTTTCATTACAAACAAAAAATTTTTCTCACTCGAACTAGTTTTTCGACCGATCGTTCCTATGGCAGCTATATGCTATAGTCATCCGATTTCAACCAAACTTAGTGAAATCATGGGAAAGGATAGTAAACTAAGAAATACGCACTTTGGAGGCGTTTCCATTAAAAACAAAAAAGTTTTTCTCACTAAGACTAGTTTTTCGAGCGATCGTTCCTATGGCAGCTATATGCTATAGTTATCCGATCCTGCCGGTTCCGACAAATATGCTGCGTATATGTACCAGAAGACTTCGTGCAAAGTTTGGTGTGGATAGCTTTAAAACTGACAGAGGAGATAGCATAGAAACAGACAGACGTACAGACGGACAGGGCTAAATCAACTCAGCTCGTCATGCTGATCAAGAATATATATACTTTATGTGGTCAGAGATGCTTCCTTCAATGCGTTACAAACAACCGCACAATTTTATAATACCCTCTGCAAGGGTATACAAAATGTTTGGTTTAAATAAAAAGCGGGAACTCCGACCAAAATTGCTAATTCTTAATTCACTTTCGTAACAGTATCGAAATTTAATTTATTATATTACACTGTAATCTACTCAAACGACCTCTAAAATTTTTCAGGAAGATAAAACCCGATATTTTCATATATACGTAGGAATATTAATCTGTTGTCATATCCTTGAGTCAAAGCAGCACAATAAGAGACTGATAAACGGACATACGAGTAATAAGTAATTAAGTTTCTGTGATGTTTATCATGTACACAAGAACAAATACCAATGAGCCCGTACCCCAACCCCTTAAACGACCGTCAAAGAACTTCAAAAACTCTCATTACACATACCACTCTCGGGTGTGAGTGTGTGTGTGTGCACAACGAAAAAGTTATCCGACCAATCGTCTTCATTCACCAACTGGAACTGGCTGCCTTCCAGGCAGCAGCAGCGCATACGCATACCCATGCAAATGGTGTATCTCATGGATACATTTTACCACTCGAACCAAGCAGCAGCTGGTTGTGGCTCCTCTTTGAGTTTGGGCTGCTGCCGCTGCTGCTGCTGTTGATTATGCGCCGACGTCGTTTTGTGGAGTTTTGCCAAATTTATGCGGGTGTTGGTTGCCCCCTACTTCCCCGTGGCCGTCTTTGTCTCTTTTGTTGGTTTTTGTAGGTGGAGCCAGAGCCATAATATCATTTCTTTGTTGACAAAACGAAGTTTGTTTTTTCTTGTTTTATTTTAGTTGTTTTTTCATCTTCTCCATTGTCTCTGGCAGATACGTGAATTTTGCCCTGGTGCACACACATAAAGCGCACAGGTTGCCACAGTGAAAGGTCGTCATCTCGTCGCGTGCGCAATTCGGGACACAGAAACTAGCGACGGCTAAATGCGTGACATTCGGTAGATGCCATTGGAAATGGAATAGCGGAAGTGAATGCGAAGGGACACTTAATTGGCATATAATGACCAAAGTACGCTATAGTGAAGTGAAGTGAAATCGTTGAAGAAGAGAACGCCTCTAAGCTGAGATAATTAAACTTATATTGGATTTATTACACATTGTAGCTGTTACTCTCAATTTAATTGGAATATGGTTGTTATGTAAGTGCGGTTGTTATATTAGAAATTAAGAAACAAGCATTTTGAGATTACCGTTCAAAAGAAAGTTACAGACGCACCAATTTTTTGGAAGATATTATTATCGTTAACATTTTCGACCAAAGTTTCCTATCCTTTTCAAGTATGATGGGGGTATGTGAAAGAAATTTGGGCATCCATAAGTTAAGATAGGTTTTTTGATTGACTGATACATTCAAATTAGCAGTTTTTGGTGTACTTGGAAGGTTCTGGAACATATACGTAACATTCGCTTCCCGTCGCCAAAAAGTGAACATATGTCGCCTTCTATAAACAAAAAACAGGCTAATTCTTACAGGTTTACTGAGTAAATTTTGATGCAAAAATTCTAGTTCCTTAATCAAATCAAAATGGTCATACTAGTCTCTGGGCTCAAAACCTTAAGAATGCATCAGAATAGTTGGACCAAGTCATTTTTTGGTTCTAATCTTGAGATCTTAAGTAAATTCAAACCATAGATAGTAGACTTTTAGATGCCTTAATTGTTAGTCCTTGAGACCCATTTGAAACAGGCAGATAAACAAAAGGACAAAAAGATAATCAGGAATGTATATAGTTAAAACAGAGAAAGCATTTTTGGCTGCTATCCGGTCTAGAAATGATAACCATAGAACCAGACCATTAGACGAAATTATCCCCAAAAATTACTTATACTGGGGTGTCCAATCTGTAGACATTTTCGTATCAACTCAACCTAAACTTCGATATGTTATTCGTTACTTGACTCAACCCAACGCAGTTGCAATAATCGATTCAAAACTTTCTGGTATGTTCCACATTTCGACGGCGATTTTCGAAAAAACGAATTTATTTCGAATTATAATTGCTTAAGTTTATATGCGAAGGGACAATCAAATCTGCGGTTACTAGATCCTGTCGTAAAAAATTATAATTATGTGACGATTTAAGTCGGCTTGGCTTTAAACTGTCTATTTTTTCAACCATATCTAGTGACCACAGATATCTTTGTCACTTTATACTACAATTTTGTGTAAGATTTCAATGCGAAATGAGGTCGTTCATAGGAAAAACGACTTCGAAATGTGGAACACGCCCTAATAAATATAATCAAACTCAACTTTAAAAAACTTTAAGAAACTGTTAGAATGATGGGGGAAAGGGAAGGGGAGACACGACACGACCACACCACCACCCCTTTCACACTACCTTTCTGGTAAGCTGTGAAAGATATTGAGATACCATTAGAATTTATTTTAACTTTCTTTACTAGCAGTGGCCGGGTGGCTCAGCGGCTAGAGTGCGCGACCGCTGTGCATGAGGTCGTGGGTTCGATGCCGCCTCGGAACATCTAATGAAAAGTTTTTTTCTTTGAATAAAACTTTACACCCGGCCACACCTCTTTGCTGTTGGCGCCAGCATTGCAGTAATTAGCCATGAAAAGCTTCTCAAACTGCCGTTCAGATTTGGCGTTAAGCTGTAGGTCCCTTTCTCTTGTGCTAAGATTAGAAGCGCACAAGCCAAGAGATTGAGAGAGGCTCGGCTTTGGCCCTTTGGGGCTGTGTCATCTTGACAAGCTAATTTTACTTTCTTTACTGGCATTTAACTTAGGACCCCGAAGACTAAACACAAGGACGTCTACATCTTAGCGCACATGACTATCAAGCGCTCGCGAGAGGTAGCTACCAAAGGGCAGTAGTCAACCAAGAGCAACTTGCATGATTAGTACACATTGGGCCAGGTTCCCTTTTTATACCCTTGCAGAGCGTATTATAAAATTGTGCGGATGTTTGTAACGCATTGAAGGAAGCATCTCCGACCACATAAAGTATATATATTCTTGATCAGCATGACGAGCTGAGTTCATTTAGCCATGTCCGTCTGTCTGATTCTATGCTATCTCCTCCGTCAGTTTGAAAGCTATCTTCACCAAACTTTGAACGAAGTCTTTTGGTATAAATACGCTGCACATTTGTCGGAACCGGCCGGATCGGATAACCATAGCATATAGCTGTCATAGGAACGATCGGTCGAAAAACTTATTTTAGTGAGAAAAACTTTTTTGTTTTTAATTGAAACGACTCAAAGCTTCTGTTTTCTTAGTTAACAATGCTTTTCCTTGATTCCACTAAATTTGGTCGAAATCGGACATCTATATAGAATAGCTGTCATAGAAAAGTTGAGTCTGAAAAGTAGCCTTTCCTAGAAAAAATTTTTTTGATTTCAATGAAAATGTCCTCAGAATTGGCATGTATTTGTTTTATATGCTCCCACACGATTCTACAAAGTTTGGTCAAAATCGGATGACTATATTGAAAAACTAGTTATTGTGAGAAAAACGTTTTTGTTTTCATATCGACGCAGATTTGCGAAAGTATCGTAAGTCGACTTTTTACGAAAGGTTTTAACAAGTCAAGGGTAGCTCACCATCGCAAAATATTATAGCTGAAAACGCAATGTTCCTATGGAAATGAAGTTCAATTTTATCGTATGTAACGTGATCCGAAAATCGTATGTCTACAAATTCTTTTCATGTGACAAAATCAGAGCCTAAAAATAAGAGAGCAAAAAGCTGTATCTCTTATTGTGCTCTTGCTCACTTCTGTTTCCTTAGCCTGGTTCCTTGATTCACAGCAGGTGATAAGATAGGCTGTGAAGCCGAGAGAAAGGCAATGGAGTCCTTCCATCATCATAAATAGAAAATGGAAAGATTGCAACAGTGAGTGAATTTTCCAGGCAAAAAAGACTACGGGGTATGTCAAAGGCAAAACAGGTACTGCCCAAATTAAACCAAAACAAAAGTGTGGCGTATTTAAACATAATAAAAAAAAAGAAACTGTTTATAAAAAAAAAATTTTTATTAAGTCGGCCGACCCAAAACAAGCCGCAAAGTATCTATTAAACATCCTATTTTTCAGGAAAGGCATTTTGGCAAAATTTAAGTTGAAATCGATAGTGCAGCAAAACCATTCAAACGAACAAATTTTACGATTTAGATCATGCGAAAAAATTAAAAAAACCCGTAAAATTTTTTTCGACAAGAACTCGCACGCGTCGATATATACTTTTACCACACAATTGACAACGTGATATAGTATATGCTGCAGTATGAATGATCGGTGGAAAAGGAAGTTCTTGTGAGAAAAACTTTTTTCTTTTAATTGGGATCGCCTCCAAATTTCGTATTTAACAGTTTGTTATGCTTTTCCATTATTGCACTAAGTTTCGTAGAAATCAGACATCTTTATAGTATATAGTATAAGGTCAGAAAAGTAGTGTTATTTAGAAAAACAAACTGCAAGGGTATACAAAATACTTTCTTAAACAAAAATGAGTACGGTGCCGAAATGACAGATAGGTAATCGTACTGATTTGTAAATGTACTCGGCGAGAACTACTCGATTACTATTTTACTTTCTCTTGCAGGTCTCTAATAAAGGGGGATTTTTTAAGAGCTATAGGAAAGTTTTTCAAAATGCATGAAATCTTTATTTGAATCGATAGTACGGTCCATATAATTTAATGTTTGAAGATTATTTCATGCAAATGTTGACCGTGACTGGGCCTAAAATGGTCCATCCGTTTAGTCCAATTTTGGCTTACTCTTTCCAACATTTCGGCCGGTAACTCACGAATAAATGCTTCAATGTTGTCTTCCAATGCGTCAATTGAAGCGGGCTTGTCTGTATAGCATGAGCTTTAACATAGCCCAACAAAAAATAGTCTAAAGGCGTTTAATCGAACGATCTAGGCGGCCAACGTGCTCACCATTCACAGTTACGTTACGATTCGCATCATCTTTGAAGAATTACGGTCCAATGATGCCACCAGCCCATAAACCGCACCAAACTGTGACTTTTTCTGGATGCATTGGTAGCTCTTGGAATGCTTCTGGCTGATATTCACTCCAAAATCGACAATTCAACCGCTAATTTACGTACCCATTGTGCCAAAAAAGAGGTTCGTCGCTGAACACAATTTTTCGGTAAAAAAGTGGATCTTTGGCCAACTTTCCAAGAGCCCATTCACCAAAAAGCGCGCGATGAACTTTCTTAGCAGAGCACGCATTTTGATAATAAAGTTGAATAATTTGCAAGCGTTGTTCGTTTGTAAGACGATTCATGGTTAAATTATAGACCAAACTGAAGATGTTTGACAGTGCAACAAAGCACGAAACATGCGTGAGCTGTTTAAACCAGTGTTGCCAAAAAGTCACCCTTTAGATGCAGTAAAATACAATTTAGCAATATCAATCAAATCAATTTTGCGAAAAACCCTTCTTTGTTTGTGTAAAACCGCAAATTTCCTTTTGGTGGGCATGTCGAGATCTAATTTCGAGAAAAATTTTGATCAATTTAAAAATGGTGAGTCCGTTAACCGTTCTGGTTGAAAAGGAATGACCCACATTACAGAGTAAATTGTGAGTTCATCTGACACAAAGCAGCTATCTTGACGATTAGAAATCGACCCTTGGTTTAAGAAGGCTTATAATGCAGTAAAATTGTAAAATTCAAATGCTATTCAAATTTCGTACATTTGGATAGAAGGTTTCTTCACGATATCGAGAATAAATCCTGAATCAATACAGATCCTTTATCCCTTGTAGCACACATGGGTAAAAATATGAACTATGCAAATCCATTGACACAAATTCCCCACCACATAAGCAAGTGTTATCCCATGTTTACACCAAAAAAAAAATTATTAAAGAATGAGCAACAAATCAATATGATCATTGGAAGAAAATGTAAATGATCTCAAGCGCTTTATATTGTATTATCATGCTGAGCCATGGGCTACAGCTTAGTTAATGACACACTCGCCCCAGAGCCGCGGGGCGTGCCATGTGGCGACCACACGCAGGCCACAAAAGCGGGGGCAGAGTGAAAGGGTCAAGCATCGAATATAGACATATTTTGTAGGTGACAAAGTTATTACAAGTCAAGCCGGGAGAACACACAGAACCACAACACAGAGAACGAAGTGAGACGCTATCAACATCAGATAAGAGCGACTAACGAGCGCTACGAAGTGTCAAGCGGTCAATTTACGAACCCAAAACAAAGCCGAGCGACGAACAGGTTGAGCTGACGGGACCACCAAGCGCTCACTCATGGCATGGGACGGTAACTTATTAGACTGCGCGCTATGCAACCTGCTGACTTCCAAGTACAAACACGCACGCACATAAAAAACACCCCAGAGGCCATTTCGAGCGCCCTCTAATGAGCCTGGGTTTGGTCTATACAAATTTATTGCTAATTGTAGAACGAAAACACACTAAACGTTTAACACATAAATATCAATCTCAATGCCTGCTCCCACACACGGCGACAGTCGATCAAGCTGACTCAGTCGTTGCTATTCAGTCGCCGGCGGCGCTTGAGGAGTCCATAATTTTTGGGATTTTAGTGGCGCTCGAATTACTTTTGTGCTGGGCTTGGATTACTTGTGGGCCATCTGGGTTAACAACGGTATCTGCTGTCCAAACTAACACTTGGCTGTCATGTTCTTCCGAAAGAGTTATGCGTTTCATGCTCGTTGCATTTGATTGACTTGAAGACCCAGGCCACTATTAAAAGCAGTTGGGAACAGTTTAGTAGGCAATTTGGTTGGTTTTTTTTTGGTGTTGTATCTGAAAATGTTTAATAGTGTCCACCATAAAATAAACTTGTCTAAGCTTTCGTGATTAGTTAACCATTTAAGAGATTGTAAAGCAACAGTTAGGTGAAGTATTTCAGGTGAACCACTTATTCGGTTGGTATTTCCAGCTACTAAACAAGAAAGAAAGTCGGTCAAGCCCGACTATAAAATACTCTGTACCTGTGAAGTGCTGCCCATCACCGTTGCGACCGGTGCTGCCCTTAATTGTTTGTTTTTCTTATAGCACGACAACCGTTAATCCGATCTTAGCCATTCCTTTAGCGGAACGATAATTAATCTTGATTTCAAAATGTGTCCATAAGGTTCGAACCTTCTATCTATAAAACTGACGGAGATATGACGTTTTTTCTAAATTGCGGGGGCGGGAGGGGGCGTGGCAAAAATTGAAAATAAACTTAATCTGCCAGCAAGTATAAGAAGATTTTGGCCCTTACACGTGGAACCTCTATCTCTTACCATCTCTGAAATCTGTTTGTTCAAACGGACAGACAGACGGACATGGCTAGATCGACTCGCCTGTTGATGCTAATCCAGAATATATATACTTTATAGGGTCGGAAATGCTTCCTTCTGGCTGTTACATACCTTTGCACAAACTTAATATACTCTGTGTAGCTCTGGTACAGAGTATAGAAATACCATGAAACCACTTGCAGTGTAAATGGCTAATCAATTCCACCTACTAAAATGGTTCGGTTCATAAAAATCAAATAAACTTTGCTTCCAAGAAGAGAATGTGAAGAGGATGGTTTAAGTCTCTACACAAGAGCGTAAGTTAAAGTCTGCCCTGCCCGACTTCAATATACCCGTTACTCGGGCTAATAAATGTTCCATAGCCTTTCCTTATGTTAATAAACAGTGTATCAACATTAGTGTAAACATATTAACATTATGTTAGTAGCATTATGTTCAGCGCATGGTGCGCTGAAAAGTATGCAAGGTTGTTTATAGCCTTTATAGCTCCATTTAATATCCGATCTTTATGAAAAACTAGCTAAATACCCGGCGTCGCCCGGGTTTTTATGATTCTTAAGAGAGCGATTGTATTCAATCTAGTGCAGGCTGCATGTCAGTATAAACCTTTTGGACCGTTCGATCTCTATTAAATCTTCACAATAATGCAGGCTCAAATCAAAAATTTGCAAATTTCGCAATATTTTGGACCGTGTAATCTACAGCTTCCATTTACCAACACCGGCATTGTAATATAAGCACTAAGCGCTTTCATAAATACGCATAAGGTTATTTTGCAAATTTCGCGATTTTCGAACCTTAGAAGCCTTCTCGGGCATGCGTTGCCCAAAGTTTTATGGCAATCGGATGAACGGTATAGTTTTTGAAATTTCGCGGTTTTATGACCATTTCCGGCCCATTTCTTCAATTTAGATACCTTCGCGGGCAAGCGTACAACCATTCCTCAAAGCTTCATCAAAATCGAATATTTTTCAAATTTTGCGGTTCTTGGACCATTTTCCGCCCATATCTTCTACTTGGAAACCTTTCCGGGCAATCGTCGAACCACTATCCAAAGATTTACCGAAACAGCAAATTTTTTAATTTTTGCGTTTTTGGACAATTCTCTGGAAATTTCTTCAACTTAGAAACTCTCCTAGCAAGCGTTCAATTCATTCCCCCAAGATAGATTCCAATCGGATGAACGGTATAATTTTGCGTATTTCGCGATTTTTGGACCTTAGAAACCTTCGCGGCCAAGCGTCTAGCCATTGACCAAAATTTCATCGCAATCGGATGAACGGTATAGTTTTTGAATTATCGCGGTTTTTGGACTATTTCTCTCTCATTTCTTCAAATCAGAATCCTTTACGCGCAAGCGTCCAAACAATCTCCAAAGTTTTATAACAAACGAACATTTTGCAAATTTCGCGGTTTCTTCTACTTGGAAACCTTCCCGGGCAAGCGTCAATCAATTCCCAAAGTTATTTTGCAATTTTCGCGGTTTTTGGACCGTTTTCCGCATATTTTTTAACTTAACTTAACAATCGGCTTTTTTTTTTTTTTTTCATATGTCAGATATTCAAAAATATTTTCCTTAAAGGATTTCCGAAAACTCGATTTAGTTTAGAAGATATAGCCCTTTAAGTGACCCAATGTGACCTAAATTCAGCAACTGCGAACTTAAAACGAGTTTTTCTCGAAACCACCTTTTTCAAAATGGCGGCCGCGATTCAGCCACTTGACTACAAAAAAAAAAAATACCAAAAAAAATTTTTCATTTTCAAAGTGCCACCATTTTTTCCAAATCTGAGGTTCAGGCCAAAATTACATCGATACTAAACCAGAATCTTTTTTCCCTTTCGGATAACGGAGTGACCCCGAATCACGGCCGCCATGGGCGCACTTTTTTTGCATACCACTTTTCGCAGACCAGCAACTTTACAGCCGACGTCATAATTCTGACAAAAAATTTTGTATTTTTTATTCATTCAATAACTTTTAAATAACACACGCGCAACTTGTACTACCCCCTTAAAACCTTTCTGGGCAAGCTTTCAAACATTCCCAAATTTTCATAGCAATCGGCTAAATGGTATAATTTTGCAAATTTCGCGGTTTTTGGACCATTTCACAGACATGAGACTTAGCCTATGACACTTTCCTGATCGATATGAACTTACTGTGAAAAATTCGTGAAGATCGGTTCAGCGGTTTAGACGCCCATAAAGGACAATCATACAAATATACAAACATACAAACATACTTTCACTTTTATATAGATGTATAGATAGATGACTGATTTCGACCAAACGTGGTGAAATCATGGAAAAGCATAATACACTGTTAATTACGAAATTTGGAGGCGATTCTATTTAAAACAAACAAGTTTTTCATACTAAAACTTTTTTTTCGAACAATCATTCTTACTGCAGCTATATGCTATAGTCATCCGATTTTGATAAAACTTTGTAGAAATGTGTTAAAGTATTTAAAATAAGTTGCCTGAAGGCCTCCGTTGCTCTGGCTATAAAACCCATTTGTAACTTAGAATTAATTTTAAGTTTCAATTATATAAATAATAATAAATAAATAATTTAAAATAAGAATATGCCAATAAAAATGACGTTTTCATTAAAAACAAAAAAGTTTTTCTCACTAGAACTAGTTTTTCACCGATCGTTCCTATGCCAGCTATATGCTATAGTCTTCCGATCCGGCCGGTTCCGACAAATGTGCTGCGTATTTGTACCAAAAGACTTCGTGCAAAGTTTGGTGTGTATGGCCTAAAAACTGACGGAGGAGATAGCATAGAAACAGACGGACAGGGCTAAATCAACTCAGCTCGTCAAGCTGATCAAGAATATATATACTTTATGTGGTCGGAGATGCTTCCTTCTATGCGTTACAAGCATCCGGACAATTTTATAATAACATGCCGCAAGGATATACTAACTTCAGCCCTAGCCCAAGTTAACTTTCCTCTAGTTTTATACCCTTGCAGAGGGTACTATAAAATTTGTCCGGATGTTTGTAACGCATTGAAGGAAGCATCTCCGACCACATAAAGTATATATATTCTTGATCAGCATGACGAGCTGAGTTCATTTAGCCTTGTCCGTCTGTATGTTTCTATGCTATGTCCTCCGTCAGTTTAAAAGCTATCCTCACCAAACTTTGCACGAAGTCCTTTGGTAAATATAAGCTGCACATTTGTAACCTCATCGGACTATCAAAGGAACGACTGTCTTAGTGAGAAAAATTTTTTTTTTTATTTTTTAGAAAACTTTTTTTTATTGGCATATTCTAAAATTTTAAAAATTGGGTCGGTGTTTTAAATGTTTATGCTTTTCCATGATTCCACTAAGTTTGGTCGAAATCGGACATCTACATAGTATATTGAATCTTAGTTAAAAAAAAAAAATGTCTTATATAAATTTTAGTTAACTTTTTTCCTCTATTTTTTATACCTTTTTTCAAAAAAAAAAAATAAAATAAAAAATTTGGAGTTTTATAGAAAAGACAGTAAAAATGTTTCTGTTTTTGAAGCAAAAAATCGCAACTTTAAAATAACTCTTACCAATGAACCGCAGAAGTCCCCCGTCGATCTGAAGACGTCATAGTTCTTGTAAATTCACTGTCCCACGAGGATTTTTTCCAGAATTTTTGGTGTGTGGTTGCTATACTAAACAATTAACAAGCTAGGAAATAAGAAGAGAGAAACTTGACATTAACAAACAGCGGAAGTTTTTTTTTGTTTTTGGCCAATATTCGGGTGGCTCACAACACCCAATGGCTCAGAACACCCCACCTACTAAATACTAGACTAAGAAGGCAGCGACTAAGAAAGGTTTGCTAAAACATTTCTTTGGGAAATCCTGCGTACGCCACTGTGCAGTGTAGCCTGATGCTGCAGCACAGCAGCATTCGTGTTGGATATACGATTGGACACAGTGCAACATTCTCAGTCGACGCTCTGCTTATCAGCGTTCCGTTTCGGCTCTCAGGGTGTAAGGGAACTTCTTTAGTTGATTTTTCCATATAAAATACAAAATATTTTGTATTCGATTCTATGCTATCTCCCGAGTTTTAGCTATCACAAACTTGCCATAATATTATTATCCGTTCAGCTGATAAGTATGCTACAATTATCATAACATGTTAAACTTATGATTTTCGTTCAACAGAAATGGCTACACTTACAAAACCCACCAGGTCACCCAACAACAACAACAACACCAACAAGAACTTGCACCGCACGATCATCTCTCTCAGCCACACTCGCATCACAGCGGCCACAGCAGCATGACGCTGAAGACCAAACGGGATTGGGACATTAATGATGCCATTGTCCCACAAGTGGCTGACATGGAATTCGATGAGTTCACCGAGTGGAGCGATGGACATGTTCGCCACATTTACTCGCTGCACAATGAGGAGGCCAAAAAGCACATTTCCGGCTGGGCCATGCGGAATACGAACAACCATAATGTGAATATACTGAAGAAGAGTTGCCTGGGTGTGCTGGTGTGTTCGCAGCATTGTACACTGCCGAATGGTGCGAAGATCAATTTGCGCCCCGCCATCTGCGATAAGGCACGACGCAAACAGGAGGGCAAGGCGTGCCCGAATAAGAATTGTCGCGGTGGTCGACTGGAGATTAAGCCATGTCGTGGTCATTGCGGTTACCCGGTGACACATTTCTGGAGGCATTCGGGGAATGCCATATTTTTCCAGGCCAAAGGAGTGCATGACCATTTGAGGCCAGATCCAAAGAATTCCAGTGTATCAAAGAGAGCGTTCGGTAGGGTCAGTGTGGCGGGAAAAACTACGGCGGGAAATGTGAGAGGAGCAGGCGGAACAAAGAAGTCGTCGGTTATAGCGGGTCTGGTGAAGCAAGTAAAGGTGGGTCAACGAAATCAAAGATGTTTCCCTTTAAAAGTATATATATATTTATTCTGCAGCAACAACAGAATCTTATGGACAAGGTACTTAAACGTTCAACAGCCAGCAATCCCTTGAATCACTCGGCCCTGGAAATATATCAGTTTAATGGTAGGTGGAAGACCCCTGCTCCCTCTAACTCACCTGATTAATCACTGTGAAATCTTTACTTACCCCCAGCCTGTGGCAAGTGCACCACATTTAGCCACTGCACCTGCAGTTATGTGGAAGACACAGCGCGTGGAACAGCACATCAACTCAGTCAATCCTCCAACTATGCAGGCAACTCTTGGCCCGTTGACTCCTCAGCTTTACCCTGCGAGACATCGGCCAATGTGTTTACAGTGAATCATCAGCACATCACGTACAACTATCCCATCTATCAGGCCACGCCCACAGCAGCCACAGCTGCTCCTAGTAAATCGCCCAGTTTACCCTATGCTTGCATCTCCGAATTGGCCGGCTATCAACCCAACGTGACCACCACCAGCAATCACCACCATCATCAGTCGTCCTCGTCCTCCCTTGCCAACAGCTATCACCCCCAAATCCTGCCCACTCAGTGTCCGACCAATTCGGTGTTGTCCTATGAATCCAGCTCTCAGTTGGCCACGCCAGAGCCCGAGTTTATCAACTACTCACAGATCAAGCATTTAGGCCCAGTGGAAGGATCCAGTTGCAAAACGGAATCACTTTTACCGCCGACCATCAAGTACAATGCCACCGTGGAGACGCAACCCGTGTCCTCGTATATGGAGGACAACTATGATTATTATTACAATCGTGAAGCCAAAATGGACTATGAACTTCAGCAACAGTTTGCGAGCGGCAGCAACAACAATAACAGCCATTACTATGAGAGTGCCAATGGCTATAATGGAGTTAGCTACTTTGACACTGGCACCACAGCAGCGCCAGTTGGCCAGAGCGGCGTACAGACGCAACTCGAACCGGGCAGCGTTTACAGCGGCAACTATTACGATCATTTTGCCAACTATGAGCAACAGATGGCGGCAGCGAGCAGCTTTGCTGTAACGGCACAACCACCCCCACCACCACCTCCCCCTCCACCACCCACGCTCACCTATCACCACCATCACCATCATCATCTCCACCATGCAACAGCAGCTGCAGCGGCATCTACAGTCGCCCAACAGGCGCAATAGTACTTAATGGCAGCATTCTAATTATTACCACTCATAGTTCTTAGTTTTAGTTGTGAAATCGTCATTTCGAATTTGTATTGCGTAGTGTTTAAAGAGATTTTTTCGAAAACAAAATCAAAAAAATAAATTATGAAAAAATGTTGATTTGTAAATAGAAAATAGGGAAAAAGAGGGGTAAAAAAAAAAACCCTTAATATCAAAATTTACAAGCTAAATACTAGACTAAAACAAGTAAACAAGTCGGTCAAGCCCGACTATAGTATTCTCTGTACAAAGTTCTCTGTTTTGTTGGGGATGGATAAATATACCTGATAACTAAATGTTCCCAGAAGGTTCGAACCTTCCATCTATAAAACGGGAGGGGGCGTGGCAAATTGAAAACAAAATTGGGTCGGAGATGTTTCCTTCTGGCTGTTACATACTTTTGCACAAACTTTTTATACTCTGTGTACCTCTGGTATAGAGTAAACGAGAAGGCTAAGCTAACATCGGCTGAGCCGAAGTTTTTACCTTAATTCGTTTTAATAAAATGATTTTGAACAAATTTAATAAAATCTGTTTGGAAGCATATAATATTATTGAAGTCCAAGTTAAACATTTTAACACTGAAAGAAAAGTTATTTTTTTACTCTGACCCATTTTCCGAACGATCGGTCCTATGGAAGCTATATGCTATATCCGGTTTTGACAAAACTTTGTAGAATTAGGTGAAATCATTAAAAATAAAAATATTCAAAGGGCGTTACCTTTTAAAAAAAAGTTTTTCTGACTATTCCTTTTTCCAGACCCATTTACTTTTTCGACCGATCGTTTCAATGGGAGCTATAAGAAATAGTCATCCGATCCGGTCGGTTCCGACATATTAGCAGCGTGCAGTAAAAGAAAACAGTGCAAAATTTCAGCTCGATAGCCTTAAAACGGAGGGACTACGAGGTGTGTTCAAAAAGTATCGCGAATTTTGTGTTTTTTCAAAAATTATTTATTTATTCATGAATATCTATTTTGTCTCCTTCAAAGTAATCCCCATGAGATATTGTACACTTGTGCCAACGGTTTTTCCAATCTTCGAAGCACTTCAAAAATCATTTTTTTTATCTTGTTCAGCTCCTCCTTCGATGCCGTCTTTATCTCGTCAAGCGTAGCGTAACGTCGTCCTTTCATGGGCCTCTTCAGTTTAGGGAACAAGAAAAAGTCACAGGGGGCCAGATCTGGGGAATACGGTGGCTGCGGCATCATTAGTGTGTTGTTTTTGGCCAAAAAGTCGCGCACAAGCAACGATGTGTGAGCAGGGGCGTTATCGTGGTGCAAAAGCCAATTTTTGTTCTTCCACAAATCCGGGCGTTTCTGGCGGATTGCTTCGCGCAAATTGCGCATAACTTGCAGGTAATATTCCTTATTGACCGTTCTTCCCTGTGGCAAGAACTCATGATGCACCACGCCCCTGCAATCGAAGAAAACTGTCAGCAAAACTTTCACATTCGACCGAACTTGGCGCGCTTTTTTCGGTCTTGGTTCGTGCGGCAGCTTCCATTGAGATGATTGAGCTTTGGTTTCCACGTCATAACCATAAACCCACGATTCGTCACCTGTTATGACCCTCTGGAGCAAATTTGGGTCGTCGCGGACAGAGTTTAACATCTCATTAGCAATGTTCATGCGATGCTGTTTTTGGTCGAATGGCACGAGCCAATCGATATGTTTAGGTCCTCAGCAACTTCTCTAACGGTGATTCGACGATTGGCCAATACCATTTTCTCCACTTCATTAATTTTTTCGTCTGTTGTTGAAGTGATCGGGCGTCCGGCACGCTCTTCGTCGTTCACATCTTCTCGGCCTTCTGAGAACATTTTGTACCACCGATAAAAGTTGCTTCGGTCCAAGGTAGCTTCTCCGTATGCCACAGTCAACATTCGGAATGCATCCGCGCACTTAATTTCGTTTTTCACACAAAATTTGATACAGGTTCTTTGATCCATTTTTTTTGAATAGGTAAAAATCGAAGACGATCCCAAAACACGTGCAAGCAAAGCAGCTGTCAACAATTAAGTGAACATTCAAAATGGCCGAGCTTGTCGGCATAAGTGAGAGACATGAGTACCAACATAACGCCACAAAAAAAATCGAAATTCGAATATACGTAACCCGCGAAAATTCAAAATTTGCGATACTTTTTGAACACACCTCGTATGTAGTTTGCGTAGAAACAGAAAGACGAAACGCTAAAAAAACTGCTCGTCACCCTGATCAAGAATATATACTGTTTATGGGGTCTGAAATAAATATTTTTAAGCGTTCCTAACTTCTGGGCAAAATTATAATACCCTTTGCAAGGGTATAAAAAGAAGCGACTCAAGGAAAAATTTTTTCTTCACATTTTCCAAAACTAGGCTATTTCGAAGCATTGCTAGATATAGTTAAGAAGTTAACAATAATAAATATTGTCTATTTTACTTTTGATTGACAGATCAAAATACTTCTAATTTATATACATATGTTCAGCCCAACCAAAATTAAGCCAAGAAATAGAGGGAAAAATGATTTAACGAATTAATAAGCTCATAGCAAGAATCGAAGCAAACCTTTTATATTTTATAATAAACCTATTATATTTTTTCAAAAGACGACGTCCGATTCGGTCAAGGTTGGAAAGATAACAGATTCAGAAGGTTCGGTCCATGGTGTAATCGACCCAAGCAGAGCCGGTTCTGCGGGTTTCGGTTCCGGACTGCTTTGCTCAGAATTAATTGTATGCTTATTTTATTCATCCATTTATGAAATCATCGTTTCTTATGATTTTTTAAGCGAAAAGAACAAAAATGCCGTCTGCCTAACGGTATGCAGTACAAAAAGTGCAGTGGGAAAGTCTTCCGTTTGAGTTGTAATGGAAATTTTCTAAATAAAGCTACGATTACTTTAGTTCCCTTAGGAATAATGTCAATGTATATTTTGATTAGCTTCCCCCACTTTTAAATAATTTTACAATACCAGAAATAAATGCCGGTGCTGAACCGATTCTGTAAGATCGACGCGTTCATACATACAGACGGTAAGACTGACAGACAGACATGGCTGTATCGGCTGTTGATGCTGATCAAGAATATATATAATTTATAGGGTCGGAAATGTTTCCTTTTTCCCTATTATATATGTACATTTGCACAAATTCATGATCCACCTTTTCCCATTTTTGCTGGGAACAGAGTAGAAAAATTGCTCAGGCTAATACTGCAAAATGGGAAATTGTATAGGAGGGGGAAGTAGTTTTTGTCCGATGATGCTCTTCTTGGAAGTCCAATTCCGTATGGGGAAAAAAGCTTCCATTCCGAAATTCAGGTCGATATCTTTTAGACTAGAGCTGTAACTGAATAAGGACCACCTAGATTGGCAAAATCTTACAGTATGCGGCGTTCCTTCGAATATGCTGAACCGAACCGGAAACTACAAATCAAAACTGTTTGGTTCAGTTCACTAAAGAGTTTTAACACAATATGTTCAATAGTTCAAGGATTCTGCTAGACCAAATAGAGTTGGTTGAAACAATATCCTGGTGCTTTATAACTTTAAGAACCAGAACAAATACTTTATATGTTGGAACCAAACTCAACGGACCTAACTCAATGTCACATCAAATAGTATCGGACACCTAGATTTATGGTTTTTCCAACATTCGCACGTTTAAAAGTCCAAAGAAGTTACTTTCCGAACAGATTTATGGGTAAGTAGCGATGATATACTCAAGAAATGGATTGAATAGTTGAAATAGGGTGAAATATAGGGCGATCCAAAAACAGAACTCAGTTTTAAAATAAATTTCGGACTGCCTAACCTTCAAAAGTACGCAAAAATTACTTTCGAAGCAGAAATAAGCAAAATTAG
Source organism: Lordiphosa collinella (assembly GCA_018904265.1). Classification (NCBI taxonomy): domain Eukaryota; kingdom Metazoa; phylum Arthropoda; class Insecta; order Diptera; family Drosophilidae; genus Lordiphosa; species Lordiphosa collinella. Next base: position 68,840 of record JAEIFV010000156.1, on the reverse strand, counting down.
TGTCGTTATTCTTAAGTACAGGCTTTGATGGTTTGTATTCGGCGGAAAAAATGGAGATCCAAGAACGTAAATAAGGTTTTGGCGTTTTTTAAACTAGCCGTAACTTCAAAAGTCCGAAAAAACTTTTGGCGAAGATTCAAGAAAAAATGGAGTCGTTTTGCTTAAGGACGGTCCTCAAGTGTTGGGATGTGTCGACATTTCGGTCCATCGAAGAACCTTCTTCAAATTTTCTTTAGAAACGGAAGCTGGCCTTCTTTGAATATGTAATAAATTAAGAGTGAACCACAGTTGGCTTCAAAAACAATGTAATTAAGCGATCCTGTGGTTCAAAAACTTTGTGAACACTGAACCGAACCAGTTCTTATTTCCATTCGGTTCGCAATCCTGCTTTATACACAGAAATCTCTTCCAACCAAATTCCAACCCAAAACCAATTCTCGGAGTCCAAGAAATCTCTTTCGGTTGGTTTCAAACCTCTCGTATAAATTTTGGCAAGCCAACCAAGCCGACTTCGTAAACCCACGCGGGCTAGCAAAGAATCAACTAATGTTTCCAGGGCTGCCAAGTCTAACACAATGTAGAAAACATCAATATAGCTATGAATACAAAATGTTGTCAATTATTTGAGAGAGACGCAGCCCCGTTTTTGAGGTTGGACCATAATCTTATACACACACTTTCTAATTAAACTTTCGCATAAGAAATTGAAATCTCTCGAGTTTCTGGAACACCGAAGGATTTTTGGGGCGACCGACACAACCAAAAAAAAAAACTCTAAAAATTTCCAGAACACCCCCGATTGTAGCTCCGATAGTAGAAAAATATAAGACCTCGAGCCGGCTAAAGACACAATTTTTCCAGCACTAAGGTCACTCGTAAACCTAAAAAACACGATTTGGAAGAGGTATCAGTGTAACCCCTAATCATGTTTTGAATGAGAAAATGTTTACCTGATCTCTGAATGAAATGAAAATATGTCTCCTGAGTGACATATCTTATCTCAGTTGTGCTGCACACGATACTGTGCGAAGATCCTTTGGCTTTATATATTTTGGATTTTTTAAATGAGGGTAAAATCCATTGAAACTTTAAATGCGTTTATTTTTATTGTTTGTTTTGAGCTATATCAGTTTACAGTAGGTGAAGTATATCGATATTATAAGCGGTTTTTTAGAAGGAAACATCAAATCTAAGAATATTTCCGAAACTAGAATTTGACCCAATTAAGCTCTCTAGTTTTGCTCAGCTGCCTACGTTTTTGTCGATATTTCTTTAGAAACTAAAATCAAAAGACTTGTTATTAAACTATTGATTTTTCCCTCAGTGTAACTGGCTGATTCACAGACGCCCTCAGTTGTTGGCAACGTCAGTTGCTCTTCAGCGCCCTCTTTTGTAAATATAAAACTACAAGTACAAAGGTTGTTAGTCACCTAATTAATTTCATTTTCTTGCGAAACTAAAATGGAAATAAATGAAATTAACCAAATTAAAATAGTCTTATATAGAAACCAAAAATTATTATTGCAATTTAAAGTCTGAAAATAATAATTGTACATTTTCCCAACACTTTACAAGCCAAACTGAGCGAACTCACCACCACGCCCTCACAATTCCCAGCGCGAGCGCTCTCTCTGGCGTGCTCTCATCGCGGTGAGTTTGGGGTAACCACCACGTATAAGCAAAGACCCAAGCGTCCACCATAATCATTCGTCTAGCAAAATCAACACGAGTCAGTGGCGTGCTCTCAAAGAGTTTTTTGTACTCTGCCTAATTAAGTAACTAAATTTTTTGTAATAATTTTTACCGGTTGTAGGAGTAAACTTCAATCCACAAAATGGTGCACCAAGTGAAAGACAAGGTGAGTGATTGTGAAATTTTCGACCGAAATGCTTCCCCATTTTGCCATACGCTTGTGAAAAACGACCCCGAAAACCAGTATATAACAATTATGATATCATCTCTCTCCGCAAGCAATTGGAAAAGTTATTTTAATTGCATTAATTATTTGAATATTTCGATATCGTTTTATTAGATATCAACACAGACCTTGAAATTTTGCTGTATTTTAATGTAATCGCTTATGTGTAGGTACATTTGCGGGTATATATGCATATGTATGTTAGTAGATACATAGTGTGTATGTGAATGTACAAGTATGTATGTATGTGTTTAGGTCCGGCACGACTTTTTGCAAATCACTATCGCAGTCGTGGCTTGTCTTTCTTATTCACTTGGTTAGGGGTATCAGCGCGCCATTTCAACAAAATTTCTAGAATCAAGAAAATTAGAAAACGAACTAAACATATCTTAATCTAATCGGAACCCATTTCGGATCAACCTACCATATAAATCAACAATGGTCAATGGTCTATGCTTGTGCTTTTCGCTGATAATGTGAGTGATTGGGGCTAGAGATTTGTCAAAAAGTGTAAAAATAACATATTCAACGACAAAAATACCCAACATTATCGAAAAATATTCGTCATATTCCAAATTAAATGTCGTTTTGTCAGGGATGAATGTTGTTATTCCGCCCTTCCGCTAGAATTTGGTGAAAAAAATAGAGGTTCATCATAAATATTTAGTTATCATAATATTTTTATTTAGTGTGCTTTATGTTTATTAGACTTTGCTTAGTTTTATGATTAGTTATTAAATTTTACACAAAAAGCTAACTGAAAGTTGGTTTGTTTGTATTTTTTGCCTTCTTGGTTTCTGCAGTTCCCAACTGCTTAAAGCAATGATGGCATGGAGAGGCAGACGAAACCAACAGTCTGCAGCGGAGCCTACTGATGAGGAAACTAGGAAGTTTCTGAAACAGTACTGTATAGACAACCAGCTCTTTTTGGTGTATCAATGTATAAGTGGTTTTTCAGTTGCGAACAAACGCAACTTTTTCGACCTCGAGCCAGCTAAACTCATTACTAATATTCACAAAAAGTTCCAAGAAATTCCAAAAAAAAATGGGTATATAAAAAAATTACAGTGCCAAGGTTTCAAAAATCTATAACACCTACAAGAAACAGAAAAATTTAAGCTAGTGTACTAGTTTTCAAAACTTTGTACTTGAATTAATTTTAAACGGTGTCAGTAGAAAGTACAAACATCATAGATTCAAGTAAACAATTCTTATTTCAAGTAGGATCTTTCATTTGTTTCAAGACTGTTTTAGGATATATTAAGAACATTTTAAATTATTTTGAAATCTTTTTGATCATATTTTTAGGTTGTAATGAACTTAAGCAAAGCCCAATTTACTCTCAAAATAGGTACAAAATCCCAGTCGGATTTGTCGGAACATGGTTCCCAAAAGAATGCCTTCTGACACACTTCTTTTTACTAGGAAGAATGCACTACCAACTTTTGCAGTATGATTGAAGGCTTATAATCTGTATGAAAACTGATGCACGTTCTTTTTGGCAGTAAGTAAGAAGCCAAGAAGTCTGCACAACATGCAAGCTTCCCTTCTAATGGCACGCATGCAGCACCCGTGCTATTGGAAACCAAAAAGCGCAATGAGGCCCGAACGATTGACGACCGTTCGTTTTTTCCAAACTTTCCTTCTAACGGCACGCATGCAGCATGGAGTAGAGAGAGCCGAGCGTTTTTACGAAGTTGAACCAGCAGCAACAACCCATGCAAACGTCCCTTCTTATCAGGGATGCAAACCACTCGAAAATAAGTACTGGTTCGGTTCAGTGGTTCACACAGTTTCTGTACCGCCGGTTCGGTTCATTATATGGTTTTTGGAGCTAACTGAACCGCGGTTTCGGTTCGGTTCAGTGGTTCATAAAGGCATATTATGAAATTCAGTCGAACTTCTGTATAGCGAATCTTAAGAGGACAAAAATAAGCTTCGTTATATAGAAAATTCGTAATATAGAATAGTTTGAATATTGAACGAAATAGCAGTATTCTGGAAGTTAATTCGCTATAAAGAAAACTTCATTGTACAGAGATCGTAATAGAGAAGTTCGACTGTATTATGATTTCTTTTGTAATGTGACTTTTCGTACACTTTGGAAATTGAATTCCTATAAACCATCTGAGTATTTTTAAGATTCTTATAAGAATGTTCAAAACTTTTGAAGTCGGATTTGTAGGACTCGTCTATAAGTTCAGGAATGCACTTCGAAAACGGGGAATGTCGGCAAGAAGAGAATACGTATTATGCATCTTACACACCCTATTAATGGTATGAGAAAAAACTCTCCTGGCTAAGATTAAATGATTATCAAACATCAAGAAAAGAATGCACACTGGTGACAGGTATATTAAGAGAGCGGCTTGCAATTGCGGTAGACTTACAGGAGTACATGTTGTAAAATTTGTGTCAAGTCATCCTTAAAGGGCTTTATCTCTCCTAAGGATCAATTCGGTCTATCAGTGGTCCCTTTGGTAGAGGGTCGAACTAAAATTATCTTAGGAAAACGAAGTTAATAAGTGGGTACCATTGGCTAGAGGAAAGCGATTCACGTTTTAAAACTCATCAGAGAACTGAACCGAACCGTTTTTCTTTTTGGTTTTCGGTTCGGTTCAGCATTTCTGAAAGGAAGCCGGTTCGGTTTGCGGTTCGGTTCACCAGCTGGAAAAAGCGGTTCGGTTCGGTTCAGAACCGGTTTGCATCGCTGCTTCTAATAGAACAGTTCCTGCTGCATTTCGACCCTATACAAAAGCGAAAGAAAGATTGCTGGGTTTTGCAACTACTTCTTAGTGGCAAAAGTTGTATACGGAATGTGCTTCTGGCATGCAGTCAGTTCCGACTGGGATATTCTTTCTTAAAGTCCATTAATTTCTAATGCCAACCCAAAAACATTCTAGAAAGAAAATAAGATTACTTCAAACGATTAAAAAATAGTCTTCTATTAAGCCCATCAAATTCTTAAGCTATTCCCAGTTTGTTCTTAAAACGAGTACTCTGTATCGAATCAAAAAGCAATGATTTATCCAAAGGCCAAAATAGAACTACTGTAGGTCAGACATCTACCATAACTCCATTAAAAAAGTGAAATTTTAAGAAAAGATACGCCCATTAAACACTTTTTGGATCTAGCATTAAAAGTCTATTTTGTACTCAATCTAAAGCCCAATTTACACGACCTGATCTCTCAGCTGAGTTTTGTGTCTAAATATTTGTCAGCCCGTGTAAACAGGAATCTAAGCCTACTCAACTGAGCGATCAGGAGTAATAGAACCGGCTCAAGTTGAACTGACCGCCAGTAGAGCGCTCAATCAGCCATTGGTTTTGTAACTGACTCAACTAAGCTTCTCAGACATGTGTAAATGCTGAACTGAGTTGCTCAGCTGAGTTTTTTGACACTCAGGTCTAACAAACTCAGCTGAGCGATTAGGTCGTGTAAATTGAGCTTAAGATATTTTGTACTTGAACTAAGAACGCGATATTCTTGAATTTTCTGTCTTACAGTAAGTACGAAATGTTTTGAATTCAAGAATGTTTTTATATAATTTAATCGAAGGTTTGTCGAAGGGCTAAGAGATTTGTATATCATATGTAGATAGCAACAGTATGGAAATAGAAACATGACATCGTTGCAAAAGTATAAAAAATATGAAAATTAAAAAATTTTGTCCTGAAAGCTAAATAAAAATGTTCTGTTTTTTTTTTTTGCTAATCAAGTTTTTTTTACTTAAAAATGCAATTTCAGATGGTTTTATTTAAACGATCTTAAGTTCTCTAAGGGTTTCAGCTTCAATAAATACTTATGAAAAGTGTATAAAAGCTTCGGCGCATCTTAATTTCATTAGACTATCTATTCAAACCGGTTTCCTAGTGGCCTAAAGTCACAAAATTCTTAAGTAAATGTGTATAGATACGCTTATTAATACAAATGCTTTCACATACTTCTGACGTCATTGATATTTATAAATGGTTTTTAATTTCTTAGTCAAAAGCAAATGTTTAAGGTCAAGTTGGTATTTTTTTCTAAGTAAAAAACAAGACATTTTTTTCGGAAACTTGAAGTGATTCATACTTAAGGTAAATCATCAAAACAAGCATCTAATGAATCATATTATGGTCCTAATCATTTTGCATATGTGGGCAGCTCACCGGTGTGAGCTCAGCTTAAATTTAAAGCTAAACATTCTTTCATATTTTTCCAGAGATTGTTTACCCTGTTAGTTTGATTAAATTTATGGGTTTTCCTTCCACATACACCCGATTACCATCAAATCATTAATTAATTAGAGGAATGGAACAAACGTGACATGGTCAAAACAAGAAACTGGCAACAAGAAAACCAAAACAAATGAAATGCCACACCTTTCTCATGCACGAATCCATGAAAATACAGTCATTAGCCATCAACATTTTCGATATTGATTTTCTAGTTTGTTATGTGGGTCAAATATATGATTCTGAAAATAAGTGTGAATAAATAATGAAAGCATTCGAAATATTTTGATACTTTTTGGTACAACTTGAAAGAAATACTTGAGAAGAAAAGATTAAAGGGAAAATATGAGCGAAATGTTTATATTCATGGGTGGAGTCCAAAATCTGTAGTTCAGTCCAAATTTCGAATGGAGTTAATGGAATCTATGAGCTCCGGTACTAGTTTCAAACCTTGAACTATTAGAAAATGTAAAAATTGTTATTTTTTAATATTTTTAAATTTTTTTACTGTTTTAAAAAAAAAAATAATTAATTAGAACTTAACTTATGCATACAGATTTTGTAAAAATAACAGGGAAGGAAATCTATGGAGAATTGGGACAGTGTCGGACTAGTGGTACACATTCTTTTTGTCGCCTGTTGGTAATTTTTGGAATGTTATTCGGGTTGTTGCTGTTTCAGAATTTCCAGCAATCAAAGTTTGGAGCGCTTCAAAAAATTTGTGTCTGAAAAGAGTCGAGCTTAGGAGCGTTTTTGGAGTAAACACATTAATTTGAGGTTTTTCGGTTCATATTCAGTACTCTCTAAGCATGGGCTCATAAAAAATCACTTATGTCAGCATTTTCGGAGATGAAGTATGCAGATAATCGAAATTTGGCTTTGGTTGGATGTTTTTCTTCAAGTGCTTAGAAAAGTAGCTTCTATGTGTCTTTAATGAGGTTTTTATATGCTTCATTTTGAGGGTGAAAGCAATCATTTCTGTGTCAGAAAAGAGTCAGACTAGACTCAGAAATCTTCCACATTAAGTGAGACCGTTTTTATTAGAAAGACATCCATTCCGGACTCTTTATTGTGCACACTATGACGGTGAATGCTCAGAAAAAAGTGTCGGAAAACGCACATATTGCTTGCTGAGTAGGTACTTACTCACATATTCACCTCCCAAACCAGACTTTTTATTTTTGGACTAAGAATAGGCTCTAAAAATGATCCTACATCATTTTCTTTAAAAGCACATAAAGCCTACTGGTAATAGAACCCAGCAAACAAAGTTCGGAGCGGTCCAATTTAAGTGTCTGATAGAGCCGAGCTTAAGAGCGATTTTGTAGTAAACACATACATAAATTTGAGAGGTTTCGGAGCATAATAAGCACGGGCTCATAAAAAGCAATTATGCCTTAACATTTTCGGAGATGAAGGAGGCTGGAAATCGAAAATTTTGATTTGGTTGGATGTTTGGCTTCAAGTGCCAAGAAAAGTAACTTCACTGGGAGGGTGAAAGCACTTATATCTGTGTCAGAAAAGAGTCCGATTAGACTTAAAAAATCTTCCACATAGAGTGCGACCGTATTCATAGAAAAATCGATAATTTCGGTCTCTTTTTTGAGCACATTCGGCGGTGTTCCAGAAATCTCTTCCAACCAAATTCCAACCCAAAACCATTTCTTGGTGTCCTAGAAATCTCTTTCGGTTGGTTTCAAACCTCTCGTATTTTGTTGGTAGATTTTGGCAAACCAACCAATACACAACCCAGTCAATATACACTAACCAACCAATAGCGACTTCACCCACGCAATATATCACTGTTTTTGTAGTAGGACCATAATCTTATACACACACCTTTCGAACTCGACTTTCGAACAAGCCTTTCGAACAAAACGAAATCTCTCAAAGTTCTGGGACACCGACGGATTTCTCTAGCGATTTGCAAACCAACCGAAGCCAAGATCTCTAGAGAATTCCAGGACACCCCCGACTATGACGGAGTATGCTGGCAACTACACAGCAAGCAATATGTTTTCTGAAACTTCTTTATGAGCATTCACCGTCAAAATTTGCTCAAAAAAAAAGAGTGAGGAATAAGCGATTTTTTCTATGCAAACGGTCGCGCTTAATGTGGAAGATTTCTGAGTCTATTTTGACCTCTTTCTGGCACAGATATAAGTACTTTCACCCACCCAATGAAGGATTTAAAATCAACATCAAAGACACATAGACGTTACTTTTCTAGAAATCTGAAGCAAAACAACAAAACAAAACAAAATTTTCGACCACCTGCCTTTTTCAACTCCGAAAATGCTAAGAAATAAGTGCTTTTTATGAGCCCTTGCTTAAAGAGCACTGAATATGCTCCAAAAACCCTTAAATTTATGTGATTAAGGTGAGTACTGAGAACTTTCGAATTTTCCTTCAAGAAATTTACTAGTTATTCCTTTTTCGCGTGAAGGAGGCCCAAAAAAAAGGCAGAATGCACACCACCCACAACAGCCGAGCCAGCTTTAGTGACAATTTTCAAAATACTTTTGTGTTTTGCTTTGTTTCTGAGTTTTAAACAACAAAATCAGCAAGAAAAAATTTCTTTAAGTAATTTTTGTATATGGAATTTGACAGCTAAAGGAAAATTCACCCTTATCCCAAAAACGCTCTTAATCTCGGCCCTTATCAGACACATAAGTTGGAGCCCTCGTAACTTTTCTTGATTGGTAGCTCAAAGAAAGAAAAGAACTAACTCATTTAAGGTTTTCTATTTGCTTAAGAGGATACTTGTTCCGATTTGGAAAGTTTTTGATTGATTCGATTTAAAAAGTGCCTGCCTTCCTGGCGGAAGCGAAATTTATATGGATCATACATAAATCAATTTGGGAGACAGTAGAAAGTCCTATTTATGTATGTGGTCAACCAATTCTCAAAAATGTTAATAAAAACTTCAAAATTACAAAATCTTTTTCAAAAAAGTCCGTCTTAGGGGCGAACACGTGTGCTTATTGATCCAACTTCGACCACTTGCACTTAACCTTTGAAAATAGCCATTTTTTATTTATGTTGCTTGTCATTTAATGACACAAATGTCGATTTTCCAGCAAACAACCAAATGTGACAACTGCAAATTAACCTAATGGAGTCAAAATACCTTTTTAGCATTATTAAGCTTTGCACTTGGTTACTATGCAAAGGGAAATGATGTTTTCGATATGATAAACCATACACTCGGAAAAACAGAACTAGTCAGTTTTCTAGTATGAAGAGAATTGAAATCAAATAATAAGAATTCCTTAATCAAGTAATACATAGAATTATTAAAGCTCTTTTCAAAACCAGATATCAAATTTCTCAGATTGTGGGCAAAATAGACTTAAAACTCCAAGCCAATAAGAAAGCCAATTTAGCAACGAATTTATAATTTATTTTTAAACGAAATTATAATCTGGCTTAGAAATAATTCTCGATTTTTTTTAGGGGTTTTTTAGTCAGGCTCCCATTTTCACTTTGGCATATCTGGTCGAAAGATCGGTTTCAAATCGCAAAACATTGGCGAAAGTGAAAGTGGGAGCCATATGGCTGTATATATAATGAAAAATCGAATTTCAACCCTTTTCCCGAGAAATCTTTCAAATTTGTGAATGTTGAAAATTTGGACACACTTCAGGGTATCTTTTAACTGGATATAAACTTATTTTCCTTGAGTATTGGTTTTACTGACATGTTTTGATTTTAGTCAAAGTGGCAGTTAGCCGGCTCAAAGTCTTGATTATAATTCAATAATAAGCAGAAATCAACAAAGATCAAATGTGAACAGCAGCAGTATTTAATTTGTAAAACGAATGATTTTGAAAGCTACCACTTAGAAAACAATTCAGGATTCGTTTTCATGTATCAATCAAGATTCCAATGGAATTGAGTTAAGAATTTTTTCGACATAACAGCAAATTCTTCTTCTAAAAGATAATTGGTATTGATTAATGGGCTTTTTTAGCTTTAAATTAAGGTCGTAAGTAACTAACAATAGTCCGGAACATACTGTATCAAGAATTTGACTTAAGTACAATATAATTAGTTTTTTTTGAGTGCATTGCTAAGTACCTTATATAGTAATTATTGTTATATGTATATATGGAAGCAACTAAACATTGTTGTTAGCTCGAACTTATCACGTATGTTAAACGCCTGATAAGCGTAGAATGTGTTACAGTAGCCCCGTGAACCGCTTGATAAGTTGAACATGAAAATTATACACTTGACTGATTTTACTTTTGTTTCAATTTTCAGGCTGATCTCGATGCCCAGCTGAAACAGGCCGGCAGCAAGTTGGTGGTTTTGGATTTCTTTGCCACCTGGTGTGGACCCTGCAAAATGATTTCCCCCAAGTTGGCTGAGCTGGCCCAGCAATATGCCGACCATGTGGTGGTGCTCAAGGTAAGTTCTGCGGTTAAACAACTAATTCGAGTTGCTCATTCTGTTTGTCTCTCTTTCCTCCAGGTGGATGTGGACGAATGCGAAGATGTTGCCATGGATTATAATATTTCCAGTATGCCCACCTTTGTGTTCATCAAGAACAGCCAGAAAATTGAGGAATTCGCCGGCGCCAATGCCCAGCGACTGGAGGAGACCATTAAGAAAAATATCTAATCCCCGAAATTTCTTGGCTTAATTCGTTTCGTACACATTTAGTTAATTATTCCATAAGTGCAGAAAGTTTGCCAGTGATTTTTTTTAAATACAAAAACAACAACAACAACTAAAGTACTACTTGAAGTGAGATATACCATGTGGCTTTTAATTGTAACAACAAATTCGCTTAGTTAACTAATTAAATTGTTAAAAAAGAATACAAAGAAAACAAAAACAACAGCAAACCGATGCTAATAAATTAAATAAATGTAAAACACGTTCTCAGTTTGTACTTGAAAGTCAATTCACTCACGTGGTCCACTCTTGACTGAAATTGGTTGGTGGGAAAATGTCGCAGCTTGCGAAATACAAAGTAGCTTAGTTAAATATTAGCCAAAGGCAAGTGCTCCACACCTGGTCATAAACGTCTTTATAGGCGTAAGTAAGGGAGATTACTTTGCTATTGATTAGATAAGATATGGAAGTGCTCAGTTGTTAGGTCTGGCATAGTATTAATTAAGAAATGCTTGAGCATAACATAGATTGAATGGAAATTGCATAGAATAAACAAGTTAAACATTGCAGCAGTTGTAAGTGTCTATTAGATATTTTGAAACCCCTTCGGAGTTACAAAATCTAAACACTAGAGTCATGACAAGAAATTTCATTATCTAGATAATTTTCTTTTTCTCATTTTCAATCTTAATATGCATATATTTAGTTATAACTTAGTCCATCAAGCCTAGAAAGTTCAATTTTATATTAATTTGAGGAAACTTTACCTAATCATTGCGCGTGTATTTAATAGATAGGCAAAGTTCAGTCAAACTCTATTCAACCGCTTATGAATCGATTTTGCCCTTTAATCCGATTCCGGTTCTAATATCTGCATTTTTAGAGATGCAAACAGCTAACTTCCAACTAGGACTGGTTCGGTTCAAAACATGAACATAATACCATACATTACCACATTTCTGATCTAAGATATAAGATTCATACAAATTAAGGATGCATTCAGGTTTAGAGCCGTACCCAGAAGAACTGGTTTAGTTTAAGTATTTTGGAACCCCACGAAAGCAAAGCCCGAAACGGACCTAATATTTTTGGAAAAATTTTTGATTCAAATTATGACTAAATTCACTTTTATAAGAACCTATGTTCTTTTTTAGAAGACAGGAACTCTCCTGTGGTTATGGGGGGCTTATGTAGTGAGGTAAAGCTGCTGATCGGTTTGACATGGCAAACACAGCGCGATCCTGGCTTAATTCGTCTCAAGTCGACTCACACCTCCCTGTGGTAGTCCCTGGTAACAGAGCGATGAACCCGCAAAACTGCCGATTATCGTCTATTACATCCGCCAATGAAAACTGCTACCGTAAAAAGGAAGAGTCGTGTTATGACATTGCAAAACTAACGCTGAATGTCTATGAATGTCTTTGAGATGCTTTTGCATGGCTAATTACTACAAAGCGGGCGCGCCAACAGCAGAGACGGGTGACCGGGTGTAAAGTTTATTCAAAGAAAAGACTTTTCATTAAATGTTCCGAGGCGGGATCGAATCCACGACCTCTTGCACAGCGGTTGCGTACACTAGCCGCTGAGCCACTCGCCCAATTTAAATTCTTTTAATAAAATTCCCAAACATATGAAGAAAAATATGCAGAAACCAAAAGAGTACGAACCGGTCTTCTTACAAATGTACATATGTATTTGGTACCCCTAACTCAGTTTGGATTTAGACGAAAAGGCACTCCAGAATATTGTGAATATCGACCCGTAGAGGAAATGGGGTACTCACACAAATCCAATTGAAGGAATGCAGTAAGAGGTCGGTGGGTTTTAAAATAACTTACAAGTCAGTCATAAAGGCTACATCAATGAGGTATTGCTCAGGTTCAACTCGGTCCATGAGAATTAGAATAAATTTTTCAAATCTTATTAAATTCTTTGTCTGAAGATAAGCTCCTTATGTCTTTAAACCATATCACGTAAATAACTAACAACACATATTTTCAGTCAGCTTTGCTCACGACCATAAAACTCATGACCGCAAAAATAAAAAAAAAAAAACGGTCTCGGTCTTCCCTCAACCGATCTTGTACTGCTACTCTGTTAAGCGGCTGTTGTTAAGCACACAGCCCGGATCGGTCTGTCAGGCCCATTTTAGCCAAACCTTCCCAAAGTGTGTGTCGTTCGAAGACCAACACTTAAAAATGTTATTTTGAAAAGGTTGCGGTGAGCATACTCAAGAGGGAGCAGAGTGTGCCAGTGCGACAATGAGAGAGAACAAGTAATTTGCTGCATACATATAATATATACATATTCTCAAATATGCGTTTAGATCGGTAACCTGCAAACCGGTCGGGAAAAGACGAAGAGCAAAATAAAAAACAAATTCCAAAGTGTTTCTCTCATAGCCGACCTGTTTTGGCAGTTCGCATCCCTGATTTATTCTCAGTAAGCCTTTAATAATACCTAGGTCGACCGCAATCAGCTGCATTATCTAGAAAATCTACATCAAATGGTCGAAATCCGGAATTCAGTTTTTATACCAGGGATGCAAGCCGGTTCTGAACCGAACCGAACCAAACCAAGCCGAACCACTTTTTCCAGCTTCCTTTCATAAATGCTGAACCGAACCGAAAACCACAAAGAATAATGGATCGGTTCGGTTCAGTCCTCTGATGAGTTTTAAAACGCGGATCGCTTTCTCTAGTTAATGATACTTATTAATTTCATTTTCCTAAGCTAATTTTAATTCGACCCTGATCCTTAGGAGATTTTACATTTTTTTACAACATTTACTTCTGTAAGTCTACCGCATTTGTCCGCCGATCTCCTAATTTACTTGCCATAAGTCTGCATATTTCTCTTGAAAGTTTATAATTCATTTGTCTTTCTCTACTGGATAATATTCTCAATTTTATATAGTACTTCTTCACCTTATTTTAATCTTAGCTAGGAGAGTTTTTTCTCATACTATTAATAGGGTGTGTAAGATGTATAGTATGATACGTATTCTTTTCTAGCCGACATTCTCAGTTATCAAAGTGCATTCCTTCAACTAATAGACAAATTTTTGAAACTCTTTTAAGGATCTTAAAGATATTCAAATGATTTTTAGGAATTCAATTTCCAAAGTGTGCGAAAAGTCACATTACGATAGAAACCATAGTACTGAATAATAAGCCTTTCTAAACCACTGAACCGAACCAAAACCACGGTTCAGTTTCCCCTAAAACCATGCAATGAACCGAACCTGCGGTTCAGAAACTGTGTGAACCACTGAACCGAACCAATACTTATTTTCGAGTGGTTTGCATCCCTGTTTTATACCCTTGCAGAAGGTATTATAAAATTGTCCGGATGCTTGTAACGCATAGAAGGAAGCATCTCCGACCACATAAAGTATATAAATTCTTGATCAGCATGACGAGCTAAGTTCATTTAGCCCTGTCCGTCTATCGGTCTGTCCGTCCGTCTGTTCGTCTGTCCCTCTGTTTCTATGCTATAGTCAGTTTTAAAGCTATTCTCACCAAACTTTGCACGAAGTCTTTTGGTACAAATACGCTGCACATTTGTCGGAACCGGCCGAATCGGATGACTATAGCATATAGCTGTCATAGGAACGATCGGTCGAAAAACTAGTTTTAGTGAGAAAAACTTTTTTGTTTTTAATGGAAGCGCCTCCAAACTTTGTATTTCTTAGTTTGCTATGCCTTCCCATGATTCCACCAATTTTGGTCGAAATCGGACATCTATATAGTATAGCTCCCATAGAAAAGTAAGGTCCGGAAAATAGTCTTATTTAGAAAATCAAACTGCAAGGGTATACAAAACTTTTTATACTCTGGACCAAAGGTACATAGAGTATAATAAGTTTGTGCTAGCCATGTCCGTCTGACTGTCCGTATGAACGCACCGATCTCAGAGATGGTAAGAGATAGAGGTTTGTCATATATGGGACATATGCTTCTTATACTTGCAGGCAGATCAAGTTTATTTTCAATTTTTGCCACGCCCCCTCCCGCCCCCGCAAATAGGTAAAAACATCATATCTCCCACAGTTTTATAGATAGAAGGTTCGTTCCTTCTGGACATATTTAGTAATCAGGATTATTTATCGATCCGTCAAAGGAATGGTAAAGACAGAATGGTTGTCGGTTATAGGAAAGTTATGGTGATGGGCAGCACTTGGGCAGCACTTCACAGGTACAGAGTATGTTATAGTCGGGCTTGACCGACTTTCTTTCTTGTTGAAGTTTATGAAATGTCTAGTAGATAAAATCTCGCCTTAAGGAATTACGGAGCACTGGACGATCGAGTGTTAGTGTAAGCTAACCCAAGTTTATGACAAAAATCTATTTTAGAATATTTCACATGAATAATGAAATATTTATGTATTATAAATTGTCTGTCATACTAAAAAAAATCTATATGGATGCCTGCTGCAAGGATTGGCTCTCCCAGCAATCGGCAATCGCTTTTTCCAATCATCAGTGGCTGCGTGACTCCCCTTCTTATGTGTTTTTTAATTACTTAAAACTCCTTTTCGTATCTAAAATTCGATTGGGAAAACTCCACTCACAGCTTGCATTGCTTATAATTGCTTAAGCAAAATTTAGCATAAGTACGTCTTCGTAATTTATCGATACTATATTAATCACCTAGGGGTTTAATGGATGCCAAGCTCTTCAGACATATCTTTTGCATAGCTAAGAACTTCGACTATTCTATGAACAGTGTTCATTCCTACTGCTCATCTAAAAATATCGTTTGCACAGCTCTTTCTGGGCACTAAATGATATACTAAGGCCCTTTGCTTACAAATATTTTGTGCTTTGCAACTACCAAAGTTTGAGCGTCTTTTCAGAATACACTGGTCTGAGTGGTTCGCACTATGATCTGTCAGACGTAGCGTAATAGATGTTTAAAAATAGCGTTCCCTGAGTCAACCATTCATTACCAACAATATTTCCAGTTCATGCCTAAATACACAAGTTTACAAAAATAAAAAAAATTAATTACCCGCTTTAAATAGAATTTTTATACCCTGTACCCATTAAAAATGGGTAAAAGGGGATCATGAAGTTGTGAGAAATTATTTAACTGAGAGAAGGAATCATTTCTGACCCCATAAAGTATATACATATTCATATATTGTCCATCTGTTAGACCGTCCGTATGAACATAAAGATGTCAGAGGTGGTAGGAGAAAGAAGTTTGACGCTTTCCCGCCACCGCAATTCGTAAAAAAACCTTGTATCTCCTACAGTTTTATAGACTTAGTAATCACGGTTATTTATCCAGCCGCCACATAATTGGTAAAGATCAAATGAACGATAGTCAAGTTATGAGCAAAAGATTCTTCAGCTGCTTCTGGAGCTGTAAAATTCATAATGAGCATTCACTTTTGATTTTCTTAGTTGACCGATTTTCTTAGTTGTTATACTCTGTACCAGAGATACACAGAGTGTAATAAGTTTGTGCAAAAGTATGTTACAACCAGAAGAAAGCATCTCCGACCCTAAATTAAATTGGTCTTGTGTTGAACAGACAAAATTTGGAAAGATTGCGTCAATTAAAACTGTTGGCGCTCGTTTGGAAGTTTTGAATGAACACTATGACTCGAACTATTGGGTGAAATCACATTGGATCTTACAATCTTTCTCTCTTAGCTTTGTCGGTATCGTTAGCAAATATTTCAAATATGGCAACTGAAACGCTTGCGTCTGCTTCTTGTATGCTCTGCCTTTCTTATCTAAGGCAATGTGTGCGGCATAAATGAAAACTTAAGTTTTCAGATACAAAATCTGTAATATAGGGGGACAACTGCCTACTGGCTTCGCCATTAGACATTACCGATCTGCATTTTATATGCCAAATTGTTTTATTGTTGCGATTTGAAATCCTCATTAAATTGTTTGTAAGCCAGGAAAAGTGTGACCATACCTTTAAAAAATAACAGTAGTGCCTTATCTTGGTATTTTTTTTTGGCTTTCTCAGCAAATTAATGTGTTTTTCCGATCCGCTTTCGCAATAAATGGCTTTTTTTGCGCGCACAAACAGTTTGGCGTTCTCCGTACCTAGCTTTAATTTATTTCTAACACAAAAAAAAGGCAGAATTGGAAAAACTGCGTTTTCAACTGGCTCTTAAAAATAAATAAATAAAAAATCCGGACTACTTCAAATGCCCAAATATTACGTGGGTGTGACTCCTCGATCGCAACGCTGGTCGCCGCACACGTTTCATCATTTATGGAAAATTTTTAAATAAATGTATTAAGTGCAATTGATGCTCTTCTATTGTTATTAGTAAAATAATGTCTTCTTAATTCATTTTGATTGCTGCGAAAACGTTAACAAACAGACCAGATCAGCTGTTGCGGACGTGGAAGTGAACGCTGAGCGCTCTTGAAAGACCTTTGGGAATTCATCGATGAATCGTGCAATCGATGACAGAAAGCTTAGAGGGGGAAGTCGACAATAAATTGGTTTTTTAAAATCAACAATTAAAATTTTTCAATTGAACGCTACTTAGAAAATATTTTGTTCTAATTAGTTTTAAAACTCTCTTTATATGAAAATCGAAAGTAGCATTTAGATAAAAACATTTAAGCAATTACATATGTTCTAAATGAAATTTTTCAACTCAGTATGAAAACAGTTTTGGTTTAAACAATCTTTACACTTTTTGCTACCATAGTACAAGCAAATGCTTTCAATTAAAGCGGCATTCAAATAAAGTACTCGTTTACTCGCAGTACTCAATTTGCCTTAGCCAAGACACTTACCCATTCGCGATAACTCGGCGCCAGCTGATTGCCAACAGTGTTTAAAGCTAGCGCCTAGTTTTAGTCGATAACTAAATCTTATCGATAGCATTTGTTTTCTCTCCGTCTCTATAACTTGAATCATTTGGCTTTTTTGTATATGCGTTTGGCTTGAGAATTTAGCTTAAATATGCGTTTTGATTGAAATTATGGCTTCGATATGCGTTTGTCTTGAAATTTTAGCTAGGAAATGCGTTTGACTGGTTCCCTCTCTGAACCAGTTCCAGACTTACGCTCACGCTCACCGTCTGCCTCTGCCGTCTGCTTATTTTTTTTAGTGCTAATGTCAAACTCGTCGTGAGAACAACAAAAGATAAAACTGAAAGAGAAACAAACAACTAAAATAGCAAAAGAAATCACAGCGAAATAAAAGAAATAGTGAAATAAACGGCAGTATATTAGGGCTGTGCTTCTACCGGGATTGCTAGTTTGAAATGTATAAAAAATTATAAGTGAATACAAATACACTCGAATGTTTATATGCATGCAAATAAAGTGTTCAGGAAATCAGCGCCACTGTCTCCGTCTCAAGGCATTTGCATAATTTTTGGCCGAGCGAACGAAAACGAAATTGTATAACAAAAACAAAAGAGAAAGAGGCCAATTTCAAGTGCTGACCCCGTCGTCCGCCAAATGGCAAACTTACCCGGGTGCGGCCTGCTACCCAATCTTCATCATCAGCATCGACATCGTTATCCTTATCCTCCTCGTTGGCAGCTGCAGCTGCGATGCAGGGCCAGCTTTGGTAGCAAAATCGTCGCCTAAGTCCACCGAGCCTGACAATGCCAAGTGCCCATTACCAAGCACTCGAGGCGCAAACTTCCGACGACGACGAGGACATCGAGAGCTACAAGGTACCCCCTTCGCCTTCTCCCCCTCCGCCCACATTTGATCCAGCCGGAGTGAATATGTCGCACCGCTTGGGTCGTCCTGGTTCGTCTAGACGTCGCTGTTTGCTGCCGCTTTTCTGTGCCCTGGTCTTCTTCATAGTCTTCTTCTATTTCTCGCTAAGCACGGAGTCGCGCTTTACTCTGGGTCTGGGCTATAGTACGGATGAGGCAGAGGATGCGACATATGGTGCACACAATGGATTAGGTAAGCAGCAATTCGAAAAAGGCCTTGTAATGGAGTCACTACTGGAAGAGCACTGGAAGTGGAGAGCAGCGCAGTTGCCCCTTAAGCCCAAATCTCAATTCAAGCAATTAACAAATATATTCAAAACCTTTGGGAAGCTCCAGCCAAGTGAGTTTTTGCAATTCTTGCAATTTATTCCTCTCCCAAAATAGCGTTGTTCTAGTCAGGCGTACCTCAGGTCGAAAGTGAATTTACGAGTACTTTCACTTGTTTTGTTTGATTTTTTCCTTTGTATACACTCTGCAGTGTGTGGGAAACTTGGTTTTCGAATTACATTTGTTTTGATTGGTTACCTACTCACCTGATGTTTTGAATATCCCGCGAAATTTCGGCATACTTTGGACTTCATGACAGAAAACTCGAAGTAAAACAAAAACACTCGGAATTTTAGAAATTCTATCTTCACACTTGACTAGGTTCGTTCGAACCAAATTCTCACTTTATGTGAGATAAACACTTTACCCACTTAATAGGTTCCAAGTGGGTAAGCTAGACCCACCCAATACTTAAAAGCATTCTTGGACTTCCGGTTAAATCTCCCATCTGCAAATGATAAATCTTTTGTGGATGTAATCGAATTTTTTGTACACTTCTCGATTATCAATATTTTAAATATTTTTTTTGAACATCATTCCAGCTTTTCTACAAACCTTAAGTTTTTTATTTTTTTGATCCAGATATAGGTCTATTATGTTTCAATACTTCGTATAAATGGAAAAAACACTGGGCTTGGCCTATATGCAGAATTGTGACAAAATGGTTTTTTTCCCCGAATTTTAATAATTTCGAATGCGGCTGTTTCAATTCAGTGTTTCACAGAGGTTCAGTGTCTTAAGCCATGGGTTCGGTTCACAACATAGTTTTTATGAGCTTCACAAATCAGGGTTTCGGTTAAGCTGTTTATATTCAGGCCTTTTCCCCTTTCTGAATTTTAGAAATAGTATTTAAATAGCTTCAACACATTGTTTTTAATTTTAGAGGTAAAGAAAATTGGTTATATCTTGTCGAGTACCTCGAAAAAAGAATTTATTATTACAATAGCACTGAAAAGTAGATGTAGATTTAATAAATGGAAATATAAATTTCGAATTAGGGTCGATAAATTTGACAAATGGGCCGAAAAATCATTTGTAAAACTCATTAAATTATATTTAAAACTTTTGGAGTATTAGAAGGACAAATGAGGATTGCAGTTTAAAAACGTATCCAGGTCTTGTAGAAACTCTGAAACACGTTTTTTGAAACTAACCTTCAACCGCTGCATCTTGACAGCTCCCTGCTGCCAAAGGTAAAAACGATAAAAAATGATTCTTGTTACCAAATTTTGATACATGTTTGAACAAACAGGGATTAAAACCGAAACGATTTACGGTATCGGTCGGGTTGATTATCTCGGGCCATAGATGTATTTCGGCTGAGGTTATATTATGGGAAACGGACAGATATTGCCTGTCCGTTTCTTAAACAGTTAAAAAAGGCTTTCAGCCAATATAAATGCCTTGACCAAAACCGAAATTTGTTTCGGTTTTAATCCCTGCTTACAAATGAACTGGGTTTTTAAGGCCACCAGTAAGGTTCACATTTCGGTTTACAACCACACATAAGTGGTTTAACTCGCTTCTGAACCGATTTGTATCTCTGTTTGATGTTTTAATTCGATTACGAAAATCAAGGATTTACTGAACTCTACTCTGTTTGGATCGATGACAAATCTGTCATAAATACAATTATTGTTTTGGTGTAGAGGTACGATGTTTGGATACGAGTCTTACATACCCATGTTCGAATCCCAGAAAGGTACACTCATGGACAATATAATAGGTGTGAAGTTTTTATACCCTTGCAGAGGGTATTATAAAATTGTCCGGATGTTTGTAACGCATTGAAGGAAACATCTCCGACCACATAAAGTATATATATTCTTGATCAGCACGACGAACTGAGTTGATTTAGCCCTGTCCGTCCATCCGTCCGTCCGTCCGTCTGTCTGTTTCTATCTCCTCCGTAGGTTTGAAAGCTTTCTTTAACAAACTTTGCACGAAGTCTTTTGGTACAAATACGCTGCACATTTGTCGGAACCGGCCGGATCGGGTGACTATAGCACATAGCTGTCATAGGAACAATCGGTCGAAAAACTAGTTTTAGTGAGAAAAACTTTTTTGTTTTTTAATTGAAACGCCTCCAAACTTCGGATTTCTAAGTTTACTATGCTTTTCCATGATTCCATCAAATTTGGTCGAAATCGGACATCTATATAGTATAGCTGTCATAAAAAAGTTAAGACTGAAAAGAAGTCTTAGTTAGAAAAACTTTTTTGTTTTCAATGGAAATGTCCTCAAAATTGGTATGTATTTGATTTATATGCTCCCACACGATTCTACAAAGTTTGGTCAAAATCGGATGACTTTAGCATATAGCTGCCATAGGAACGATCGGTCGAAAAACAGGGAAAACTTGGTTTTAGAACGTAGGGATATTCATCAAGTGTGTTTGGGTGGTGGGTTGTTTTTTGTGGGGTGGTTTTCAAGGTTTTTTTTTTGTATCGGTGCTTGCATAGCCATGCGGGTGAAACGTTGAAAACTTTTGGTTTTAGAAACCGTCCCTTAGTTGGCATATATTTATTTTATATACTTTTTCACAATTCTACAGTTTTTTCAAAATCGGATGACTATAGCATATAGCTGCAGTATGAATGATCGGTCGAAAAAGAAGTTCTAGTGAGAAAAACTTTTTTTTTTTAACCGGGATCAATTCCAAATTTCTTAATTAACAGGTTGTTATGCTTTTCCATGATTGCACTAAGTTTGGTCGAAATCGGACATCTATATAGTATAGCTCTCATAGAAAAGTAAGGTTCGAAAAGTTGTCTTATTTAGAAAAACAAACTGCAAGGGTATACAAAACTTCGGCCGAGCAGAAGTTAACTTCCCTTTATTTTCTTTTTATCCATATTGAATAAGTATATTCTAAATATGCCAGATATGCTTTAGCATACAAATACGGGCTATAATTATAAGGTATTGTGACACATATCAGTCTATTTTTAAAAACTTATCATACTTAGGGTGCTCTCAGACACACTGGCCGGTTGCCATATTTATATGTGCCAGTTATCTGGCAGTTCTGTTCAAACAAGTAAAATACATGAGAATATTGACAGATTTCTCTGACCATAAATGGCACCAGTCAACTGGCACTACCCTGGCAGCAACTGGCACATATATTTATGGCAACCTGCCAGTTGTTAATATCGTAAGTGATAGTTATACATATTTATTGAAGCTGGCAAAAAGTCGATGTTCATGGCATCGATGTTTTTCCAACATTTTTAGGTATATATCGACCCCTCTGCGCGAAAAAATCGTATGTGCCAAAACCTTAATTTTACAGGAGAGCGATTTTTTTACTTTTCGTTGCACTGGCACTGGTACATTCGATCAAATTGAAACTGTGATATCTCCGTAACCGTAGCGATTATAGCTTTAATACTTTAGGACTGATTTGCATCAAAATGTCAATTTAGTAAAAAATGGCACATACGATATTTTCGCGCAGAGTGGTCGATATATGTATACTTTATAGGGTCGGAGTTGCTTCCTTCTGCCTGTTACATTCTTATGCACAAACTTAATATACTCTGTGTACCTCTGGTACAGATTATACAAATTAAAATCGATACATCGATTTTAGAATCGACTTATCTATGATTTAAATAGACGATGTAGTCGATAATCCATATTTTTGTATTATATCTTCCCTATTGAAAGTATACTATAAATGGCTTTTGCCTATCGCCTGCAAGTCAGCAACTGCCTGTCCATGCCAGCATTGCTAAAATTGTTTGGGAATTCCAAGTCAGACAAATTTCTAAAATTCATGAAAAATTAGTAAAGTTCTCAAACTCTGGAAAAACTATCATTCTTAAGACATTTCATTTGATGTTTTGGATTCTACCCTCTTGATACCAATAAAGCTTTTTAAGTAAGAATTTTTAATTATATCTTGAGCTAACTTTTTGTACTCACTGTATTGAAAATGTAACATCTTAATCCTACATATGCAATTCGAGATAAGATTACTGGTGTGTGATATATAAGATTTAAGCTTGTGCATCTGAAAATATGGTTTTGCATTTTGATCTGCTCCCCGGATATGAGGCCCTTGTTTGATTCAAAGTTCATTTACTTTAATTAGTCTGTACAATTTTTAATCTTAACGTTTAGGTCAACGATCTGTATCTAAGGTCATTTAATAAAAGCCGAGAATTTTTAATTAAATTATTATACACAAATAGCACAATGTTGATTTTGGCACTGCGAACTTGATATACCCTGTACACATTCTGTATAAAAAATGTAAAATGTAAATTAGTTTTTCTTTTTTAACATAAGTTTAATATATTTTTTGATTTATTCTTCATTCTCAGCATCGCAACAGAGGGTTAAGTGTGAGCAATATTTCTTTACAATTGTCTTCATTAAAAAGAAATTAGTTCAACTTATGGTCTGACAAAAAAATTAGGTTGTTTGGCAAAGTGATGTACTCTTCCAGTTTTCAAAAATTTAAAACGAAAACAGACAGAAGACAGACAATCGAGCACTAAGAAGTGTATCAAGACTTCGACACAGTCTAGGTAAGCCTGGCTCTTTGTTTTTTTCATACAGTTGCGTTTCTCTCTCTGGGACAGCCAGGCCCATTCAAGCTGCATAGCTTCCCCTTTTCCTCTTTACCCACCTCCTCCGCACTCACTAGCCCAGTTACAATAACAAACAAGTCAACTAACCCACCAACTGACTAACTAGCCAACACTCAACACCCCAATGGCTCTTCCACTCTCTGCCTCTCCCTCTCCCACTTGGTTGGCGCTGTCACTCTCACTTGCTTTCGCCTCCAGCTGTAGCTGTCCCGCTGCTTGGCTTGGCTTGGCCTATTCCAATAGCGTTGTTTAGGCCCCCAAAGTGTTTGGTTGCGGTAATCATGGCATGTAACATGTCGGCTTTTACTTGGGGTACGGGTTTGAGTTTTTGTGTTTTATTATTTAAACGTAATTGGCTTAATTTGTTCAGCATTGTCTCTTTTAGGTATATTTTATCGATGAGCCTTGCGTTTTAATGGGCGTAACGAGTGATACGGAAGGTCACACTTTCTTTGAATTTTTTATGGACGATTTATTAGAAAATGTGAAGCATTTTTTATATCGATTAATTTGCTGGGAATTTTTACTTGCCCGTCCAATTGCTATCACCGAATGTGCTGTTAATTGAATGGGAATTTCCCAGAACATAAGTAACATTTAAACTTTTGAATTGATATGACGCATTCAATGATTTGGTTTCGCTCAACCACACCCCGCTAAATATGCGTATACAAGAAGTTCTGATAAACAATTCAGCAAATATTAATATTCAAGTCGTATATTACTTGGAGCTTTATCCAAAAGGAAGCACAATTTAAGCAGTTTTGCAACAGGCAGCTGATTGTGCTACTTTTTTGCCAAATAATCAAATTTTTTTAGTTTTATTTTTACTTAAATTTTTGTTGGTACGACAAAAACTTAGAAATAATAAACAACGTTGATTGAAATCTGAAATCAGATTTTACTGTTGAGTCTTAAGTAACTCGCACTTCTATTTACTGTTGTAGACGTACTAAAACTCTTCCCTGACGTATTTATACCCGAACCGAACCTAAGCCAGATGAGATTTTTATCTCCTTTTCGAACCCAAACCTTAGCCGTATGGAAAAAATGTTGTAAATTATTATTTAAAAATTTTTTTCACAATTTCATCGAAATCAGTTTTTGTGTAACAACAAAAATCAAACTCTGGGCAACTAATACGTTTTGTCACAAAATCTTGAGTCTCCACACAATTGCAGAAACACAAAAACGGAAGTGTTAATTGGCTTTTAGCCCCTATTTTTTTTTCGCCCACAGAAACACACACACACACTCGCACAAATTCATATGAATACTTACTCTTACTCATAGGTACATATTGTTTGCTTCTAAGCTTATCATTTCGCACTTGGGTGTGTGCCTTGTGTTTATAATTTGTCTAGAATAAAATGCATTTTTACACATCAACATCATCAGAAGCTTTCAAGTTGATTTCAGAATTTTTAAATTGCGCGTGTCGAGCGCTTGTATTGTTCCGGGCAAACTTTGGTTATGTACTTTGGACACGCTACACGCCACAGTTAAAAGTAAATTGCCATCAAATTGTCTAAACAAATATTTACATTTCTAGACTAAATAAACAGCTGAAAAGTGGCAGTTGACATTGTTGGTTGGGTTAAAAATATATGTTAAGGTGGATACAAATTATATAGAAACGGTATATTTTCCGCAACAGCAAAAAGTTGCAAAAAAAAGTTTATTTTTCTGGAATACATTTGAAAGCCACTTACAGGTACAGTCCCAGTGCGCATTTCACAAAAACTGGCTAAATCTTTGCAAAAAAGATCAACGTAAGTAAAAAAAAAGAAAGTCGGTCAAGCCCGACTATAACATACTCTGTACCTGAGAAGTGCTGCCCATCACCGTTGCGGCTGGTGCTGCCCATAATTGTTTGTTTTCCTTCTAAATCGCAAACCGTTCATTTGATCCTTACCATTCCTTTGGCATATCGATAAATAATCCTGATTACTAAATATGTCCAGAAGTAACGGACCTTCTATCTATAAAACTGTGGGAGATATGACGTTTTTTCCAATTTCTGGGGGCGGGAGGGGCGTGGCAAAAATTGAAAATAAACTTGATCTGCCTGCAAGAAGCAAATGTCCCATAAAGGTCAAACCTCTATATCTTACCATCTCTGAGATCTGTTTGTTCATACGGACAGACAGACAGACAGACGGACGGACATGGCTAAATCGACTCGGCTGTTGATGCTGATCAAGAATATATATACTTTATAGGGTCGGAGATGCTTCCTTCTGCCTGTTACATACTTTTGCACAAACTTAATATACTCTGTGTACCTTTGGTAAAGAGTATAGAGGGTATTATAAAATTGTCCGGATTTTTGTAACGCACTAAAGGAACTAAAAACGCAAGGTGTTTCAGACGGTGCTTTATCAAAATGAGATCCGTAAAGTCGGTGCAGCCATCAGTCTCTTTCTCAAACAGTGTGTTGAGGTAAAGTGACTCGTGTGGCTTACTGGCCTCACATAGGAATTCAGTATGCCTGAAGAAACGCAAGCTGGAGATGACACCGTTTGCAAAGGCTATGGTGGCTGCCACAACAGAGCAGATGGAGGTACTTGGCCGACAAGCAACTGCTCGCTTGGAGATTACCGAGCGCATGGAGAATTTTAGTCTAGTCTAATATGTTCAAACTATAAAATAAAATGTTAAGAAAAACATAGAAGCTAGTATATTGTTTTATGTGATTTATTGTTGAGTCTTTAGGAACTTTTTCTTTAATTTTATTCGGCAAACACAAATTAAACTTGTAATTTGTTTGTCTTTTGTCAATTTTATTTGAGAAAGTATTTAAGCCATAACTATAAAATAATGTCGCATACCAAATGCAAATGCATTTATTGTTCTGAGCTCCAAAGAACTTAGTGCAAAAAAGGAAAGGCATAATAACTCAAATTTAAATTGTCAGCTGCCATTCACATGTTCACGAAACTGGAAAATATGTACATATCATATGGAAACGCTCAGGAAAAAATATGTACATTTTGATATAAATATAAAGCTCCATTTATACGACCTGATCGCTCACATACCTGAGTAGCTCAGTTGAGTCAGTTACAGAACCATTGGTTCATGAAAATTACCTAGTTCATTTCTGAATTGGCCGCGCAGATTGCCTATTTTGGTTTTTATATCCACAAGTGATTTGCCCTCAAATTGTGCAGCAAACTTGTCCGAAATGGCAATCCTGTACAATCTGCTCTTGCAGATGACTAGAAAAGTAGTGTAACGATTGTATTGAAATAACGAAGGTGTAACGAATGTATTAGTAGAAAGTAAATGTTACTTTCTTATTTGGTTGGGTCATTTTGATCTGTTCTGACGGTTTTTAATTATACTGCTGCTTGCAATTTTAATATATTATTTCAATAAGCCGTGATTTGACATAAACAAAAACCAAACCGATAGTAAAAAATCGATAACAAATGTATATCGAAAGCCAGGAAGTGTCAACGCTAGCACACCTCAATCGGGGAACCCTTTGACGCTCAGCTGAGTGGACAGGTCAATTAGAACCGGTTCTATTTCGCCTGATCACTCAGCTGAGTAAATCAGGTGCCTACTCAGACTCTTGAGCGATCAGGTCGTGTAAATGGAGCTTAAGCAATACACAAAAGTATTGTGAAAATTGTCACGCGAAAAAGAAATATCTTGTTAATTTCATGAAGGAAAATTCGATCATTCTCAGTACTCACCTTAAGTTAGAAGAACTGTTTTGTTTTCAATAGAAATGTCCTTAAAATTTTCATTGATTAATCACACAATTTGACAAAGTTTTGT
Source organism: Lordiphosa collinella (assembly GCA_018904265.1). Classification (NCBI taxonomy): domain Eukaryota; kingdom Metazoa; phylum Arthropoda; class Insecta; order Diptera; family Drosophilidae; genus Lordiphosa; species Lordiphosa collinella. The sequence goes on along the minus strand of JAEIFV010000156.1, from coordinate 41,644 downwards.
CAAAATCGGATGACTATAGCATATAGCATATAGCTACCATAGGAACGATCTGCAAAAAAACCAGGTTTAGTGAGCAAAACTTTTTTTTTTTAATGAAAAACTCCTTATTATTGGCATATTCTTTTTTTATATTCTTTTTCACAATTGTACAGAGTTTTGTCAAAATCGTATGACTATAACATATAGCTGCAGTACGAATGATCGGTCGAAAAAAAAATTCTAGTGAGAAAAACTTTTTTGCTTTCAATAGAATCGCCTCCAAATTGTAATGGTTAGTTTGTTATGCTTTTTCATAATTCCACCAAGTTTAGTCGAAATCGTACATCTATATAGTATAGCTCGCTTAGAAAAGTAAGTTTTCAATGGAGAAGTTAACTTCCACCTATTTTGGTTTCTTTTACCTCGAACTTTATCATTTATTTGTTTTATGTGCTTTCATCTTATTCTTCAAAGTTTTGCCAAAATGGCATGACCACTGCATATGCACTCATGGACAATATAATAGGTGTAAAGTTTTTTTTCTTAATACCGATCAAAATCGATATAAACATAACATTTAATAAGGAAGCTATACTTGTTTCGGTACGAATTGGGTGAATTCTCGGAATTAATTAAACTGCAAACTCGGCTGGTCAATAAAATAGTTGTATGAAGCAAAACATTAAACTGTAGTTTATAACTACAATTATTTGGTTGCAGAAGGTAAGGTATTAGGAAAATATAACTACCATAAATGGGGACTTAATAACCATGAAAATTGTATTAGTTGGGCCGTGGGCGTCACTGCAGTGCGGAGGAGTGAAGGCTCATTCGACGACTCCGAGATGAATGAAAAACGTATAAATCCATTGCCATGTTAATGAAACGTTCTTAAAACTTCGTAACCAATGCCTTAAAACTGGAAAAAATAGGTGAAACTCGGGGAGCACCTAGAAAACCATCATCTAAGACCGACGATCGCATGGTTCAGTTGGTTAAACGCGACCCGTTCAAGTCTTCCAGGACGATTGCCAATGAAATTGGGAATATTGTGTCATCACGGACCGTTCGGCGACGATTGGCAATAGCAAACCTACCAGGTAGGATTGCTCGCAGGGTTCCTTTGCTACGGTCGGCAAATTTACGGAAGAGGAACAAATTTGCATTAGATCGTAGAACCTGGAGCGGGGCGAAGGGTGAGAACAAATGGAGTAATATCCTCTAGAGTGACTAAACCAAAATACATTTATTTGAAACTGATGCCAAAAGGAATGTTCGTCAAACTTGGAGGTGGTAGCCTAATGGTATGGGGCTGCTTTTCAAGGTATGGTGTTGGTACGATTCATCGCATTGACGGACAGTTGGACAGATTCGTATACAAAGATCTATTAGAGACGGTGATGCTACCATATGCCGAGGATAATTCGCCTTTTTTGTGGAAGTATCAGTAGTATAATGATAAAGCACGCCTCTCGAGTAGTAAAGGATTGGTTCCGAGAGCAAAAGTCAAGTCAATCCCCGGACCTCAGTCCCATCGAGAATCTCTAGGGTGAACTCAAATAAGAGGTCGGAAAGACTTTTTATCAAAATAAAAATCAACTTTGGGATATTGTCCAAAGAGCAAGATACAACATTCCAATTGGAACTTTTCGCAAGGTAATATCCTCCATGCCAAGACGAATGGAGAAAGTCTTGCAAAATAATGGCGGATATACCGGTTATTAGCTGCCAGATACTTTAGATAAAATAGTGAAATATTGATTTAATTTAAACATTTATCTTCGTACACCTATTATTGTGTCCAGCCAAAATTGGCGGATTTAAGGAAATATCTAATTTAGTTGTATATTAAAGGGTTTGTGAAACTGTTTTTACTTTTTGTTTAAAGACAATTAATATAAGTTTTGAAAAAACTTTGATTTGTTGAGATTAGAGAAGATATGAACTAGAAATAAAAAGTTCAAAAGAAAAAAAAAACACACCTATTATTTTGTCCATAAGTGTAGCTGCCATAAAACCGATCGGTCCAAAAATGGGAAAAAAAGACAAAGTCGAATTCCGTACCGCCTTGCCTTGATTGATATGAAGTATTCATTAATTTCCGTCCCTGATTAAACCGCAGTCTTGTATTTCATAAACAGATAACAATTGCTTCATTGAAACTATAATTCATATTATATCTTTATATTTTGTGCCCAAATCTCTAAGGGGCTACTTAAAACGGTAGCCAATATTGATAAAGGGGAAATCATAAAATGTGACTAATTAAGCTCTGTCCATTGCATGTGCTGGGAATTCTCAATGGGACTTAATTATGGCAAGAGTCTAGATATGACATCAATTAATCATTCAGTACATTTTGCATTCGCGGACGGGGTCGAGGAGGCGGTTTAATTATTCTTAAGTCTTATCAGATTTCAAATATATGCAACTAATAACTCCCATTGGAGTTCATTTCTGATTGTTATTAAATAAATACGACATGCTAGCGCCAAGCTCACGCCTCCCTTGTGGCTTACTTTGCCCAGTACATATTTAATAACATATTAAGGTAAATGCCCAGAGAGAGAAATTGTTTGTCCATACAGAAACATATATTTTGACAAACAGAAAACTATTACCATTAACTGATAATGAGCACACGTGAATTCTATCAGTGTCAATAGATCTAATGCACTGTATGCTTTTAGTTTTTGATTTTGCTTGGGTGTTTTACTTTTTGTGTTTGTTTGTAAGGTGTTTAATGGGGTTTTTATGTTTACGGTTTGAATCAGCACTTACATTTATTGAACTGGCGGACATTCAGTACTATTAAAGTTATGGTTGGTTTTTATCAAATGCTTGTGGTAAAAAGATTTGACGTTTTATGTTAGAAAGTGGGTAAACCTCCACTGTACTCTAATCTGTACCTCCCAAAGGTGTGTGGAGAGCAGCCCAACTCCGGCAGATATTTTCGAAACTGGAACTTCTTTGAAACTTTAAAATATTAATTGAAAATTTCGTACTAAACCAAATTACATAACTACTTTCATTCTTCATTCCAATCTGCGGCATTTAAGAAACCACAAATGGACCACCAACTAATCCAATTTTTTATTTTATTCTGCAGATATTTTTAGACCCCCCTTGAGTATATAATGTAAACACAATTCATAGCAATCATTATTCTTCACTTGAAGAATTTCCCATGAGCAGCTAAAATGTATTTTTACTTACTCTAGCGACTCACTCTCATACCTAAGCAAATATTCAGTACTTAAAGTCTATTTCAATTGCTTGACGGATTAGCACACACTTGAACAAAATGCTTACCCAGTAAGTGGGTAGCTAATAAACACTCTACTATCAATCTGATTCTGATTTGTGTTAGTTTGGCAAATTGTTTTGAGATAAACATCAAAGCACTTGAGCACGTTAAGTAGGACCAAAGGTCAAAGGGCGGAACTAAATGAACTAACAAATGACTGGAATGATTAATAACACTACATGCAAATTGCGATCAAGCGTTGACATTAGCGTTAATTTTTATTATACATGCGAAGCAATAAAAATAGCTAACAAAAGAAATAAAGAATCTACTTTTAGGCTGGCTCACTAATTGTTCTCTTTTTCATTCGAATTTTTACTTACAGAAATCACAAATTCACACGCTCTCAACGAGACGCTACACATCTGCAGCGAAAGTCATGTGGATCGTCGCCTTTATATGCAAGATAAACCGCGTACTGAATACGCCCAATTTCCTGTGATTTATTTCGTAACACCCACATATCCAAGACGTGAGCAAATCCCAGAAATAACGCGTCTAGCGCACACGCTGCTGCATGTACCTCGTCTACATTGGTTGGTGGCCAATGATCATGAGATGTGCGATACGTTTATGGATATATTGCTCAATCGTTTCGGTAGGTAAAACAACATCGAAATTTGCATTTAAAGACGTAAAGCATTCTGATTCGGGTGTATATTTGACAATTTTAGCACTATTGTTTGACTATGTATTTCTTTAGATTGGTTGGCAACGGGTTAAGATGTGCATTATCAACCAATCTACCCGAGGTTTATGAGTTAATGTTTTAGATTTCGGGCCAAACGTTACTTAATTTCCAAATAATCTCTTTAGTTTTGGTAACTTTAACGTAAGATTTAATTGTTATTTAAATTAAATTTATAAGTAGTACGTCTTCGAATATCTGTTTGTCTCGGTAATTCTTTCAACGCGCAAATTTAGTAGGTAAAAGCCCGTTAAAATTAAACTCTAGTCCATGGCACTGAATAGAAAAAAACTTCATATCTTTGATCTAGAAGACTAGATAAAGCTCTAAGGTGTTGTTGTTATAGCTATTTTTGGAAACATCTCGTCGGGGTCACCAATGGTGGTAGATTACTTTGACTCTAAGGCCTGCCGCACACAGACAGCCGAGCGGAGCGTAGCACATCAGCTTTGGGAAATCAAACGCACAGAGCAAACAGAGAGCGCGCACAGTAAGAGCTTAGCGGAGCGGAGAATTTTGTATGTAAAATTCGTAAGCTCCTCTAACAATGCTCCGCTCCGCTTTCTGTGTGCGGGAGGCCTTCTAGATGATGGCGTATCTTTCAATTGATACGTTCGCTTCGGCGATCTCCTATATATGAATGTTTGTTGTGCCTTCTCAAATACGTTGTAAAATTTTCAACTTAAACTCTATTGGATGAGGAAAATATCAAATCACAGCCGAGAACGCTTATCCGGAGATTTAATATTTAGCGTAGACCCTTGTTCAATTGTTCTTTTCCGAAATGGATGAACATAGCCAGAAAAATCGGTTTGTAAAGTACGCAAAGTACGCAAAATAATTGGACACGATTTTACCCGATTTTGGAAAACCCGCGCAACCAAAAAATGGCACAGAATCTTGCTGAAAGAGATGTTATTACATAGGTTCAAGGTAATCATCTGCTTAAACAGTTTTGGAATGACGAAAAGCTTTGCAATGCCTGGATAATTATCAACATCCAATCGAGAACCTTTTTCAGGGGGGTTGACCCGTGTATATTTTGATATTCGATGTCGTTAGAAAGTTATAGCGCTGAGAAGGAATGCGTTTTAATGACCGGCAGAGTGTACTTGAACTTTCAAACGCGTTTTTCTCGAAACCACTTTTTTCAACTGGTCGGTATGATATCTCAAAAACGACTTGACCGGTCGCCTTGAAATTTTAAGGGTATGTTCTGCACATGTGGTGTTACGAGATGAAATAGGATAATTAAAAAAGTGTTTTTTAGAAAACAAAATTCAGTCTCGTAAAACTTTTATTTTTCAATATTTTCAAATTGTCCTAGTTCATCTCATAGCTACTGTCACAACGATTAAAATTCTTTTTTCCTTTTTAAAATCGGATCATTCAGTCGACCGGAATCGTGTTGACCAATGCAGTACCTTTTTTTTAACACGACTTACTTCGCCGCGCTGTATCACGGAAAGTTTTCATTATTTTTAACTTAAAAAATTGCCAAATGTACTTAAACAGTTACTAAGTATATGGTAAAAAATTCAAGGTTCACAAAAAAATCCCAAAAAACAGTTAAACAAACGGTCGTCACACGGGTTAACCCCATTAAGAAGTGGGATAAGTTATGATTCATTTCAAATCAGTGGGAGACAAGACTATTTTAAAGATAGGTTAAACAGATCACAGTGCTTCATAACACTACCTGGAAGGAGGAGGAGATAAAGAAAATGTAGAAATTGAGAAACAATTAGCGCTAAAAAAATTTTTAATAAGTGATCTTTGTGTGCTTAGTTCTTTAAAAATTAATATAAATATTCTAAAATCAAACCTTTTCCCAAAAAAAAGCGCAGTTCTAAAAAACCAATCATTTTAACGGACTAGCTTGTTATACGACCGGGTGAAATATGTTTCTGAGAATTACTATCAAGGCAAGGTACTAGACTTCCATAAAACAATGGGTGCGTTCAGCTGAACTTATTGCTCTTTTACACAATTCTACAAAGTTTTGTCAAAATCGGATGACTATAGCATATAGCTGCAGTATGAATGATCGGTCGAAAAAGAAGTTTTAGTAAGAAAAACTTTTTTGTTTAAAGTGGAATCGCTTTCAAAAAATGTGCATGTTAGTTTATTATGCTTTTCCATGATTCCACTAAGTTTATACCACTAAGTATAGCCGCCAAAGTCAGATCTGTTTTGAAATTTGTGGCCTAGACAGATGTAGAATACAAGTGAACAAGCCATGGATCGATATACTCCCCAAGAACGCGGAATAATCGTGAATAATCGATTTTTCGACCAAAATCATAATGAGCGATGAGGCTCATTTCCACCTCAGCGGGTACGTGAACAAGCAAAACTAGCTTTTGGGGCACCGAAAGTGATGCACGAAAAGCCATTACACCCGTTCAAAGTGACTGCTTTGTGCGCTGTTCACGCTGGAGGAGTCATCGGGCCATTTTTTTTTCGAGAACGCCGGTCATGTTGACCGGGTTTTTTCTGCCGCAATTGGACGAATTAGGACTGAAGAACATGTGGTTCCAACAGGACGGAGCAACGGCACACACTGCGCGAGCCACCACCGACATTCTGAAGGCGGCGTTCCCGGGTCGCCCCATCTCTCGTTTTGGCGATTTGCGTTCCAAAATTTTTTTGTGGGGTTTTTTGAAATCCCGTGTTTACGTAACCCAGCCCGAGACCTTGGAAGCCCTCAAGGACAACATTCGACACGAGTGCGAGAATCTGCAGTCCGAAATTCTTGCCGAAGTGATGAAAAATGCCATAAAACGAGCCCGTATGGCAATCAATTGTAACGGCGCCCATTTGGCCGATATCATCTTCTCGAAATGACCAATAAAATTCTAAAGGTTTTTTATTTAGAAAAAAAAATGAAAGCCAAACAACATCGGATGACTTCTTTTGACCCAGCTCCCATGGAAAAGTATGGTCCGAAAAGTAGACTTATTTAGAAAAACAAGCTGCAAGGGTATTAAAACTTCGGCACTGCCAAAGTTAGCTTAGCCTTCTCGTTGAATTTTTATTAGCTCAATTCTTTATTTGTACTTTTATCTACTATTTTCAGGCATACCCTACACCCACATGGCCAGTCCCATGCCCAGTAAATTTCGTAGCACGAAACCCGCCCCACGAGGAGTGGCCAATCGTCGAGCAGCCTTGCAATGGTTGCGCCAACATAATCTTACAAATGGTATCCTTTATTTTGGTGATGATGACAATACCTATGATCTACGTTTGTTCTCCGAGATCAGACAGACACAACGCGTATCTATGTTTCCTGTGGGCCTGATAGCCGATTATGCCGTCAGTGGTCCGGTAGTGCGAAATGTAAGTTGAAAGTTAAAGTTATTTAATACACACATACTATTTTATCCTTCTATTTGTTGACAGGGTAAGGTGGTGGCCTTTCTGGACTCTTGGGTAGCCGGTCGACGCTGGCCCGTTGATATGGCTGGTTTTGCTGTGAATCTAGAGTATATGTCCAAATATCCCAATGTAAATATGCCCTATAAGCCAGGCTATGAGGAGGATCTATTTCTGCGTAGCATTGGCCTGCGCATGGATCAAATAGAACCGAAAGGAGGCAATTGTACTGAGATACTGGTGTGGCACACGCAGACCAAAAACAAAAAAGCGCCTGTGGTGCGTTTGGAAAGTAGATATATGGACGATCGCTCCAATTTGGGGGAACTGTTTAGATCCTTGAAGATAATGGGCGTGGCTAGCGCTTCGGATAATGAGGGTGAGTTGAGAACTGAATTGTTCTTTGACAAAAATTGAGATTTTCTTTTTCCTTAAAGGTCCCAAAGCACTGATCAGCAGGAATGGCAAGGAAAAGTCACACTCCTATATTCTCAGCTGAGTTCTATAAAACTTAAAACTATTATAAATACTCAATAGCTATATGTAGGTACTCAACAACTTTTAAAGCTGGCTAACTCGAATCTGCTGCTACTCTATATATATAATAATTATATCCGGACTTTCGAATTTTTAACAGTTGCACTATTGATTTATTTTAATGATATACAAACCCTGTTTTAAAGAATTTTACTTTGATTGTCGGATTGTCTGTTCAGTTTATAAAATGCTGCCCGTGCTTTATGTTTGTTCTCATATTCGTTAAAATAGATCCTTAACAATATTGTTAATTAGTTTTAGTTATGTTTGTGATAAGGTAACTTTTGTTTATCGAAAATCTCTCATGTCACTAGTTTAAAGAAAGAAAAACAAAAGCGGGACAAGTTCAAGACTCAAAAAAGACAATTTGTAAGTTTGAATTAAGCTATGCATATTAACATAGGTTGTGTACTATGTAAATAGAAGCTTAAAAAGTTAAAAAGCTTAAAAAATCACAGCATTATTTCAATTTTGCTTCTTATTTTCTTTTAAGTTCTCGAACCCATTTCTACATACTTTGCCAACATTGAATACATATCATAAAGAATTTTAGACTAGAGTTTTAAAGATTCCTACTTATTTTAATGAAATTTCCCAAAACAAACACTTAGGAAAGACACATACAAAGTTGGATAAAATCAGGGAGACAAAGGCAAGCGTTTCAATAATGAATCAGGCGTTTAAATTAAAAATGGAAAATCAATGATAATGATATAATAGCAATGCGAAATCAATTTTTTAATAGATACTAAAGATTGTGCGTGTGTGTACTAAAACAAATTTAGCTTTTAAACATTGTAAACAAAAACAGAAATGACAAAAAAGAAAAATAAATGCTAGTTTTTTAAAACTATCCTCAAATTAAATGCAATGGGATTGTTCTTTGGCTTGGAAAGGGACAAAATGGGAATGTTTAATAAAAATGTATTTTGTTTTTTTTCAATTTGAAAATTTAATATAAGAAATGATAAAATGTTTAAGGAACGAAGAAAGCGACCCTATATAAAATTATGTTTGCTAGTTTAATAACAGACCACTCGAAATAGCCATGTCCGTCTGTTGGTTTGGTACGCCAACACAGGCTGAACTCTCAAAGATGTATAGGAACACGCAACAGTCGCATTTGAACTACATCAAAGTTACTTGCTCTATATGCTTCGTGCATGCGGTATATATCACTGGGAAAGCTCACCATAGCACAATGTATGCCTAAATACATTATACGGGGAATACCAAAAGAATAATGAATTCGTAAATCCAAGGTCAGCTACTAAAGCTGCCTTTACACTTATCATTTCGACCCCTTTACGCATAAATATTGTATGTGCCAAAAACTAAATTTTTTCCGGAGAGCAATTTTTGTACTTTTCGTTGCACTGGCCTTGATACATACGATGAAATTGATTCTGTGATAGCACCGTAACCCTAGCGTTTATCGTTATAATATTTTAACAGGTGATGAGTAACATTGTAAGTGTGTTAAGGACTAATTTAATCAAAATATCAATTTCGTAAAAAATAGCACAAACGATATTTTCGTTTTTATATATCTCTCAAAAGTCGGTTGTCATATTTCTCTAGAGAGAAACTCTTTTCAAATAGAACCTGTCCTATTTCATCATAGAAGACTACACAATACAAATTTTAAAGATATTTGCTTTGCTATTACACTCAGACACTTAGCTGGGTGTCAACTCAATAAACAAAAACGGGTAGCATATACATAAAAGGGCCAGTTCTTAGACAAACTAAGTGATTCCGCTCATACCTAGCGTAAAACTCGTGTCGCCGCAACCTTGACTGTCTAATCAGCTGATTGAGTTAAACTGTTTTCGACTCGATTTTCGTGTAAACGTTAATGTTTCGCGTTTAAGTTGTCTTAATTTGTATGTACGTAAGGAGAAAATCTGTGGTTACTAGATCTCTTCGTCATTTTTTCACGAATTGAATTAACTTGGCATTGAGCAATCGGTTTCAGTTGCTCAAACGAATTCGAATTTTGTTATACTAGATCTAGTAACCGTAGGCATATTTTTCAAAATGTTAGTTTTTCCGACACCTACCCCAGCTAAATGGATTCATTTGTGGGTGTCCCAGAAAACTATAGATTTTCGTATAAACGATTGAATTTTGAACTAAACCAGAAGGCGTTTATATGTAAAGTGTCAGGAATAATGCCGCCTACTAGATTATAGGAAAGGAAAACTGTACATTTGAAATGTACTTGGTGCTGAGCAGTCAGTTTCAAATCTCTCAACTTTTGTCATCTAATCTAGTAGCCTTGCATTTTGGAGACACTTTACATGTAAAAGCAAACAAGCTTTTGCGGTAAAAGGCTAGATCATTCAGCTGATGGCTTGGTCATCCGTCACAAATGATCTGCCGAATGGACAATTATCTCTTATGAGGAATTACACAGAACGAATGAGGTCATTTATAACAGTGTAGCAGGAGTATAAGGTACTGCCCATGACTTCCGCTCTTCAAATATCATCCAAATACTCCTGAAAATTCACTTTTATTAATAAAACAATTTAATTTTACATTTGGTGGTATTTTGCTATTGTGGGGTGGTATTTTGGCGTTTAACAGAAACACTGTACCCTAAGCTAATCCCCAGGGGAATAGGCTGCGGTCTTTTTAGCTAGCTCTAGACTTAGTTTGTCTAGAGTACTAAGCTTAAATGAGAAATTTTAATTTTTTCATCATATTTTTTTAGGTTTTTTATGCTGCATAGACTGAAAAACAAACAAATAACATTAGAAGTAAGTCAGATCAATAAGCATTTGCCTACAGAAGCTCTACTCATAACAGAAAAGAAATGATAGTTCACTACGAATCATATATGGAGACCGGGTTAAAAAAATATCGTAAAGTATTTTGATGTAAAGACGAAAGTAGCACATCGTAAATGTAAGTGATGTCGTGGGATCATTTGATACACCTAGAATGAGCATTTATCAATTTCGAAAACCTTTTAAATCCTAGAAGCGGATCTTTTTTCGCGCAAATGTCCTGGGATTTGTGATTTTATAGTATCCTCCTTCACGACGAAAGATATACCCGCGCTTCGTGTAAAATTGGTTCTTAACTTTAGTCATATGCCTATGAATGGTCAAAACTGGCGAATACTTTCAATCTATCTAAGGCAATCGTTGCCGAACTTAAGAAATATTCTAAATTAGGTATTTTAGTCTTCTAGAAAAACAATAGGGGAAAGTTAAGTTCGGCTCGGCCGAAGTTTTGAATACCCTTGCAGTTTCTTTTTCTAAATAAGACTACTTTTCGGACCTTTTCTATGTTAGCTATACTATTCATGTCCGATTTTGACCAAATTTAGTGGACTCTTGGAAAAGCATAACAAACTAACATGTTTATTTTTGAAGGCGATTCCATTTAAAACAAAAAAGTTTTTCACACTAGAACTTCTTTTTCGACCGATCATTCATACTGCAGCTATATGCTATAGTCCTCCGATTTTGACAAAACTTTGTAGAATTGTGTAAAAGTATATAAAATAAATATATGCCAACGTAAGGAACGTTTCTATTGAAAACAAAAATGTTTTTCTCATAAGAACTTGTTTTTAGACCGATCGTTTCTATGGGAGCTATATGCTAAAGTCATCCAATTTTGACCAAAACTTGTAGAATTGTGTGAGAGCATATAAAACAAATACATGCTAGTTTTGCGGACATTTCCATTGAAATCAAAAAAGTATTTATAACTAAGACTACCTTTTAGTCTCAAGTTTTCTATGACAGCTATACTATATAGATGTCCGATTTCGACCAAATTTGGTGGAATCATGGAAAATCATACTTAACTAAGAAATACAAAGTTTGGAGGCGTTTCCATTGATAACAAAAAAGTTTTCTTACTAAAACTAGCTTTTCGACCGATTGTTCCTATGGCAGCTATATGCTATAGTCCGATCCTGCCGGTTCCGACAAATGTGCAGCGTATATGTACCGAAAGACTTCGTGCAAAGTTTGATGAAGATAACTTTCAAACTGACGGAGGAGATAGTATAGAAACTGACAAGCGGACAGACGGACAGGGCTAAATCAACTCAGCTCGTCATGCTAATCAAAAATATATATATATACTTTATGTGGTCGTAGATGCTACCTTCAATGAGTTACAAACATCCGGACAATTTTATAATACCCTCTGCAAGGGTATAAAAACCGGTTTTAAATCGCAAAACTTTTGCTAATGCGAAAATGGAAGCATGTCTGATAGAGATGAAATCGAGATCAAAAACCGGGTTTAAATCTTAAAATTTGTTGTGAAATTGGAATTGAGAATAAGTCTGATTGTCTTAAGGGAACTTAACCCAATTTACTCGACTTGATTGCTCAGCGATTTATTTTCGTAAAATAACAAGCTATGTGCACCAAATTTAAAAAACACTTATAATTAGGGTCCACACTTTTGGGGTCGCATACCACACTGTGGCTTATTGGAAAATACCCGGAAAACTTCGTATGGGGAAATTTGTTTGTCACTAATCGTCTTTGAAACTCGGTTTGTAAACAGAGTTCGAAATAATTCTACACGCCTTTTCCAGTTTCGGTATGTAAGCTATAACATATAATAAAGTCGAAGGTTTGGATCATGGAACGGCTCGTAGGCATGTCAAACCGAAAAATAAATCGTTAATTCATTGAAAACTCCTTTTTCTAAGAAATTTACAAACAAGTGAGATGTTGGAGCAGCTTTAAAATTATTTGGGTTGGGTTAGGTTCGAGGAACCAAAAAGAAAGCGAACCAAAGGACTATGAGGCGCTTGGTTCGGACCGGTTTGCAACCCTGCCCAGTGAGCTACTTAGACCTCTGTGACAAATAACTCAGCTGAGCAACTTAGTTCGGTATTTACCCATGTCTGAGAAGCTTAGTTGAGTTAGTTTCAAAACACCTGATCGCTCAGCTGAGTGGGATCAGACGCCTGTTTACACGGACTGACAGATACTCACATACAAATCTCAGCTGAGAGATCAGGTCGTGCCAATTGGGCTTAAGGGCCAAAATGACTGCGCACAGGTATCGCCTGCGGCTCGCTCTTTTCTGTACTCACCTCAAAAAAAGTAACGTCATTAAGAACATTGTCATTACCAGGATTCTACAGCTGACCAATAGCCAGGAATATGCTATGAATCCTGTCCTTATGATTTGGGAACCCTTTATTAAACATAAATTTGGCCATATACCCGAGATAATGCATTTTCCGAACGTTGCAACTCGGCCTTCATGTCGCGGGTTTTTTTTTTAGAATTTTCACTTTGTTAAATATTATAAAATATTCCTTGATGGACTGCGAACTATGAACATAGAATATTAATTCATAGGACGGGGAGGAAGTGCAAGGGGGAAGACGATAGTGGACAAGACGCATCTTTTGGGGACACCGCTTAAAAAAAAAAAAACGCCCTATATGCATAGCTCGCAAAAAACTTTTAAGACTGTTTTCAATGCGATCACCCTGAGTGAAAAACAGAAACAAACGCAGCACAAGCGCTCTCTCACTGTGCGGAACACTTTTTCTCGCACCGGTTTTCTGTTACATCTTTTCGGTTGAGCAAAACAATCGTGTCGGTCATCCGACAACCTCTGGCTGCAAATGTTTTCAGAGAGCTGTCAGCAAGTGTTTTTTGTTTGACGCTCGTTATACTAAGATACACACGCCCAGTCGGACTTGACTGCATGCCAGAAGCACATCTCGTATACAACTTTTGCCACTGAGAAGTAGTTGCAAAATCCTGCAGACTTTCTTTCGCTTTTGTATAGGGGCGAAATACAGCAGGAACTGTTCTATTAGAGGAGACGTTTGCATGGGTTGTTATTGTTGGTTCGACTTCGTAAAAACGCTCGGCTGTCTCTGCCTCATGCTGCACGAGTGCCTTTAGAAGGGACGTTTGCATTCTATGCAGATTTTATGCCTTCCAACTAACGGCAAAAAGAACATGTTCGGGCCTCATTTCGCATTTTGGTTTCCAATAGCACGGGTTCTGCATGAGTGCCATTAGAAGAATGTTGTACAGACTTCTTCGCTTCTAACCTACTGCCAAAAGGAACGTGCATTAGTTTTCATACAGATTATATGCCTTCTATTATACTACAAAAGTTGGTAATGCTTTCTTCCTAGTCAAAAGAAGTGTGTCAGATGCCATTCTTTTGGGAACCACGAGTCGACAAATCCGAATGGGCGAGCGCAACACACAGTCACGCATACATACGCAAAAAACAGTTTGGAAGTTTGCTCTCGGTCTGAAGACGTCATAGTTTTTGTAAATTCGCGGTCCATCGATGATATTTTTTTCAGAATTTTTGGTGAGGGGTAGCTCTACTAAACAATTACCAGAAAAAAAAATTATGTTTAAAATATTTATTTTGCAAAAACAAACAGAATTGGAAAAGCAAATGTGATTATTTTGCGATCTATCGAAGGAAATTTTTTTATAATTTTCTGAAATGAGGCCGCTATACTAGACAATTCTAAATACGTTTTGACGTTTCTAAGAGCTCTGGATGTAACAACAACAAAAACCTGTTCTAACCAGATTTAATAAAATACTGTGGCTTTCGATCAAATTAGTATTTCAAAGCACTCTTGTTATAAAAAATTTGAAAAAAAAAATCAGGAAAATGTTACCAGTCACCTTCATAAACTAATAGCGCAAGGTTCGAAGTAACTAGCCATGATAATGCTTTTCAAGAATTGCCTTAAACTGTAGGTCACTTTCTCTTGTGCCAAAATTAGAAGCACACTTACCTTATGCTGTGTAAGGCCAAATATTTTTATACTTTTTAAGAAAATAAACGGCGTGACAATGTCAAGAACTTTAAAAAAGTAAAAGCTTTGGTCAACCGCTTGCATATTAATCAAAAATTAAAAAACTAGTGTCTGATTCGCCTTGTCTTCTCTCTGACCGTCTGGAAGCGAGAATTGTAAACATTGTAACGGGAACGGGGGGACATAAAATAGCAAACAATACTTTTCAATTAACTTTGCGCGTTTTGGTGTTCTCTCAACTGTGTTACTTTCATTCAATGTTCGCAGAGCACTTCCTTCGGCAAAGTCGAGCACTTTAGGAAAAGTTGCAGTTCCATACAAAAAAAAAAAAGGAACAAAAAAAACTTACGGTTGCATACATTTTGCCTGCTCTCAATTTCTAGACAGAGGCAGAAGATGGAATGGCATGAACGTGTTGCATATGCATCTTCTTCAATGTGAAGTTATGAGGCAAAGTTTCTTTAGCAGGCCAAAAACAACAGAGCCAAGGAGCTGGCAAGTCTTTCTACTGCTACGTGTGAATGAGTTTTCGTTTTCTTGTGCATCTTTGTGTGTGTGTGTGTGGGTGTGTTTGTGTGGAGGTAAAATTGGGGGCAAATAAATAGTCAAAGTGCCAAGCCCAAGCAACTTTTATGCGCTTCACTTGAAATTTGTTTGGCAAGAAAATTGTTTTAAAATGTTAGGCTATTGCCTGAGGCCAGAGCTGAGCTTATACCCACTCTTACCTGGTGCCTAACAATTTAATGCTTTCATTAATTCTCTAGTGGCATTTCAGGTAAGTTTAGGCTGCATGTGGTCAGGAGAAGAGCAAACAATTATAAGTGTGTGCATGAAGACGAATTAATTGTTTAAGTGGCCATGATTGTAGAATAGGAGTAGGGCTTTTAAAGGTAAACTTTTTTATAGGGTTCGTAAAATAAGCCACATTTTTAATTAACATCTGAAAAATTTACACAAATAAAAAAATACAATCTAAAAAAAATTTTATTTTCACACGTGACAAAAGAATGTTAATTCTTTTTCATATAAAAAAATTTGATTTCATGTTATTAACACGAGCATTTTTCACAC
This sequence comes from Lordiphosa collinella, assembly GCA_018904265.1. Classification (NCBI taxonomy): domain Eukaryota; kingdom Metazoa; phylum Arthropoda; class Insecta; order Diptera; family Drosophilidae; genus Lordiphosa; species Lordiphosa collinella. The sequence goes on along the minus strand of JAEIFV010000156.1, from coordinate 25,888 downwards.
GCATGTTTTTATCACGCGTTGAAAAATATTCAAGCAGGTTTGTGTTAAAAAATGACAGAAATTTTCTTTCACAAAATTTTCAAAAATTGTTTTAATTTTATCACAGGGCTCACACAATTTATTTTTAAAAGAACTTGCAAACTACTACGTGCGTCTTACAGTGTGTGTGTTTGAAAGCTATAATGGGAAGAAGGTCAAAAAAAGTTCAATAGTTACGAAAGAAAGGCTTGAAGATCTCGGTAGAGCAAAAGGACGCGTAAAACGAACACATAGTGTCTTGTTTGAGGAGCTACACCATTTTGCTGAAATCACACAGACTTGAAAGGAATTCTCTTTCGGCGTAATTCTGGATAGAAAAACTCTCTCAACATGCAACATGTAACAGTAACGGTGTGACCGTTTTCTTTAAAGAAGAAGGGCTCGACAATGCAGCGTTATGAAACTGCACACCACACTGTGACACGAAGTGGATGCAATTCCGTCTCATGGAGTATCTGTGGGTTGGAACCACTCCATATTCGACAAATTTGTTTGTTTATGTTGCCGTTTAAGACGAGATGGGCCTCGTCAGACATAAAACGACAGTTCAACATGTTTTCGTCCTCTTTCACCATTTGAAGCATCTTCTGGCAAAATTCCAAGCGAATCGGCAAGTCTGCTGCGTTCAGTTTGTTGGCCATTTGCATTTTATATGGGAATAAGTTCAAATAATTGTGCATAATTGACTGCAATGACTGTCTACTTAGACCCATTTGAGCAGATAAGTTCCTTGTCGAAACTCTTGCATTTTTTTGTATGGCTGCAGCTACCGCAGCGATTGTTTCCTCCGTTCGAACTGTAGGGTTTCGATGGTAAGTCTTTTCGGTCTTCTTTCGGCCAAATTGTTAACAAGTCTCATTATGGTCCATCTGGTCGGAGGATCGCCGCCAAACGTGCGCCTACTCTTTTTGAACCGAAACTACGGACTGCAGGGCGTGATAGCGGCGGACAATCCAAATTCTTGTTTCAATGTCTCAATTATTTTCCATAAATCCATTTTCCATAAATTTAAAGATAAATCTACAAAAACAAAAAAATTAAGTAGCTTCATCAAATAGAAAAAAGATCGTGAAAATCAATACAATTTATGTATGGTGTATAAAAAAACATGTTACAGGTCAATAGAGAATACATTAGGTCGTGCGACACCATTGCTGACAAAGTTAAAGGTAGTATTTTTGTCTCAAAATGATACCACAACACCACCTAACCCCCTAATATTTAAAAATTTTTTATTTCTTTCAATCAAATATCCCTACCGCCTTTTTGGGGTATAAGTGCCGGGATCAATCATTCTTTTGGCTTAAAAAATTGCACTGCATTTTTTGTTCCGGATGTACAAGAAACACACCGGATACTTGCTCACAACAGCATTGAAACAAAAACGCAAAACAAAACCAAATGCATTGCGTCGCCAGTGCGCGAACAATATCCACATAAGAATTCTGCTCACTGACGAGAAAATTTTCACCATAGAGGAATCGTTCAACAAACAGATGTATGCTGTGTCATCAAATCAAGCGTCCAAACGCTTTTCGAGAGTTCAGAGAGGTCACCATCCGGCTTATCTGATAGTTTGGTGGAGAGTCGCCTATGATGGGGTCTCCAAGTTCAATTTTTGTGAAAAAGAGCCAAAACTACGGTAAGGAAAGTGTATCAACCCGACGATTTCGAAAAAGTTGAGAAGTTTCTCAACTCGGCATTATTTGCAAACAAGCCGTGGACCTTTCAGCAAGACTCCGCTCCAGCTCACAATGCAAAATCGACTCAAATATGGCTATTACCGAATTTCATTTCTACGGATGATTCGCCTAATGGTAGCCTAGACCTAAATCCATTGGACTACAAACTGTGGTCTGTTCTCGAGGCAATGGCTTGCTTTGCTCTACACCCAAATATTGAGTCTTTGGAGAGCGCCCTTGTCCGAGCAGTGGAAAATTTCCCAATGCATGAGGTGAGCACTGCGATCAATGGTCAGAGAGACTTCGTCGTTGCGGGAAGGCACAAGGCGGCCATTTCGAATAAGTTGTACCAAAACAATGGCGAGTACTAGGTACTATCGGTATGAACTCTATTTCGATCGATCTAGAACTCTGCTAGTCGTTTTTTTCTGAGTGTATAAAGCTAATATAATAACGCTAAAGTAGAATATAAGGATATTCTGTCATCTTTCATCTTACAGCAAAAAGTCTACTCATAATAGAACCGGTAGGACCTTGAAAGCCATGCTATCATTGTCGTTATGTCATAATTATTGAGCTGGCTAAAACAGGTCTCTAAAGCCCTATATATCGTTCGATTATTTATGCAAAAAAGTAATACGCTCAAAATATACCTCAACTTATCCTTTATACTCAGCTGCTGACAGAGTCTGAGTCGCACGATTAACCCATTAAAGGTAATTAAACTGAGCCCTCATCTTGTGGCCATGATTCCCGTCAACCAGTCAGGCCACCAACTTCCCCACTCCCATTTCCAGTTCCATCAGCTTGACTGCCGTTCGCTTTTATAAACACAGTCATGCGGTGGTTGCAGCCATCACCGTAATGAGTGCGGCGCTCGAGACAACTTGATGAGCTTGCGATTGATGTTACAAATAGAGAGAGTCCTTGTCCGGGACTGCATCCGCGCTGATTTTGTGCCATTAAACTTTTAAAGCAAACCGCAAGAGCAGGAAGTTGATCCACATCCGGCTGTCACAGCCACGGCGAGAGCCAGCAAAGAGCATATCGAAGTCAAACGAGCCGGGCAAAGGAAATTAAAAAAAAAAACACCGGAGATGCAAAAAATGCAATCGGGTTGGTACGAAGAACACCTTTTAAAATCAAAGGAACTGAAATTTAGTTTTATTCTCTGGAGGGTAAAATCTTTTTAACTGTGGTAATTTTGAAGTTCCGGTAATTTTAACGTTCTCATTTCGCTTATAAGGCATAAACGATTCAGCAGACTTAGAGACGATAAAAGTAGCCTGCCCTAGCAGCCTCGGTGCCCTTGTCCTTGCTGGAGTAGACGTTGCATCCAAGTGGTAGATTGGATGGGAGAACTTAGGTCATCTATATTATCATGCAAGTCATCGAGTGAATTGGGTGACGTCTCACTATTTTCAGATACATCAATACAACTTGTAACTTGTGAGTTGGATGAGGTCACACCAGTTTCAGTTATACCAATCAAAGATGCAGGGCCAATCGGTTCAGTTAATGTGCCATTGGAAATAGTCGCCACATCTATATCCGTGTCCGAAGTGCACGAAGAAGTATCAGACTCGTTGCGTACACTTTGCTTACTAGCTTGATTCATTTCCAGCGAAAGCGCTTTCTGTATATCGCGACAGTCCATTTCGCTGGGGTCTATTTTTTGAGGAACAGGCAGACATTTCTAACTGAAGATTGGTCTTAGAAATAAGCCATTTCTATTTTATATAAACTCACCTAATAAATTTGAGATTTTGAATCTTTTGTAGTTGTATATTGTAGCAAATATTTGGGTATACTGTTCAACGAATGTGTTTATTTACGAAGTAAAAGCAAGGATTGTAGATTTAAAATGAATTATACTAATTAGTCTAATTTCAAATAACAACCCATCGGTAATTCCATTATTACCAACCCAACATCAGGGGAGCGAGTGGAGGTATATTTTAACAAGTTAATTTAACAAGGATTGCGGCCTCAGCGTGAACAAACAAATTATGTGGCATTGGGCAGTGTGAGAAATAGGCAGGAATGGAAATAACGGCAACAAATCAATTGTGGACAGGGCATAGCACGGACACGGTAAACCATAAACAACCGCCAATCAATGCATAGAGCGACACGCACAGCGTAAATTGAAAATTGACTATTGATTGAGTTCTCACACTAGGCACAACAACAACAACAACTGCATCAATTGATAAATTTGGGTAAATTATTATTACTCATACGACATGTGGCTACTGACCGCGCAGCTAATGATGGACAAACTACAGCAGAGGTAGAGGCGGTCTCAGCGAGTACAATCCTTAAGGGAAATGTTACCCCATTTGTTGAGAAATACACAAAAATTGTTCTCTCTCTTAGGACATATCTGGTAAATGTTGACATTCGCCATGAATGATTTTTGTAATTTTCACAAAATGAGCAAAAACTGTACGAAAGTTGAAAAAGTTTCGTATTTCTCTAAACCGGTTCTGAGGCGTACTGAGCCTAAGATTCCTGCTCGTAAACTAAACCCCAAAACAAATCGAATCGATATCTATTCGAAAACACTGAACCCAAAAATATAACGGTGTATTTATATTGAATCAACAACAAGTTATATATGGGGCATTCCAAGTAAAAAAATAGGGGAAATAAGTTAACTTTGTCCATTGAAAAACAAAAAGCTTTTCTAAGACTACTTTTGGTATTACTTTTCTAGGGGATCTATACTATAAAGATGTCTGATTTCGATTAAACTTGGTGAAATCATGGAAAAGCATAATACACTGTTAATTACGAAATTTGGAGGCGATCCCATTTAAAACAAAAAGTTTTTTTCACTAGAACTTCTTTTTCGACCGATCATTCATACTGCAGCTATATGCTATAGTCATCCGACTTTGACCAAACTTTGAAGAATTGTGTAAAAGTATATAAAATAAGTGTATGCCAATAAAAAGGACGTTTTCATTAAAAACAAAAAAAAGTTTTCTTCACTCAAACTGGTTTTTCGACCGATGGTTCCTATGGGGAGCTATATGCTATAGTCATCCGATTTCGACCAAACTTTGAAGAATTGTGTAAAAGTATATAAATTAATTGTAATTCCATGATAAGGACGTTTTCATTAAAAACAAAAAAGGTTTCTTCACTCAAACTAGTTTTTCGACCGATCGTTTCTATGGGGGAGCTATATGCTATAGTCATCCGATTTCGACCAAACTTTGAAGAATTGTGTAAAGTATATAAATTAATTGTAAGCCAATGATAAGGACGTTTTTCATTAAAAACAAAAAAGTTTTCTTCACTAGAACTAGTTTTTCGACCGATCGTTCCTATGGGAGCTATATGCTATAGTCATCCGATTTCGACCAAACTTTGAAGAATTGTGTAAAAGTATATAAATTAATTGTAAGCCAATGATAAGGACGTTTTCATTAAAAACAAAAAAGTTTTCCTCACTCGAACAAGTTTTCGACCGATCGTTCCTATGGCAGCTATATGCTATAGTCATCCGATTTCAACCAAACTTAGTGAAATTATGGGAAAGGATAGTAAACTAAGAAATACGTAGTTTGAAGGCGTTTCCATTAAAACCAAAAATGTTTTTCTCATTAAGACTAGTTTTTCAACCGATCGTTCCTATGGCAGCTATATGCTATAGTCATCCGATCCGGCCGGTTCCGACAAATGTGCAGCGTATTTGTACTAAAAGACTTCGTGCAAAGTTTGGTGAGGATTGCTTTAAAACTGACGGAGGAGATAGCATAGAAACAGACGGACAGACGGACAGGGCTAAATCAACTCAGCTCGTCATGCTGATCAAGAATATATATACTTTATGTGGTCGGAGATGCTTCCTTCTATGCGTTACAAACATCCGGACAATTTTATAATACCCTCTGCAAAGGTATAAAAATACTTTGTGAGCAATACATTTTCGATTCAGATCGGAGCTCCTTTGTAGGTTTTATAAGCTTTTAATGGTGAAAATCAAGTTTTTTTTCAAAGTCAAAAATTTAAAAAATAGTAACAGCTAGAAATACGAAATTTTTTTTTAGTATTTGGGACTTTCGAAAAAAAATATTTGGAAAAAAAAAATCAAAAATTTCAAAATGTTTTTTTTAAAACGTTGTTTTTCTAAAAACTTGGATAAAAACAAATTTACCCTTGCGAACTTTTCCAATGCTTTTCCTGGAATTTTTCGAGCCCACAGGCAAAAATTTCCAACCTTGGAAAATAACATGTCTATTTGTTTCAGTTACCATCCTTAAAACTCGAATTTCAGATCACGATAAAAAAAAGTTACGTTCTGCAGTTTTGCGGACATTTCCCGACCTTGGGAATAGATTTTCCAAAATTTGAAAGCTACCAATTTCGGATTTATTTGTGTGTAACGAGAGCGTAAGCTAAAGTCTGTCCTGCCCAACTTCGATATACCCGTTACTCAGGGCAATTAGTATTTAATAGGCTTTCCTTATATGTTAATTAACATAGCTTTAATATAAATAAGACCATTTCAACATTATGTGAAGAAAAAGAGCATGTTGCTCCAAAAAGTATGAGACTTTTTTATAACCTTTATAACTCTGCCATTTATTCCGATTTTTATGAAACTTTCAGAGATTGTAGACATTGGGCACATACACCACACTGCAAAATATGAGCTTCTTTAAAATTGTTGGAGCTATTGAACATTTTTAATTGTGGGCTACCTACAAAATTTGGTGGCTCTAGCTCTTCTAGTCTCCGAGATCTAGGTGTTCATACAGACAGTCGGACATGGCTATATTGACTCGGCTGTTGATGCTGATCGAGAATATATATACTTTATGGGGTCGGAGATGCTTCCTTCTGCCTGTTACATACACTTGCACGACTTTAGTATACCCTCTTTACTCTACGAGTAAGGGGTATAAAAATGAGCTTGGAGCTAATCGCCGGGAGTTATCCTTTGAAAACCCATTTTCCACCCAGGGAGTGAATTTTCGGCAAAAAATAGTATGCAGTTGTTAAATTGTTAAATTTTTAAATAAATCTTTTAAATTGAGTTTGACCCCAATCGGATGAAAAAATGAAAAGTTTCATACAACAGTTTTTCGACCATTTTTCGACTTTGGAGGTAGATTTTCCTAAAATTGGAAAGTCACGTTGTTTATATTTTTAAAGAACAACTTTGATAATGAACTTTAAGCTAATTTTACGAAAGACTGGTATGCAGTCATTGTTGAGTTTTCATGTAGATCTTTGAAAATTATTTTGACCCCGATCCGATGATAAACAGAAAACTTCGAGATTTCCCGATTTTCGGACATAGTTTTCCAAATCCGGATCTTAGAACTTACTTTCAGCATTAAATCAAACTACTTCCTATCTCTTATGGTTCGGGCTGTGCGGAGGTCACCAGTGAGTCAGTCAGGTTGAACTATTTTATGAATCACTATGGATAAACGGCTTCGGCATATCTGACTTTTCCCAAATCCAAACTTAACTTAAAGAGAATTAATGGGTCTGTTGTCGAGGGCGCAAAGGGCCATTAAGTACCATTCACAGTTTAAAATTCGCTTGAAGGAGGACTTTACGACTTTAATTTCGAAAATACTTGCACAAAATTCCAAAATCTCTTATAATAGAACCTCAGCTTGGTTTGCTCAAATGACCAAAACCTGTAGCTTAAAACCTCAATGAACCACTGAACCGAATAAGTTTTAATTCCAGAATGGCTTGCATACTTGGCAAAAAGTTTAGTTTGCCTGAGAACAGTTGGAACTTTTCAGATATTCAGATAAAATTTTACCCAAAAATTGTTTGTTTTGTTTTAACTTTCCAATCAGCCTTCGTAGTGTTCTGTGCGTGTTTGATGAATTCGCAAGTCGATTATATTCAATTCTCCCATTAATGGGCAATGCGACCTGTTTGTGTGTTTCTGTTGAATTGCACTTACATTTACATGGTTTATAGTGTGTGCTCTCGGGCAGAGGTTAATGCAATAATAAATTTTATTTACACACTCTGATGTACAGCAATTTCACATACAACACACGCATGTAGACCATGCACACAAAAACTAATTACACGCCACAATGATTACATTTTACAACAGCAACGAGCCTTGGGATGAGGTGCAACCATAACAACAGCAATGGTGGAACAAAAACCTTTCTAGAACTAGCCGAAAAATTAAGAGCATTATGAAAAATCCTTTTTCAGTGTCTCTGGGCCATTATGGAGGAGTTTATAATAACAAAGGCAAACTTTTTACGAAATGAATGACACCTGAGGGAAAGGCACTGCCAGAGTTTGAGAATAGTTAAATGCATATTATTGCATTTTTTTTAGAAATAGAAGCAAGTCCCCTCCTCTTCTCAAACAATTCCCCACTGGGGGGTAAAGTGCCAAAGTGTAGTCTACTTTACAGGGCCACATACTGAGGCCAGTCGTTTAAGGAGCAGGAAATGCCTGTGGCTCGGAACTGCAATTTTAATCGCCACAACAATATCATCAACATATCAGACAAGCCATTGAAACGCTTGTCGAACACATTCCCTTTTCGCCAAATATTTTTCCCTTTTTTTCCTCTTTTTTTACTTCTTATTGTACAACAAACATGTACATTACGCTCAACATGGTTTGTATTTTAATTATAACTGCAGGGCAGGCCGAAGTGCACAACAGAGAGGCCAGCAGTTGGGCCAGGGACTCGCAGTCAGAGTTGGTTATTTATTGAAAGTGGGAGAGAGATGCCGCGCAGTTGTTGTAATCTTGTTAAGCGCTTTGTCTGCCTCTGTCTGAGTCTGGACTTCTTTTTGGTTATATTAAAATAATATGAGAACCAATTGCTGTTGGGCCAGATATAAAGCTAGTGGAGAAATGCGTTTGCTAGAGGAATTTCAATCAAAATTGTATAAGGACCGCCTTGTTTTTTTTATGATTTCCTTAAACCAGAAGCAAGTAAAGAAAAACTTATATTTAACTGGTACAATTGACGTCATAAAAATCGATTTAATCTTAAGTCAGGTCAGAAAACTCACCTGAGAGATCAGTTCGTGTAAATTGGGCTTAAGTATAGTTTATTAATAAAAACTAAAACGTTGTTAGCTTCCACCTTAAGTTCACTTCACTTGAACTTCTTCGAGTATGCACTTTATGACTCGCTTTTCACTAATGCCCACACTCGATCGTTCTTCTCTCACTCGCTCGCCGCTAGTGTGACCAGCAAGCTCAAAATGTCTGCCTGGCACTACCCATTCCCACTGTAGTTTGGTTTTTGTATGGTAACAACCGGATGAATTTAACTTAAAATTTAATTTATTGTACAGTTTGAATTGTAAAAGTAAGAGCATCCACCGATACACACGTAGTAGTGTTGGCAAAACATCGATAGATAAAACATCAAAAGTTTTAAAAATCGATAGTGGTCTACATCGATTGTGCTATCATCGATTGTGCTATATATCTTTTCATTTTAAACAAAGAAATTGTTGACCTTTTATCGACATTTTTTGTGGGCTTATAGCATTGATTTTTAAACTACTACACAGAAAAAACAAGAAAGAAAGTCGGTCAAGCCAGACTATAACATACTCTGTACCTGTGAAGTGCTGCCCATCACCGTTGCGACCGGTGCTGCACATAATTGTTTGTTTTCCTTATAACTCGACAACCGTTCATCCGATTTTTACTACTACTTTGGCGGATCGATAAGTAATCCTGATTACTAAATATGTCCAGAAGAAACGAACCTTCTATCTATAAAACTGTGGGAGATGTTACGTTTTTTTCCAATTTGAGGAGGCGGGAGGGAGCGTGGCAAAAATTGAAAATAAACTTGATCTGCCTGCAAATATAAGAAGCATAAGTCTCGTTCATGTCAAACCTTTATCTCTTACCAAATCTGAGATCTGTGCGTTCATACGGACAGACAGACGGACAGACGGACATGGCTATATCGACTCGGCTGTTGATGCTGATCAAGAATATATATACTTTATGGGATCGGAGATGCTTCCTTCTGGCTGTTACATACTTTTGCACAAACTTATTATACTCTATGTACCTTTGGTACAGAGTATAAAAAATAGGGGTAAGTTAACTTTGGCACGACCGAAGTTATGTATACCCTTGCAGCTTCCATTTCTAACTAAGACTACTTTTTGGACCTTACTTTTCTGTGGGATCTATACTATATAGTTGTCTGATTTCGACCAAAATTGGTGATGTCATGGAATAGCATAATACACTGTTAATTACGAAATTTGGAGGCGATCCCATTTAAAACAAAAAAGATTTTCTCACAAGAACTTCTTTTTCGACCGATCATTCATACTGCAGCTATATGCTATAGTCATCCGATTTTCATAAATCTTTTTAGAAATGTGTTAAAGTATATAAAATAAAAATATGCCAACAAAAAGGACGTTTTCATTAAAAAACAAACAAGTTTTCCTCACTCGTACTACTTTTTCTAATGATCGTTCCTATGGGAGCTATATGCTATAGTCATCCGATTTCGACCAAACTTTGTAGAATTGTGTAAAAGTATATAAAATAAGTGTATGCTAATGATAAGAACGTTTTCATTAAAAATAAAAAAGTTTTTCTCACTAGAACTAGTTTTTCGACCGATCGTTCCTATGTCAGCTATATGCTATAGTCATCCGATCCGGCCGGTTCCGACATTGTGCAGCGTATTTGTACCAAATGACTTCGTGCAAAGTTTGGTGAGGATAGCTTTAAAACTGACGAAGGAGATAGCATAGAAACAGACAGACGGACAGACGGACAAGGCTAAATGTACTCAGCTCGTCATGCAGATCAAGAATATATATACTTTATGTGGTCGGAGATGCTTCCTTCAATGCGTTACAAACATCCGCACAATTTTATAATACCCTCTGCAAGGGTATAGGAAGGAGGACATAATAAAAAAATGTAAGAAATTTTCATTTAAAAGTTCAGACTATGACTTGATTCCTGAGGAACGTTCTTGGATTCGTATATTTAGTATTCTTTTAGTTTATTATGCTCTGTAATTCTAATCTTCTCTTTTATTGACATCAACATCGATTTGATATGCGCTGGTCAATTTGATATTTTGTCAAACAATTTTATTTTTAAAAGATTTCTAATCAATTACATGTCATTTTGACCATAAAGAGAAAGGGACGTATAGAAATTGTAAAGAAGGAAAGAGATAAGTAGAGTAACATTTCGAAACTTCAAGCAACCTAGCGAAATATATAAGTACGCTCTGCGGCGCATAAGCACACACAAGCCAGATGGTGGTGTACGATAAGACGCCATGCAATTCGTGTTATATGCAAAGGGTCCTGAGTTCGATCCCCAATCAGGGCGGTAGGCGGTAAAAATTAGTAATTTTTTCCAGTTTAAATAATATTATAAATAATTCTTAGCAAAGAATACAGTGTGTAGTGTGGGGGTAGTGTGATTTTTTATTGGGTCAAAATGATATTATAAAATATCAAAGTGATCTTTAAATATTCATTTTATATGCTCGAAATATCAACTTGATATTTTCGACAATGTCATTTTTAACTTTATCATATCGGCATTTTAATGATATGAAAAAAAAAATAAACATTGACCCCAGATAATACCATTTTTATACCCTTGCAGAGGGTATTATAAAATTGTGCGGATGTTTGTAACGCATTGAAGGAAGCATCTTTTTAATTAAAAAAAAATGTTGAAAAATTTGTCAACTTTGATTTGAATTATCAATAAAAAAAATTTTTTGTAATTATTATCTTTTAAGAACATTTCTTTAAAAATTTCAACTTCCTAGCTAGTCTGGTGTAGAAATGCTATAGTTTTGGCCAAAACATTAGATTTCTGGCCCACCGTTTTGAACACTATTTTTGGCCACAGTTTTGGTCTCTGTTTTGGTCTCTGTTATGGTCACTGATCATTAGTCACCGTCTATAATAGAGCTTTTCTTTAAAAATTCTAGTTTTATTTCTACAGTCGAACAGCTGTTAAAGAGTTTTGCTCTAAATAGGAAAAAGGAATGACTTTTGTTAATTTCTGTTACTTTTAAATCAAAGTGTATTAATGGCTATGTCTGCTTTCATCACCAACCCAACCCACCCACACACAAACTCATCAATACCATGACCAGTGAAGTACGCCGAGTAAGACAATGAAGCTTTTGAGTAATGTGCGAAAATTTCATTTTTAAATTAAAATAAAAGTCCAGCTTCCTCTGCTTCCTTCTGCCATTCACCCTCCCGCGCTCTTTTGGGGCAGCAATTAATGGCAGCTTCGGTTATTCAGAGAAGGCAATGGAAATGCATTTGCATTGGTAATGTTCACCTCGATGCCGGAGTCAGAGCCCAAGTCGGGGCCAGAGCCAGAGCCAATTCCGGTGGTGTTTGGGGTTGACCATTGAAATATGGGCAAGACAAATTATTGGTTTTTCTTTGAGTGCGCTTAAAATGAGGCAAACAGTTTAATTAAAATGAAGTGGAACGACGCGTGTTAATGCCAAATTGCAAATTGCGGTCCACTAAAAGTTGATGTATGTTTGGGCAATGACTAGAGGGTACAGCGGAGAATGTTTTTGTGGTAATGAAAGGAAGTGGGGGAGAGATAACTATGTACGATCGACCATACCAATATCGAAGCAGAGGGAGTCCCATTTGGGTTTAGGTTTGGGAGGTAAAAAAATAAGAAGGTTCATGGTCCTGTTCGAGGTTCCCAAAAACACAAATTTAACCGGTAATTCGGAGTTCGGTTTAGTACCGGCTTGCAGTTTTGGGTTATTTTATTAATTATAAACTAGTTTCCTATAAAAATTTTACAATTAAGAGACCACATCGGCTTCTTTATACTAGGGTAACTTTCTCTCAGTAATAGGAAAAACCTAAATAATATTAAATGCATTACTCCTGTTCCTTCCAACAATATTGATCTGCTAAATAACCTTAATTGAGATCGCAATTTAAGTCAACATCTATAGATAAACCTGAATAAATTAACTCTTTAAATTATCCAATGACCGGTTGAACCATCAATCAACAGCATTTCCCCGCTCCGCTGTGACCATTTTGTTAATTCGCTTTCACATTTTAAATGACATTCATTGCATATGCAACACGCTAACGTTTCGGTCGTTTAATATGTACATTTTATCGCATTACACAAACAATGTGGCCTGCTTAATACTGCCGATTAAACATTAATGCCAAACTCCCACCACAAAAATGGTTGAACTGTTTGTTGCGGACGCCAAAAAAATATGTTAAAATGTTGTCAACTTTTTTTTTTTTTAATTTCCGTTTCAATTGCCTACCGATGGTCACATCAGTTGTAACAAAACATCAATATTCACTGGTAAACAGGAAATAAAAAACACAAAGGTACGCTCAATGACTACAACAACAAATACCCAAACCACTCAGCATGTAAATTGAACTCAGCCAAAATTGATAGAAAAAAGTAATAAAAACGAACCGACAGTACTTCACCTTCTATGTGGTTTTAGGCGTAAATATTTAATATTTGGATTTTACAATCTCACGCAGTATCTTGAGCTACACTTGATACACAAATCAAATAAGTTTCAACAGGCAATGCCATTTCCTCAATTCATAAAAAATGTGCCATGGTGGAAAAAAATTTCAAAGATATCGGAGACAGATAGAGAAAAAGAGTGCCATATCAATACACGACTAGTTGGTGTAGAAATACCAAAAAGCGGAAATGAAATAAAATGCAGCGTCTACTCGTACCGACGACAGTCTAGCGACGCCTGCCAAATGTACAAGGACTAAGTAGACCCAAAGGGGGGAGGTGGGCTGAGTAGCAGGATGTGGATGCACAGCCAGACAACCAGGCGAGGAAATTGTGTGGCAAAGTTTGTTAAACAGCCGCTGGTAAAATTATTGAGGAAACGTTTGTAGTTACAACTGCACACAAAAAAGGAAGAAAAAAAGGGAGGAAAAGAGAGCACTACTTGCCATAAGCCTTTGCATGTGCACCGGTTCAGAGCCAAATGAGTTTCAGATGGGAATTGGTGTTCAATTACTACTTAGGCACACATGTTGCCAGGCTATATTGAAAGCAACCCATTGAAGCAGTTGGTCCAGACATGCCCCATAAATATAAACTATTCCTGCAATATTATTACCTCATACCCAAGGCAACATGCTGAAGTCATGACATGAGCAAATAGTGGGAATATACTTATTTCGAAGACAGCTGCACAAAAGGCTGTAGATAGCGAATTAGATGTGGGGTAGAACAATTTGTCGCAGATTGAATGACAACGCAATAACTACGAACGACTTAAGGCAAAATGAAACAAGCTTAAGGTTATTTTTTGGGGCCCAATCCTATACACCCTTTACACTTAATGGTGGCCATTTACGCTGATAGCGATCCTGTGTCTGCATCTCACATTCTACAAGATCAGTCAATGATGGAAACATCAACCCACGTCCAATTCTCATTAAGGCCCAAGATGAGCTCTAGTGTTCGCCTTGACTTGGAACAAGCACTTAAAAGCCAAGAACAAACAGCTTAGTATTAAAGTTAACAAGATGAGTTGGATCTTGAGTAAGAGCACCAACTTAAAACTTAAAAACAAGCTCCTGCTCTACAAGACAATTATAAAGCCAGTGTGGACTTACGGTATCAAGCTCTGGGGAACTGCATCAAAATCCAGCGTCCACATAATGCAAAGATTTCAGTCAAAGCTCTTAAGGAGACTAGTTGAAGCTGAATAGTATGTGCGAAACTCAGTTATCCACAGAGACCTGCAGGTACCCACAGTAATGGAGAAGTTTGCCAGAATTAGCAACGGGCACATACAGCCTGGCCAGACGCAGGCTGAAAAGGTTTCACCCCCTGGACCTACCGTTTAGGCAGCTCGACCACTGACTGGAGATTAGTGTATTACCTCACATCACCTAAATCATCAACGAAGTATAATCTTTAGCTCAATAAGTCAATCTAACCATAATGTTCATCTTCTTCTTCTTTGGCCATCACAACCGTTTTACGGTCTCGGCCGCTGCCACTAATGCCCGCCACTCGCCTCTGTCCCGAGCGACATTCCACCAGAAGGACACTCCCAGCTTCGCAATGTCTCCCTGCACCTGGTCGCGCCATCTCCTCTTTGGTCGACCAGGCGGGGGAATGCCTCCCAACTCTATCGCATGCCGATTGTACACACGCTTTGCTGGAGCGTTATCATCCATACGGGTAACATGTCCTATCCAGCGCAGCCGCTGTTGTTTTATGCGCTTGACTAGGTCAGTGTCCCCATAGAGCTCATACAGTTCGCGATTCATTCGGATGCAAAATTCGCCGCCAACGTTTAGAGGTCCATAAATCCTCCGAAGAACTTTTCTCTCGAACACGCCAATTGCCGCCTCATCCTCTTTTGTCATTGTCCAAGCTTCTGCGCCGTATAGCAGGACTGGGATGATAAGCGACTTGTATAGCGCAATTTTCGTTTTCCGAGAGAGGGCTCTGCTCTTGAAATCCTTATTGAGCCCGCAATAACAACGGTTTGCAAGAGTAATTCTTCTTCGGATTTCCAGACTGGTGTTGTTGTCGCTGGTTATCGTCGTTCCGAGGTAGACAAATTCCTTAACAACATTGAAGTTGTAGTCTCCCATTGCAACAGATTGTCCAAGTGTAGACTCACTGCGCGTTGATTGTAGGTACTTCGTCTTATCCCCACCCATAAGTTTTGACTGCTTCTCTATCTCTGAGAACGCCTATCTTACCGCAGATTCGTCTTTGCCGATGATATCAATATCATCGGCATATGCAAGTAGCATGTTATCTCTGGTAAAGATGGTGCCCGTTCTGTTAGCATTTGGGCACTGGCGCAGTATGTACTCCATCAGCAGATTAAAGAAGTCGCACGATAAGGTGTCACCCAGCGTAAAACCTCTTTTGGTATCGAAAGGCACGGAGCGGTCTTTACCTATTTTGTGCTTCTCAACGTCATCTTGCAAAGTCGAACGTACTTTGCTGGAATACCAAAGGTAGACAGGGCTTCAAAGAACTTCGACCTTATCGGCGTGTCAAAGGCGGCTTTGTAGTCAACAAAAAGGTGGTGGATGTCGATATTTCTCTCTCGGGTCTTCTCCAGGATTTGTCGCAATGTGAATATCTGGTCCGTGGTGGATTTGCCAGGTCTAAAGCCACACTGATAAGGTTCAATCAGTTCACTATCCGGCTTTGACGTTCACTAGGATGCATGATAGAACCTTATAGCGATGGGAAGGAGACTGATCCCGCGGTAATTGGCGCAAACCGCAGGGTCTCCTTTTTTAAATATTGGACAGAGTACACTTAGGTTCCAATCTTCGGGCATGCTTTCTTCGGACTATACTCTGCATAGGAGTTGGTGCATGCACCTTACCAGCTCCTCACCGCCAGCCTTGAACCGCCTTCAGCAGGCAGCTCATCAGCGCCAGCAGATTTGTTATTTTTTAGCCTTTTTATGGCTAACAAGACTTCATTATGGTCCGGCGGATCTATCTCTATGTTATCGATTGGTGGTGTCGCTACTTCCCCAGAGGCGGCATTGTGTTCGTCATCACCTCCCAGCAGGTTAGAGAAATATTTTCTAAATTTGTCTAGTGCCACTTCCGGATTTCTGACCAGATTTCCGTGCTCGTCCTTCAATAGTGTGACTCTGGGTTTAAAGCCTTCGGTTAGTTGCCTAATCTTTTGGTAGAATTTTCGAGCCTCACTCCTTCCGAACAGCACTTCGACTTCCTCCCTCATGCGCTTTTCCTGCTCATTTTTCTTCCTTCTGAAAAGGCGCTTCTCCTCTCTCCTTTTCTCCCGGTATCGCTCATTAACAGCCCGCGTTGCTCCCGACTGCAGAGTTCTCCTGTAGGCAGCGTCTTTCTCTGCAGTAGCGCGGCGGCACTCATCATCGTACCATGACTGTTTTCGGGAGTTTTCAGCGAATCCGAGAATCTCCTTGGCAGCTGTACTCATAGAGTGTGAAATATGCTTCCACTGTTCGTCAACACCAGGAGGGCCAGGAGGGGTTTCCCTGAGCAGCTGGGTGAGTTTTGCTGAGTAACTTCGGATGTCCGTTGTGATTGCAGCTTCTCAAAGTTCAGCTTTCGGCGTGTATTAGACTATGCGGCATGTGCCACACTAAGCCGTGTGCGTACTTTGGCTGCAACAAGGTAGTGATCCGAGTCAATATTGGCTCCTCGGCGCACACGTACGTCTAGAACACTCGAAGAGTGCCGTCCGTCTATCACAAAGTGATCAATCTGGTTTCGTGTTGATTGATCAGGGGACATCCAGGTCGCCTTCTGGTCGTTGCGGTGTTCAAATCTTGTGCTACTAATGACCATGTTCCGGCCCGAAGCGAAGTCTATTAGCCAATTTCCATTATCGTTGGATACATCGTGTAGGCCAAATCGGCCGATAGTCGGTCGATGAGCTTCTTGAACAAATCGCACAATTGTTTGGGATAGTTCATTTTTAAGCTATAGAGTGGTATTTTCCGATGGTATCAAAGAAAATGCAAACAATAGAATAGATTCCCCGAAAAGAGCTCCAAAAATGTTCAAAATAGGCACTTTTAACAATTTCAAACTCAAATTACTAAAAATTTCGACGTGATGGACAATTTCTGAACACGCAGTCTTGCTTAGCACATTGAAATCATCTAGAATCACTACCCTTCAAGATACTGGAAAGAGTCGAATTTTGTTGCCTTGTGTTATCTTTTGTACTATGATCTTTTACAAGATAAACTATTGAACTAAACGAACGAACAAAATATTAAAATACAATTTAATAATTGGGTATCTTTACAATTGGTCATACTAGCTTTGGTGTAACCAACCATTGAAACTCTTCTTAATTTTCGAAACTGTCTAATTGAAAAGCCATAACAAAAACTAACCACTAAAAAGGGAGCAGAAAAATTAAAATCCTCTACACATTCATTAAAAAACTTTCTTGGCCCAAAAAAAAAAAGAAGCTCAACGCAACACGTACCGAGACAAGTAAAACTTTTCGATTGTCAAAAACTATAACAAAAGACAAGACAGCCGCAAAAAAAAAGAAAAAATAACTTCCACCATTGCTTTAGTATTTATACTGTTGTGTATAACTATTCCTTAATAAAACAAAAAAGTTGGACATTTAAGGCCCGAAAAAGCGCAGATTGCAAATTAAAACAATCACAGCAAAACAATTTTGGCTTGTCCGCGTTGATTGGACTTTTTCATCTTGGCAACAAATGTTAAATCTTTCATTCGTCTTCAGTTGCTTTTGCAGCTGCTGGCGTAATTTGTTCTCGTCTTTTGTCACACTATTTATGAGTTTATTATTTCTGCTTTCCTTCGCTGAATCCTTTTCCTCCATTTCCTCTGCAAGCAACGACGACGACGACGGCGACGAAACTTCGTTCATTACATGTGCAGCAATTTTTCACAACTTTATTTTTATTCTCGAAGCGGTTAACATTTTTACCCCTCTTTGCTTTTCACATGATATTTATTTAGTGGGTTTATTTTTACAGTTTTGCAGTTGCTTAAATTGTTGGCAATTTTTGTCAGTTGGCTCTGCGTGTTTTATTATGACAGCACATATAGCAGCAGCTATGGCGATGGCGTTTGCTAGATAAAAATAGGTTTTTTTTCTTGCCATTCTTCTCAACTTTTGCTGCTGCTTCAGCGGGGTTTTAATTATTGCCATGTTGGTTTCTGTTGGGTTTGCTGCTGTGGCGGCAAATGAGAAATTTGTTGGATTAAAACCAAATTATGAGTAAATAGTTGGCAAATTTGCTACAACTTAAATTTAATGCATTAAAATAGACGCAGAATGAAGATGTAAAGTCTAAGGCTTAAACTAATTGAACTCTATTGTAAAGCTAGGGAAAATAGTTTACCCAAATTTTGATAAAAATCTGGCTAAGTAGCCATGATTGTAGCCATGGTTCCATAAGTAAAAAATTTGCTCAAACATTGCCAAACAGTTCCCTATAGCCTGGTATTTCACTTTATTTTGAACATTCGAACAAAACAATTGCGCTTCTAAATTAACATTAAAAATTCCCACACCATAGAACAACTTACAATTGGCACAAAAAAAAAAATATACAATAAATATCTGTGGTTATGATAGCACTAAAAATTATTCTCTACAACTATTACAAACTATGCATCAGCCACTTTTCCTGTTGGCACTCGCATGCATTCAAGTGCGAATTTTTGCACCCGTAGCACGGTCGCAAGTTGCCTCCATTCATTTTTATGATTATTTTTCATTATCAAAGCATGCAACGTTAGTTTTGCCTCCATTCAATTATGGCTCGTAAGCCCCCCAAAAAGAATGGACAAGAGCGGCTAACAACATTGACGACAAATTGTTGAGCTTGTTTGGAACATTTTGTTGCTCGTTTCTGTTGCAGCCTGCACGAACAAAAAACGGTTGGAAAAATTAATAAAACGGGAAATATGTAAGCAGTGTGCCATCGTATATTGAGTCGTATCGCCTGACATGCTATCATGTCGTATACGTTATATTGTTGTTGTTGGCGTCGAGTGTATGGTTTTTGTATGTATTTCTGTTTTGGCTTGGCCCTTTGGCTTATGCTGCAGCATTTCTTCCTCTCTGTCCAGTGGTTTATCCGCTGCGCGCATAATACAATGGGGATTTGTTTTAATTAGTCGTGGGATTAAGTGTACGTATTTGGGGTAAATTGGTTAAATTGAAAAATGACAACAGTTTGCAGCGAATGCAAATACATATGCGTGCTATACAAAATTGATTTGAATTCATTGTTGCGTGAAAAATAATTGAAAAATGGTTTCTTTTCATGAAAAATTCAAATTCAATTAAAAGCAGCCAAAGAAAAGTGCGCAATATTGCGATATTTTCATAAAAATTTTGTTTTGTCTGGCACTCACTGTGTTCTTCATATTTTTTTCAAAGAAGACATATTTTTAGCCTTCAATTTTAAATCTGGTTTTCAGCAGCTTTTTTGAGAGTTGCGCTAACTTTTTAATTTTAGTGAATGGGCTTCTTCGGAAGGCAGGAACTCTCCTGTGGTTATGGGGGCGTATGTAGTGAGGTAAAGTTGCTGACCGGTTTAACATGGAAAACCCAGCGCGATCCTGGCTTACTGCGTCCCAAGTCGACTCACACCTCCCCGTGGTAACCCCTGGTAACAGAGCAATGCATCCGCACCCTCTCCTTAGGGTCAAACAGGGGGCGTCGCATCGGGCTTGGCACCCGATAGGCGTCTATCTTCATCCGCCAATGAAAACTAGCATAATGCGGGTGGGCAATTAATGTGCTTGGTTCGGCTTTGCAGTCAACAAAAGACGGTGCCGCTCTGTCATCAGCTTTACACCAGTTGACAAGCTACTTGCCGCACTCAGACGTAAGGCAAAATATTTTAATATTAGTCTTATCGGTGTACACGCCCCGACAGAAGGAAAAAACGATTCGGAAAAAGACGAATTCTATGAGCGCCTAGAAGACCTATATGAGCGCTGCCCCGATCACGACATCAAGATCATGCTAGGCGACTTCAACGCAAAAATCGGGAGAGAAGAAGCTCATCGACCGACTATCGGCCGATTTGGCCTACACGATGTATCCAACGATAATGGAGAGAGGCTAATAGACTTCGCTACGGGCCGGAACATGGTCATTAGTAGCACCAGATTTGAACACCGCAACGACCACAAGGCGACCTGGATGTCCCCTGATCAATCAACACGAAACCAGATTGATCACTTTGTGATAGACGGACGGCACTCTTCGAGTGTTCTAGACGTACGTGTGCGCCGAGGAGCCAATATTGACTCGGATCACTACCTTGTTGCAGCCAAAGTACGCACACGGCTCAGTGTGGCACATGCCGCACAGTCTAATACACGCCGAAAGCTGAACTTTGAGAAGCTGCAATCACAACGGACATCCGAAGCCTACTCAGCAAAACTCACCCAGCTGCTCAGGGAAACCCCTCCTGGCTCTCCTGGTGTTGACGAACAGTGGAAGCATATTTCACACTCTATGAGTACAGCTGCCAAGGAGATTCTCGGATTCGCTGAAAACTCCCGAAAACAGTCATGGTACGATGATGAGTGCCGCCGCGCTACTGCAGAGAAAGACGCTGCCTACAGGAGAACTCTGCAGTCGGGAGCAACGCGGGCTGTTAATGAGCGATACCGGGAGAAAAGGAGAGAGGAGAAGCGCCTTTTCAGAAGGAAGAAAAATGAGCAGGAAAAGCGCATGAGGGAGGAAGTCGAAGTGCTGTTCGGAAGGAGTGAGAGTCGAAAATTCTACCAAAAGATTAGGCAACTAACCGAAGGCTTTAAGCCCAGAGTCACACTATTGAAGGACGAGCACGGAAATCTGGTCAGAAATCCGGAAGTGGCACTAGACAAATGGAGAAACTATTTCTCTAACCTGCTGGGAGGTGATGACGAACACAATGCCGCCTCTGGGGAAGTAGCGACACCACCAATCGATAACATAGAGATAGATCCGCCGGACCATAATGAAGTCTTGTTAGCCATAAAAAGGCTAAAAAATAACAAATCTGCTGGCGCTGTTGAGCTGCCTGCTGAATTGTTCAAGGCTGGCGGTGAGGAGCTGGTAAGGGGCATGCACCAACTCCTATGCAGGTATATCCAAGAAAGCATGCCCGAAGATTGGAACCTAAGTGTACTCTGTCCAATATTCAAAAAAAGGAGACCCAGCGGTTTGCGCCAATTACCGCGGGGATCAGTCTCCTTCCCATTGCTTATAAGGTTCTATCATGCATCCTATGTGAACGTCTAAAGCCGAGAATAAGTGAACTGATTGAACCTTATCAGTGTGGCTTTAGACCTGGCAAATCCACCACGGACCAGATATTCACATTGCGACAAATCCTGGAGAAGACCCGAGAGAGAAATATCGACACCCACCACCTTTTTGTTGACTACAAAGCCGCCTTTGACACGCCGATAAGGTCAAAGTTCTTTGAAGCCCTGTCTACCTTTGGTACTCCAGCAAAGTACGTTCGACTTTGCATGATGACGTTGAGAAGCACACAAAGCTCCGTCAAAATAGGTAAAGACCGCTCCGAGCCTTTCGATACCAAAAGAGGTTTTAGGCAGGGTAATACCTTATCTCTCTCGGAAAACGAAAATTGCGCTATACAAGTCGCTTATCATCCCAGTCCTGCTATACGGCGCAGGAGCATGGACAATGGCAAAAGAGGATGAGGCGGCAATTGGCGTGTTCGAGAGAAAAGTTCTTCGGAGGATTTATGGACCTCTAAACGTTGGCGGCGAATTTCGCATCCGAATGAATCGCGAACTGTATGAGCTCTATGGGGACACTGACCTAGTCAAGCGCATAAAACAACAGCGTTTGCGCTGGATAGGACATGTTACCCGTATGGATGATAACGCTCCAGCAATGCACTCCCCGCCTGGTCGATTAAAGCGGAGATGGCGTGACCAGGTGCAGGGAGACATTGCGAAGCTGGGAGTGTCCTTCTGGTGGAATGACGCTCGGGACAGAGGCGAGTGGCGGGCATTAGTGGCAGCGGCCGAGACCGTAAAACGGTTGTGATGGCCAAAAAAGAAGAAGAAGAAAAGAAATGCCATCGAAGGTGTGAGCATGTGCTCACACTGCCGAATCGATATAGCTATGTCCGTCAGTCTGTCCATATGAACAAACAGATCTCAGAGATGGTAAGAGATAGTGGTTTGATCAAGTTTATTTTCAATTTTTGCCACGCCCCTTAAACCCGCAATTAAGAAAAAACCTTTGGACATATTTAGTAATCAGGATTATTTATCGATTCACTTAAGGGTTGGTAAAGATCGGATGAACTATAGTCGAGTTATAAAGGAGATACAGAGTAATGTTATATTCGGGCTTGACCGACTTTCTTACTTGTTTAATAGTCATGCAACGATAAATTAACTAAATTGACATGGGTCGGCATTTTTATACCCTTTTAAAGGATATTATTATTTTGCCCGGAAGTATGCAACGCATAGAAATATTTATTTCCGACACCATTAACTTTCTATATTCTTGATCAGAGTGACGAGCTAAATTGATTTAGCCCTGTCCGTTTGTCTGTCCGTCAGTCTGTTTTACGTAAACTGGTCTCTCAGTTTTAAAGCTATCGAGCTGAAATTTAGCATAGAGTTTTATATTTACTGCACGCTGCTAATATGTTGGAACCGACCGGATCGAATCGGTCGAAAAACTAGTTTTAATGAGAAAGACTTTTTAGTTTTCAATGGAAACGTCTCCAAACGTCGTATTTATTGGCTTTCAATGTATGATAAAAATCGGACAACTACACTCATGGACAATAGAATAGGTGTGAAGTTTTTTTTTTAAATATCGATTTAAATCGATATAAACATAACATTTAATAAGGAAGCTATACTTTTATAACATGGTCACACTGTTTCGGTACGAATTGGGTACAATTACAATTATTTGGTTGCAGAAGGTAAGGTATTAGGAAAATATAACTAAATGGGGACTAAATAACTATTAAAATTGTATTAGTTGGGCCGTGGGCGTCACTGCAGTGCGGAGGAGTGAAGGCTCATTCGACGACTCCGAGATGAAGGGAAAACGTATAAATCCATTGCCATGTTAATGAAACGTTCTCAAAACTTCGTTACCAATGCCTTAAAGCCGGAAAAAATAGGTTAGCCTCGGGGATCACCTAGAAAATCATCATCTAAGACGCGCCCGTTCAAGTCTTCCAGGACGATTGCCAATGAAATTGGGAATTTTGTGTCATCACGGACCGTTCGGCGACGACTGGCAATAGCAAACCTACCAGGTAGGAGGAACAAAATTTGCACTAGATCGTAGAACCTGGTGCGAACCGGAGGGTGAGAAAAAATGGCGTAATATCCTCTGGAGTGACGAAACCAAAATACATTTATTTGGAAATGATTCCAAAAGGAATGTTCGTCGTCCGTAAGGCAAAGAATTTGATCCCAAGTACACATATAAAAAACTGTGAAACAAGGAGGCGGTAGCCAAATGGTATGGGGCAACTTTTCATGGTATGGTGTTGGTCCGATTCATCGTATTGAGGGAATAATGGACAGATTCGTATGCAAAGATCTATTGGAGACGGTGATGCTACCATATGACGAGGATAATATGCCACGTTTATGGAAGTTCCAGCAGGATAATGACCAGAAACACGCCTCTCGAGTAGTTAAGGTTTGGTTCCAAGAGCAAAATGCGGATGTTCTTGAGTGGCCAAGTCAATCCCCGAACCTCAATCCCATCGAGAATCTCTGGGGTGAACTCAAAAGAGATGTCGGAAAGATTTTTTGTCAAAATAAAAATCAACTTTAGGATATTGGCCAAAGAGCATGGTACAACATTCCTATTGGAACTTGTCGCAAGTAAATATCCTGCGCGCCAAGAAGAATGGAGAAAGTCTTGCAAAATAATGGCGGATATACCGGTTATTAGCTGCCAGAAACTTAGTTTAATATCAAACAAGATAAAAAATAGTGAAATATGGATTAAATTTATACATTTATCTTCTCACACCTATTATTGTGTCCAGCCAAAATTGGCGAATTTAAGGAAATATTTAATTTAGTTGTATATTAAACAGAGCTAGCAAATAACAATTGACCGTTTTTCGTTGTCCAAAAATAACAGTTATTTACAAACCCTTTGAGCAAAAAGTCAGAGATGAACCGTTCACTTCGGCTCATGAACGAATCGCTCAGTGCTCAACGAACAACCAATGGATTTGTTTACATTTTACTCTGCTCATTCACTGAGCAAATCGTCGCGAGCGAAGAAGATTAAAGTTATTTGCGTTTGTGTGTGAGTGAGGTGTCTGTTTGGCTTAGCCACTCACACAAGCCACACACACACACAAACCAATTCATCTACCGAATACACTCGAATACTAATTTCACAAAATATTATCCACTTAAACAAGAGAACAAAACAACGCAGGATTTTGAATCAAGTTTTATTATTTGCATCGGATCTACTTCAAAATTTTCAAATACCAACAAAAATCTAGCAACTAAAATCAAAAACCGCAACACAAATGCTCTCAAATAAATATTTAAAAATAAATCTGTAACCTTTATTTACTATAGAGGAAAATGTTACTCTGTGTAGTTTCCGAATAAATACTTGCATCAATGCTCCTTCAATTCTGCTGCAGGGCTTTCCACAAACACACAAATTTCTGTATGCCAGAAAACTAACAAAACTCCAACCCACTTCTGGAAAAGTGTAGCCCACCCTCACTCACCCCTTTTGCTACAGCTCTCTGATTGCACTTAAGTTCAACTTTTGAGTTTTTACAACTTTACCACATGCCCCAAAGACACTGAGCATAAGAAAGATTTTCTTTTTCCAAAGTATTTACCACTCATATGCATAGAATGTGCAACAAGAAATTGTATGAGAGTTTATTTGATTGAGCTACCTGGGCAATATTCTTTGGGGTACACAGACAGCTCGACACTGCCACACCTGGACCTACCTAAGTTGATTATTTCGAGCATTTAGCTTATTTGCATATCAAATAAAATATAAAAGAAGCTGAAACGAAGCATTGGTGTTATTTGAATTCATTTTTTTTTTGTTAATATTGATGTTTTTCATTTGGTAAATATTTCATTCTGGAAAATTAAATTCTAGGCAATTTTTTGTAGGCGAAAAATCAAATAAAGGGCTGCCAACAGTCGCAGGCGCCTCTCAAAAAGGAAACACCGACCTCCCGTAGCAGCTGCAATAGGTCGTCACAAAGCAAAACAATAATATTTTTGGCCAGCTGGTTATTATTTGCATTCCTTTTGCTTTGCTGTTTTCTGTTTACTTTTTTATTTCTATTATTAATACACAATTTTATGCAAATCAAATGGCAACGAAATATATATATTTAACTGTTGGTACATGGAGCAAATTCTATAAATAAGAAAATTCTGCTGATTGAGTTGGTCAGTTGGGTTTCTTTAGTGCGGTAAATATCAAAACGTTTGCTTGTCACTTGCAGGAATATAAAAAAGGTCACGTTGCAGTTGTTTTGATGAGACATTTCTATTGGAATGTTAAACATTCAATTTTAATTTTGTTTATTTCATATAAATTGAGAAAAATAAAAAAAAAAAAAATTATTTGACCCT